>LLCE01000086.1:0-170901 GCA_001414415.1 Hymenoscyphus repandus | reverse complement strand
GGGGGGGGGGGGGGGGGGTTGTGGGAGGGGGAGCGGGGTTTCTGGGCTTGAGGGGAATAGAGTGAAGGTGAAGGTTTATGGTGAGGAATCAGTGGAAGGGGGCAATGGAGAGGGACGGGGGATAAGAGGATTCGTTGGCGTTGTTTTCTGCTTTTGGATCGATGTGACAATTATGCGAAGGGGTTCTCTCTTTTTAAATGCCGAGAAGTTTGATCTAACTAATGTATGTATCCCTTCTACATGCGCAAAAAGGAAGTCTCAATATGTCGGTACACGAAAGGAAGAAATCTACTTCTTATTCGACGCATCAACATCACCTCATCTCATACCTCGCGAATGTACCTTTTACGTCCTATTTATCTTGATTGGCTCGCCACACCAACAATACGAGAAGTCGATTTAACCAAGAACCAGCAAAATGTGGTGTTATGGAGATAGAACCTGAATAGGCTGCGAGATATATTAAAGAGGGGGGGTGAGTTTAGGAGGAACCCGTGCTTCTAGGAATGATTATTGGGCGTAAAAGTGGCGTGGGGAGAGGAGGTTTGTTGTCAATTCTAATTTTGTTGTCGAGGTTTTGAGGGAGAAAAGTTAAGAATAAGTGGCCGATAAGAAGGAAGGGTTGTGGGGATCTTTCTTTAGGATTTAGTATGGGAGGATCGAGGCATGACGATAAGTGGTTTGATGTGGATGGTCATTCATGTCTAGGTAAGTACAGATATCGTGTAGATTCGCTCCAAGAGCAAGAGAAAATATTGTCGCTCATGTTGTCTTGTTCCGAGAACTTCCAGACAACTTATCTCGGCGGTTGAGTATATCGGACGACAGCAGATGGCAAATGAAGCGGCCAAGGCAGGGGACAAGAAGTAAACAATTTGTTCTATTACCTCCACCAGCAATCTTCCAAAAGCATACGATTCAAGTGTAAATAAACTGTTCCTCTCCCTCTGTCTGGCAGTACTCTTCAGAAAAAAGTGGAAAATTCGAGAGCTCTGCTGAGATTAAGCATGAGGGCACTTGGAATTATTCATGATGGTGTTGAAGTAGAGACCGAGGAGGAAGAATTGAGCTACAGGTAACTCTGGAATATGAGTAAAACCATAAAATATTTAAGAAGATGGGCTGTGTTCCGAAGTATGCAGGAGAGATAAAGTTGAGTTCTTAGGTGAGAAAGTTTTAGGTTAGCAAATTGCGGAGGTTTAGGATTGAAATAAAGAGAAAGTAAGAGTCAAGGTCTAGGAGTTTTGAGTGAATATTATTTTACTACACTTGTACTCCACGAAATAGAGCTTAGTTAAGTGCTTCATAATGTTTCTCTGTGCCCCACAACGGCCCTCAAGCAAACACAATGGCCTAAACACATGATTATGGGTATTGTGCTAAACTAAGAGCTAAGATAGTAATTAATTTCACTTGAACAGCTGTACTCGGAGTTATACTTATACCATTATAATTTATTATAGGTTACGTGACTAACTAAAAGTTTACATATTTTTATCTTTTTAAGCCTCTATTTTAAAGTCTACCTTCTATTATCCGAGAATAACTACTATCCTATATAAGCTATGTCTTACAAGAATTATACTATATTATACTTTAGTAAGTACTTATAGCTTAATTTAGTTATATTTATGGTATGTGAGTATGGATACAGATAGAGATGCCTAGAAGCGTGGTTATAAAGTCGAAATTAAAGGTGGTCTTTTTTTTATCTTTTAGACAATACTTACAATTTCAGTGATTCATGCAACCTAAAATATGTCGTCCCTGAATAGCATCATTCCGCAAGGATCGCTGCGCATTGCTACTACTCATAAAATATTACGCTCACAGGTTTGTGGAGACTCATCTACGATGACAATTAATCACTATCGAATCGCAGATAAAGACAGGTTCAGCATTTCATTTGGGAATATTAGATTTACAAAGCTCGCGCGAGTGCAGAGTGGAGCATAATTATAAGTTTTTGTTGTAAATGGTGAATTTTTAAAATTCACATCTCACCAGATTACCCTCCCACCAAAACATCTCTTCTCATCACATCAATAATAACCATTGATTATTCCATTATATCACCGAGTCTGCATTACCGTCAAGCCCATCTCAAACATCAAAATGAATGGAAACTGTGAACCTCTTAAGTGTTCTACAAAAATAGAACGTCAGCTGCCAAAGCAATGCCCCCAACCACACCACCAACCCCAGCTCCCTTGAGCGTAGCAGCACCAGTAAATTGAGCAGTGTTAATGTGTTAACGGCAATAAGACTGACTTCTACTGTTCTATTGTTGGACACGATAGGAGTCATGGGGGAATGTATGTGGAGCTTTTGCTTGCATTATAAACGCTTGGCCTAGATTTAGTCGATGCTGAAGTCAGGGATAGCACACTTTGGTATTGGATACACCAATGGAAGCAGTGGTGATTGATTGAAGGAAGAGCTTTAGTGATAGAATGTGTTGCCGCACAAATGACAAGAATGAAGTCATCGGGACAGCACCAAGTCCACTTTTTGCCGGCCTTCGTGCCGTAGAATCTGTCATCGCATGCGCCTACAAAATACTAGCTTAGTGCAAGTGAATTAAAATTAATATATACTGCTATATCCACTTCCGTCAGAACAGCATGCTTGCTTCTAGACAGTGTCAAAGCAATGAGTTCTTCCATCAGCGGAAGAAAATTGGAGATTGGTAAGTCCACATGCAGTTTTGCAGGTTTTCCCTCTAAGGCTTGAACTATGAGTTGGCGCGTAATATTTGACCGTCTCTTGAATTCTAAGAATATTTTTGTAGAAAACTCGGGGAGGAGATAAGGATGAGCTGTTGCCATAACAGTGGTGGCAAAAAGCAAGGAATTTGCAAGAGTAGTGAAAATAATTTTGACGGTCGAGGAGCAAAGTAAGCTTAGCGAGTGTCTAGATGAGACGTGTTAAGGATGGATAGTTTTATTATAGTCATGGATGAATAGAGGATAAAGGCAACAACGAGGAAGATCTCAATAATTTATACCAGCTGTCACAGTGCTCCAGCTTGCTCCGTGTCATGCCTAAACGCCTCTGTCTCATAAAATGATCGCTCGGGTGAGTTTATGTTAACACCAGGCAGCACAATGGCCACAGGAAACAAGGCAAGCTCCGCTTGTGTCACCATCAATTTTAACGTAAACGGACTCTTGCGTATACATCACTGAAATCTTGAGTGTAGATTGTTCTTTTGCCAATCAGAAGTCAGTAATAACAGTTATTTGGTGCAAACATGAATACCTCACATGAAAAGGGAAACAACATGGGGACGGAGTCACCCAGCATATGGTGCTCGCCACATAGCCCTTTCAAATTCCACGGAGCTTTACATGATAATCAATATTATTAATCCCTCAATCAAAATCAGACAAGTCGCTCTATGTTCATGCAGTCATTATGCAAAATAGGGAAACAAACAGGGGATCTTCGAAGTGGATAGATCAGAAATAGGAGGAAATTGGACTAGAATACACTGGGCAATGAATGTTTCAACAGAATGAGGCTGGGCTACACCGTCTTGCAACTCAGTGGTATTATGCTAAAAACGACCCACTGCATTCTTGCACAACGAGGAATCATTCATGATCGAGATCAAATTAAGCTGTGGCTAGTCGCGATGAAGCCGAGTTGGAATTGCACAGGTACCTCGACGAGAGGTAGTTCCAGATTTGTGGTATATACAAACACCCGTGGTGTTCTTTCTTGTGCAAGACACTCTTGATATAAATGATGGATAGATCGAGTCTTCGGCAGCCAGTGGAAGTCTTTCTATCTCGGGCCCTATAGTCACTGGCCATTAATCACAAGAACTCTTTCACCCTTCTCGACTTGTATTTTTCAGCAGAGGCACCGTTATAAATTTTGTACTATGACGATAATTGTGGAAGCATGAAGCTAATTTCTATCTGAACCAAAATATATTTCAGGACACATAAAAGAGCATCAATATGATTCTTTTTGAAGTGATAGTTACGCGGCTTCTTGGAGGTATATTACATTAGTTGTTGAGCGATGAAATTCCATCTTTTAATGAGTCATTGCGGAAACCCAAGAACTACAACTCTTAAGAAGGGGCTGTTCTCAAATACTTCTTTTCTCCCTATCACAAGAGTGTAGAATTTATAAGAGAGTGCGGCAAAGCGGCAAACTTTAGATACACCTAGGTACTACCACTACGAAGACTGTGGCAGGGTGTCTTGTCTATGAGAAGAAAACCTAAATGGTTCTCCTATTCTATTGAAAATAAATCAACTTATTCTCCTAGGAATTTGGGGGCACTTTAGCGCATTGTTTTTGATATCTAGGAGAATCAAAGAGTCGTGTACGCAGAAATTTTCACCTCGGCTCTCAGTTTGAAAACTCTCCTTCCCCCTCGTAATAAGCTTCCACAGTTTAGTTGCGCTCCGTAGTTCGAATAGCATGCTTCGGCCGACTTTCACTTGTTGCAGTGCGTATAATTTAAAATAAATGTCATAACAGCACATCAACATCCACTTGGTTGCACACAATCAAAGTCTTCGTGGCTCAGTTGGTTAGAGCGTTGGTCTCATAGATTCATATATATGATTAACTTGCTCACAAGTTAGGCCATCCAAAGGTCGTGAGTTCGAACCTCACCGAGGACAGTGTATATTTTTGCAATTTTTATCATAGAGTTGTTGAATGTTGAATGTTGAATGTTGAATTTTTAATTTTTGGTAAAAATACCAAATCTTGACCACCAGCAAGATTTTGCAGCGACATCAAGGGGTTGTTGGTTGATCTTAGCTCACTATGTGGAGGGAAGAAAGACAAATCAGTTTGGATTGAATGGTTCAAGAATGTACCAGAAGTCAATATTCTTCTTTTTGTTCTGTTTGAGTGGATATTTGTTGCTGTAGGAAGCTTGACAGGATTTTGCCAGTGCCGCCAGAACCTCGGCATGATTATATGCACGGACCATAACAAGCGAGACAAAAAGGAGAATGATCGAAGATCAGTGCGCAATGCAGTACCAAATTGAGTGGTATTGCTCTCACTCTTGTTGTTTGTCTCAACCCTGCCACTAAACCATCACACCATCGAAGCAGAATATCTATTACTGACTGAAAGAAACAGCATTGGTGATTTCATCGATTCCAACACAGTTCCAGACCGAGAACGGAGAAAATGAACGGAGGACTCACAAATTCGACGCACACAAGCGCTGTCCATTGGACCATACCCATCGTGTCGGAGGTTGCCACAAAGTCTCGAAGATCAAGCAATGCAAGCACTGTGCCACCGAATACAAATTGGCTATTTACAAGCAAAAGTTGAAACCAAATCTCATAATCATCACGAAGTGGATGAGCATGGGTGAGGGGAAGGCTATCTTCGATGATTTTTGGCTTTTGTATTTCCCATGGCGGTCCTCTTAAGTCAATTCATGAATAATATTTCAATAATTTCCCCCAGAGGTACGATATTGGCGCCGTTATGAAGAAATTCCAACCGCAGGCACCTTGGAGTTTTGCCCTGTTAAGGTAGAGGAGAAAGTTACTCATTTGAGAAGCCTAAGTTAGTTTCATACCACGGCTAAAATATTTACTGGTACTAATGGAAAGTAGCATTAGCTCAGTGTTCCTAAATAGAGGAATTAAGGCGCATTTTCGAGTGCTTTCTGGGGTTGTGACATTGCGGGGATGGATACTAACCTTTGAATAGGCGACTATTGGGGAAATGGACAGATATTGTGTGGGAGTTGCTCTAGATGGGAGCTTAGAGTGCCTTTTAAGACTTGCATAATAGTGTGTTTACGCAACAAGCTCATCCACTATTCTCGTTATCGAGTTAATCTCACGCAAAACCCTTACCAACTATCTTCACCACTATTGATAATTAATGTGAGTAAGTGTTCCACGCAAACTAAAGCCAATTTTTTATATTTTAAGTCTTTACTCTGCTGTCACCTTGTAAGATGAAATGTATCAGGCGCCTCATATTAATTTTGAATAATTTATCTATTGCCAAAGGCCAAGGATTATTGTACATACTATGTTTTATACATCACAATATTCTTGTCCCTTACTTAGTTCAATCAAAACACGTCCTGCTTCAAAGGGTTGATGATATGAACAAGCTACTTCCTTCAGAACCAGAGATTTTCTATGAATCTTGTACATGTTGTAGCATTCAAAACTCAGCCTTGCCGTTCAATGGGCTCTTCTCATCATAAGTAGTGCTATCAATTAGCTCGGGGTAAACCACACCACCCTGCCTCCTAACCTCATCCATGACCTCCATGATTGTGATGCTCTCCTCCCAAGAGATCGTGTCACTCTGTTTCTTTCCATCTCGGAGACATCTACCAGCTTCATCAGCTTCCCAGAACATACCGTGGCCCCATCCATTCTCGCCTTCCTTTCCTTCCCTGTTCGTATCTTTTGGAATGGGACAAACCACATCCTCCACTTGCCCCTTTTTGCCTCCATGCATGATGACTCGATATTCGGTTGGTCTAAAGAGCGGCCCAATGACCTGAATCTCGCCCTTCGTGCCTTGAATCCTACAAGCAGGTCCTGTAGCCGCACTGCCCTCACCATCAGGTTGTGTAGCTACACGCAAACCTGTAGTGGCAACTCCCATTGTACGGTTCTTTTCGAAGTGACAAATGATGCTAGTCATTTCATCCGCTCCAGTATGATATTTATCCACTGCAGCAAGGACCTTGGGCTTCTCCCTATTTTCCAACTTCTGTGTCAAATATAGAATCTGGAAGACCCACGTCAGGCTGTAAATCCCCAGGTCTAATAGAGCACCACCGGCTAGATCCATATTCACCATTCTTGACTTATCGCCATCTGTGCCAAAGTCGAGGGAGTCGGAGTCTGGTTTGTTGCAATTGAAAGACAAATCTGAAGATACACGAAGTACTTTGCCAATCTTTCCATCAGTGATTAATTCTCGAATTTTGATGGAAAGTGGGAAGTAGCGAGTCCATACAGCTTCCATCAAGAAGAGATTTTTTTCCTTTGCTTTCTTGACTAGGAGTCGCGTTTGTTCTGCATTAACGGTGAAAGCCTTCTCGCAGAGCACGTTCTTTCCTGCGTCCAAACATAGCATCGCATTTTGGAAGTGGTGGGAGTGCGGAGTTGCAACATAGATAATGTCAATGTTTGGATCTTTCACGAGCTCATGGTAGCTGCCGTACGCCTTTGCGTCTTTGTTCGGGACTTTTACCGCGTTTAAGAATTCTTGGGCTCGCGTTTGAGATGAGGAGGATGCTGCCGCAGCGATGGTATGGGTAATATCAGACACATCTCGAGCAGAGGGATCGCATAATATATCTTTCGCAAATGCTGAAGTCGAAGAAGTCAGCATACTTCTCGTCAGCTACTTAATAGGCTGATGACTTACTGGTTGCTATCCCACCAGTAGCCATAATCCCCCATTTAACATTGTGTGGAGCCATTGCGAAGATGTTTGCGACGAATTTTGAGGTAATATAAATCAATTGCGCAGCAGAAAGCGAGGGTCTGATGGAAAACGTTAATTGATTTATTTATGAGAAGAAATCGTTGATTTATAAGTAAATACGTCAACGAAAAATAGAGGTTACAACCCATCACCCTAGAAGGTGGGGTGGATGGCGGGGTAGAATTTTGGCTAAACCTCGATATCACGTTACCTTCATCGGTTATTCGTCGGATCGTGCCACCCCTGCTCAATATGTCAATCAACATGGAACGTCGAAGGAATCGCGTCCAAAATTATCAAAAGCTGGCTTTGGTATCAAGCACGCAATCAATTTTCCCAAGGGATGTATCCTCGTCAGAACAGTCGCTACCAGTAATTGAATATCCATGGTTGTTGTGTATTGTGTGCACTTCAACCAAACCACGAGGCTACGCATCGTATCAGTTCCTTCGAGATGGAAAGGCACAAATGGTAAGATTTGGAAACAACTTAAAATAAAAATGTTCTGGAGAGACTTGACCGATGAAAACATCGTGATAGAGGTTTTACTGTAAAACAGGCCAAGTCCACAAGTAGCACAGGTAATGTGCAACGGGATTCACGACCGAACGATTCAGTTGCTCATCTTATCAGACGTCTCGTATCTTACACCGAGTCCAGAGCAAGATCAATCCAAAATTCGATGAAGGCCATGAAAAGATTTTCCTAGAAGCTCTCGTACCTCAAATTAGGTATATGGTCTAAGGATTACTCGCAAATTTTGACTTCCAAATGGAAAAAGAGCCTTACATCGATAGCGTCATCTTTCAGGTTCCAAATGATGATGCACTACTCGCTGTCGAGGCCCTAGACACTTTTGCCGAATTTGTACCGCATTGAATACGCTCCCTAGAAGTGTCCAGCATAACTAAAGTAGAAAGTTTTCGAACAATAATCAACAGCGCAGGGATCCCGCCAATTCTAGTCCAGACTCGATTTGCACCCGTGGCAACCCCCTACCATGCCGAGGTGCGAGCATTCGTCATGGATATGGTATATTGTATCAAGCTTTATGGCTGCGTAATCGTGAACTTCTGGACATCGTACCAGTATTTGCCTTGGCGATACGGCTGCGCCGAATGAATATCGTTGACAATGAGATAGCCGACCGGACACAAGCGCTGAAAGCATTTATTATGATTGGACTTGGAGGCATACACATTTTAAACGAAAAACATCAGAAGCATAAAATTCTAGAGACAGATGGCATAAGAGAAATCCTAATTCATGTCAGAGACGGTGGGGATTGGAAGCATGATTGGAAGACTTGGGTGAGAGACATTAGAGCGTTGATTGGAGATATAAAGTAATGAGCCGCATGTGAAAGCGGCGGTGCTTAGTACTCGGGAAAATACAATGTTCATGTAAAGTAGTTGAGGTTAGATTATTGATCTTATAAGATAGATTCCAGCGTCGTAAACGCTACTACGAGATCAGAAATATAGGAGAAACCTGGCATAAGTGTTTCTGCGCACAATCACCATATCCTACAAATTGTATATTTCGAGATATACAACACATTACTCCTATTACTATTCTCAAAGTTAATCAGGCCTGCTTTCTACATGGGAGGGGTTTCACTCATAGCTTTGTCAATTTAAGGCAAACCGTCAATGTGTCCTGAAGAAATTTGAAGGGACATGAGGCATAAATACTAGCTATTAGTCCCCGAATACATCTTGCGTCATTTATCGATGCAATCAATGGAAAATTACCAGGTCTGGTGTGTTCTACAATCAGAACAAACACCTGAAGCATTGTGGTGAAGAAAACTTAAATTCACTGATGAGATGTTATTCAACAACAAATCAGTTTTCAAAAACTTCAATATCGCCCTAGACCGTTCTAAACACCTCATAGAATCTTGACTAGGTCTAAACTCAATGGTCTTAACGAGATTGTCTTTGGAAACAGGATCTTAAGAAGCTTGACAGCAAATCAGGTTTTGACGAGATATGAATATAAATAGTTTTGTATTGTGAGCGAGTGATGGTAGATAACTCTTGTTGACTTCCATGGGCCCATTGTGTTGGAAAAGCTAGCACCACTATTTGAAAGGAAGATACTTGATGCAAAGTATATGAAAAGTCGGCACAGATAATCATAGCATGCAGATATTAGTCCAAATCTCAACAATTTAGTAATTTACTGTCAAGTTCGGGAGCTGAAACTCAAGCTATTCAAGCCCAAATTTGATTGATGGGTCGATATTTAAGATATTTATCTTTCTGGGTTGGTCTAGAAAGTAAAAAACTATCGGAGAATGATATCAGATAATTGAAGAACGTTTAGCTTAGCATTTATCCCAACTTTCATAAAAATCTCAAGAGACCACCATTAGTCTTCTTATAATCAAACTCGAAGTTGGCCGATGAATATCGAAATACTCGTGACCTCATAAGAACTAGCACCTGGTTATCTCTGCAAGCTTGAACGAAAAGTGTCATTCTCTGCACTTCGCACAGACATTGTAAGATGGAATGAAAATCAGTAGGAGCCAGCGTTAAGGAGTCAAGCATCCACTCTACGCTTAATCACTATGTTTTGGTTCTAGGATCTGGTCATATTCTAAGCGAAGAAGCATCACAAGATATCGAAGAGAGATGATAATTCAGACCCAAAACGCATTGTAGTTATAATTTTCAGTTATGGTATCTCCGCAGGCGCCATTATATGCCGACAACTCCATTCAAACAGCTCCTTCTCTTCTCTGTAGACAAAAATTCAAACCGAACTTCAATCAGACGAAACCAGAGCCACCTGCAGATGCACATACAACTACAAGGCCCCAACTCCCCTTCCAACGCCAAAACTGAAAATTCTCATAGCCGTGCCCGCTTAAAAAAGCATAAAACAGGGGTAAAATTATTCCCCACCGCCCCCTTCCCTGTGTTCGACACATGGCTATCATTAAACATCTTCCACCGCCCATCCGGGCCCTCAGCACTACAAGTATAGTGCCCACTGCTATTCCCACCACGATGCTGCACGATTGACATGAGCTCATACTTCATAGGTTCCTCCTCCCTTTCCTTACCTATCGACTCTTCGTTTCGTAGACGTGTGAGGTCTAGAAGGGCGGGGATCTGCACTACGGTGTTGATCTTGCGGCCCATGTTGTCGAGGCGGGAGAGCTGAACGCAGAGGATCTCGGGGAGATGGTCGAAGGTGCGGGTAATTCGGCGGGACTTCTCGGAGTTACATTTAGGGCAGCGGTAGGTGACCGTGTCGGAGAGGCCGCGGGTGATGTATTGGAGTAAGGCCCCATTGGATATTTTGGGAGCGAGGCAAACAGTCATCTGGGACTGGGTGCCGGCGGTAATAGAGGAGTGCCCGCAGGCGCAAGGGATTTTCTGGTTCGTGTAGGATGCAAATAGGGAGTCGAGGATGGAGTAAACGCTGGTAGGCAAGTCTTCGCGAAGCTTGCGGAAAATAAAAGTAAGTTGCTCATCTGGATCAGCCTGTCCTTCTTCTGTCCAGCCTCGACTTCTGAGGAGGACGTGGATTGATTTAAAGATGGTGCTAAGTGCTATTCCCCGGTTGTCGACACCACCACCGGACACCTTCCAGTAGGCTATGATGAGGGATCGGAATCTGCACGCGAGGCAGTTCCTGGTGTCCTCCACCGTGCAGGCGGATGGTAAGTGGTATTGCCAAAGAAGCGTAACCAGGAGAGGGACGTGGAGGAGCGCTTGGAAGAGGGAGATTCTATAGCAGAGGACCCCCGTGAAGTTGTCGAGGCCTCTTTGTTGCTCGGCCGGCATTGGTGCAAGATCGGCATTGATGGTGTTGGCCTATGAGAATTATTAGTTGATTTTGCATCTAGAAATGAGGGAGGCGGAATAAGTGTTTATCGGTAAAGATCAGGGAGGGGTAGAAATATAGTGTATATATGCGTCAGAAAAAAAGGACGAAATTTAAGCATGAAACCACTTGAACTTCGAGAACGTACAGCGTATGTATGGGGCGTGGACAACTCGGAATGATAGGAACAGATGAAGAGAGATATATGATCAGAGAGTAAACAGAAGGTGCCACTTACAACTTCCTTCCTTCGCCTAATGGTGTTGACCCAGTTGGCCACGCGAACTTTTCTCGTCTCCTCATCGGCGTTGATATCATCGAGCTTTGCGATTTTGGCGCGCCCACCGTAAAAGTCCAGGTCTTCCTCTACTTGCTTGAGAGACCGCTTGATGCTTTTGAGTGTTTCAACCTTCTCTAGGCCGGAGCGTTGCGTCTGCTTCAAGCCTTTGAAGTGCGACGGGAGATCTTGCAGGGTGTCAGCTGGCTGTAAAGGACAACAGGGGAGGAATAACGTACCTCTCTCTTCAACCTTCTGCTGCTTTACTGGCCGATCGCTTCCGTCCTCATCGGGGTAAGCGCGCTTTGGTGATGCCGGCGGCGATGCAGACATGCTGGCGAGCTTTTTCCGTAGCCGTAACGGCAGATCTTTGTGATGTGAACGTGGTTGATGTTTGGAAACGACACCAATTGACGACGTTCTGTAAGATCTTCCGGAGGACGAGGAAAGAGGAGAGGATCTCGGGAGACGAGTGAAAGTCTTATAGTGAAGCATTGCCTCGACCGCGACGGGGCCTGCCATTGTCTTGACGCGTGACTATTATCACTGAATTAAGGGAGCCGATATTGTCCCAATACAATAGAGCAGCAAGGACAATAAGAACAACACCACCAAACTTTACTGCCAAGTGAATTATCTGTTTTCAGACTCGCAGTCTCTATTGTAAATTGCCACAATAGTATGTTACCACAGGGGGTCTGTCCCTCAATGAGCCACTTGATAGTTGTTCAGGCAAAGATCGAGTCTGGAAGAATTTCTTAGAAATTGCGGATGGCTATGGTCTCACAGACCAGACGAAGGAGGGATATTCCAGTGCACTCTCTCACCCCTATTGGCCAATCTCGTCCCTGTCAATTGCTCAACAGTATTTCTCTTTCTCCTCTCTCTTATTGCAACAATGTCTTGTGTTCTTGAAATACCCGTGAGCATATATCAAGATATATATATCAGGATGAAATTTTGCCCTCGTGGGAGCGCGCACAATTTACTGTCACGTTTCTGGCTTCTAGTGTGCATGGAGGCGATTTCGACTCGGGAGGATCGGACAACGGTGGCAATTGAGGGTCAATTGCAAAGATTATACGGCTGGTTGAAAATACAGAATGAGACCCGATCGACTATTCAACCGAGCAAAAGGATTTGTATGATTCTTATTATAGTTGCGTGTGATGCATCCCACGGAAAGTGGTGAATTCGGTGAAGAGTGACGTCTGGCTGGCACAACTTTTTTTTTGCGTGGTGGGCTCAAAAAGTTGCGCCCACACCGCCTCCGAAGTGATGTATTAGGACTAGCTCATTATCGGCGATTAAATGGCTAATCGCCGTCAATTTCTGCCATTTTACACCGCTTAGACCACCTGCATCTAGCCAAGCTCGAAAACCACCAATGTGTTGCCCGAGCATCGGCTGCTACCGAATCAAAGTCTCACAAAAATACAAAAAGCATCCGAAGTCAGAAGCAGGATCGACGTATGTCTCGGGCAGCTGCTGTCGATTCCACGTGTTGAGTTTGTTTTGACGACATACCTTGGATTTCTCCCGCTGATAGCTTTCAGCAAGTTCAAAGATTTGGACAAAATTTTCGACTATTCTGAGTCAAAGTAATACGGACCCTTTACGAAGAAATTGTCGTCTTTGTGCGAAATTTGCTAGTGCAATTGGCCCTTTGGCGAGTCAGATCCACTATACACGCAGAATCCTATTGTAACGGCCTAGTACTTCGCTCGAGTAGTGTGGAGCTGTCTTCAGGAATATCAATGATACGCTTCACACTCTTAAGTTGAGAAAGAATCCTGATATTGAGGCATTGTGTCACAAGGCCCAAATTAGCCGAAGAGATGGCAATGACCACACAAGTTCAGCCAAATGAAAGTCCAGCTATCCCGTCATCAAGCACTATTTCTCATCTCACTGGAGCAAAACCTCAAATGCCCCTCACTGATAACACAGAAACTTCAGCAGAGGATGGTTCACCACAAGCACCGGCAGAATCTTACGAGGAAACACACGTCCACGCAGTCTACAATCAAATTGCCTCTCACTTCTCCAGCACGCGCTATAAGCCATGGCCGATAATCTCAAACTTCCTGCTGTCCCTCGCCCCAGGCTCTCTAGGTCTAGACATCGGCTGTGGGAATGGGAAATATCTTCTAGTAAATCCAAATATCTACATAATCGCCTCAGATCGCTCTAGCGAGCTCGTCTCCATAGCCTCAAATTATGGCGATCAGAAGAACGAGACAGTGGTTGCAGATGGGATTAGCCTTCCGCATCCCAGAGGGGTGTTCGACTTCGCGATCTCAATAGCAGTCGTGCATCATCTTTCCACACCTAAAAGACGGCGAGAAGCTGTGAAGTCTATCCTATCAACGCTCATACCCCAAGGCAAAGCAATGATCTATGTGTGGGCGTTAGAGCAGAAAGGGTCCAGGAGAGGATGGGACGAAGGTGGAGAACAGGATGTCATGGTGCCTTGGGTTATGAAGAAGAGTAAGAAGGATCTTGCACCGGGAGAACAGAACGAGACGACTTACCAGAGGTACTATCATCTGTACAAGAAGGGAGAATTGGAAGATGATATTGCTAGTGTTGGGGGGAGAGTTCTTGAAGGAGGATATGAGAAGGACAATTGGTGGTGCATTTGCGGAAGGGGCGAACAATTTGCTGAAAGCTAAAAAATGTCAAAAGAAAGTCGAGGGAGTAAATTGAGGGATATCAAGTTCACCCCAAAAAAGAGAGACGTGATGAACCTCCCACCGCCATTAAAGCTCTATTTTCAGCCCGCAAACGCCGCCAACAATGCTCGACATGTCTTCCCCTCGAAATGCTTGATATACGACTAGTTCGAGACTGGTTTCTATTAAGCAGGTTAGATAGCCTAGCCTCAATTCGCTCATCCCAGAAATGCACGATTCAAGTTCGCCTTGTCAAAAATACCCCAATTCGGGATCATCCCATACCCAAACAAGCACCAGGCTCCCAAAAGGTTCATCTGCACAATAACAGCACACATATTGGGCATGAACGCATCGGCCACCGTTTTGAGACCGAGTACAACAGAAAAAGCACATGAGGCATGGGAACGACTCGGGTTATTCGACGTCAAGTTACAGCGAGTCAGTTCACCGGCTTCTGCCGATCTTTAGCTACACCGTTCCAAATTCTTCCATTATTCTTCTAGTCGCATGATTAGGTCGAATGTTAGACGGGAAGAAAATGTTCCGAGGCCCTAGAGAGGCTGATACTGTCGTGCTGTCATCATGGATGGTTTCTAGGTTGGGGTGGTAAGTTATGGATCACGTGCGCTATTGACCTATAGCACTTCCACTGAACCGAGACTATAGGGTTGCTGGACAGGGCTATTGACTTCTACTGGCTCTGCCTAATACCGCTTCCTGACCTCCATACCTTAATGGATAGATCTCACGAGAATGCTATATAGACCAATTAAAGCCCTTCTGTCCTATCGCAAGATATAATATTATGACTTCTAAGAACAATTCTAGGAAAAAGACTAGTTAGTATATGAAGGTAAAGCTTCCTTTACAACGCTACAAAAGCATATGCTTTCCTAAAATTACCATTATTCTTATGTGCCTTTTCAAAACAATAGTAAAGATGTGCTATTCGATTGTAAATGCAATAAACAACTATCCACCCAAACTTGAAGCATTACGTCTAGACAATGTGATATAGAGCTAATCCAAACATGCTCAGTAAACATAACATTCTCAAACCAGTAAAGCTATCGAACAAAACAAACAAAATCACAGTATCTGTCCATCCACTTTCTCTGTACCAACCCACTCCCAACGCTAAAACAAAACACACATCCAAACAAAAAACACAAAACACAAAACACAAAACAATAAACAAATACAACTATAAACATTTAAAATTGCAGTCCCTCTTCAAACACATTTCCAACCCACCCCCTATCCCAAGGTTTCCCAACACTAAAACCAAACACATAAAACCAAACAAAAAATTAAAATTACAGTACCCCGTCTTACCCACAACGTGTCCCCAATAATCCCATTACATCGTATGCTCGACCCGGATATTAGTGAAGATAAGGAGGAGTGCTCGTCAAGGTTTCACAAACAGAACAAAACTCTATCTTGACCTCACGTCACCTTTCCAACGTCACCTCTTCTTTCGTGCATCTGGTCTTCATCCTCTTCCAGGACTCCAACGTTCTCACAGAGTGCCCAAACCCATACGCCCAAGCGACGATTCCACTTCTCGATGGTGTGTGTTAACAATGCTTAAGATTACCCAGTAAATTGGTATAGTGGTACATAAAAGAACCCGCAGAAATGCAACTTGTCCTCCTCTTCTCCTTCAAATCATCATCCTCTGCTCCGTCCCCAACCTCCAATGTCTTGTCCTAATACAAATATCATCAGAAAAAGACCGACCTCCTGCCTAGCTTTGCTTGCAAGCACGAAGCCAATACCACAACCATTTTCCAAATCCAAAAAAAAAAACTCTCAAAAGCGCCTATCAATATGCCCGCATCGTCCGTAACCCTAAACCCCACTCCAAATCTCGCCTCAGATAAAGCAAGCCTAACAAAGAAACACAAGGAAATCTTCAGGGCATCAAACGGTCCAAAGCCCGGGTGTCCCATAGGTATCATGTTGCCCCCATACATCATCAAATGCGTCGCATCATTCCCATCTCAAATCTCCGCAATGCTATGCCAATGCAAATGCAAATCCTGATTCCCGTACCATGTGTATCGCACCGTACCGCTAAGTCGAGGGTATGTCGCTGTGTATCATCCAAAGAAAGGAGAAGTATCGATCATAATGCTCCGAGCCCCAAACACCGTTCGCTTCGCTTTGCGGTTACTTCCAAAGAAGAGGACAAGCTCCGAACCATACCAGCCTACCACAGCCACCTTTTCAACACCGAAGCGCCAATAAAAGAGAAGGCGTCACTAACACTCATTGCCGCCGTCGACTCGTCTCGCGCGATTCCGCACCAGGGCTTCCTCGACTTCGCTTGCCGTCGCCTTGCCGATCTTGCATTCCTCCCATGGGTGGTAGAAAAGGGCCCGGACTCTGTTGACCACCACCGCTCATGGGCATTCCCATCGTCATCGCGTAGGCAGGCGAGCTATACGGACTCACGCCAGTCGTCATCTCCGCAACGCTTGGAAGCATTGGACCGCCTCTACCCATTGCCATTGGCATGCCTTGCCCAATAGCCGCCAATGCGATGCCTTCACTAGGACTGGGCGGAGGGATAGAACGTGGGGTGCTTTCTCGACGCGCTGCGATAGTACGCGAAGACTGCGGTAGGCCTGATGGAGTTCCGCGGCCACCAGGGCTCTGAGCAGGACGATTGAACCGCGACGATGAGCTGATGGGTCCCGAGTGGGAGTGAGACTGTGAGTGCCCGCGTGTGGGTGAGGATCGATGACCTGCTGGTGGCGCGTCCAAGGTGACACTGGAGAGGGAAAAGGGCACGACGCCAGCGCGACGTGCCATGTCTGCTTCTCCAAGTTGCCAGTGCATTGCTTCAGCAGCGCGCCAGGGGACAGCCATCTCCTCGGCAACCTTGGACCACATTTCTGGCTTGAATCTGGTAGTTGGTCAGTGTTTAGAGCATGTCGAAGAGTTTTGTAAAGAGTTTTCGGGGTTTGTGCTACCTCTCGTAAAGCCTTGCAAGCTTGTTCTTGCGCTCCTCGTCCCATTCGCTCCTTCTTTCCAGATAGTTCTGGTAGTGCAGACGGCAGCTAATTGCGCTGCGACCTGGAAGACGTTTGGAAATGTCTTCCCACTTCATCCCCCCTCCTCTCAGGTCAATGATCAAGGCATCCTCCTCTGGGGACCACTTGCTCTGCTTCTTAGCCGGTGACTCGGAAGGATGAGGTGGCATTGTGCGTTTCCCAGCCGCTCCGGGACTTGGTTGGCCAATTGCATACGCTGAGCCAGCGCCCTCTTGTGCGTTGAAAGAAGGGACCGAGGTTGATCGTGTGTGGTGTCTACGTTGTTGTGGTGGCGGTGGAGGCAAGAAGGATTGTTGTTGTTGCTGCTGCTGTTGGTATATTTGATATTGTTGTTGCTGGTAATATTGCTGCTGCTGTTGGTCCTGTTGCTGTTGATATTGTTCTTGCTGCTGTTGAGGCTGCTGTTGAGCCTGTTGCTGCTGCTGCTGTTGTTCCTGACTGGGCGGCGGTGACGAAGACTCATTCGGGTCCGGAGCCTTAAGGAGAAGAGAGATATCCACGGTGACGGTCTGAAGTCGTCGATACCGTCAAGAATGACGGGATCATGTGCAATCGGGTGGCACGGTCAGTAGGGATCCTTTCCTGTAGATCTGGTAGAGAAATTCTCTCCTGATTGATAGGAGGTTCTATTGAACGAGGGTAGAGTTTGAATATCAAGTTGATCTTTTGTCCGAAATCCAGAAAATTAAAAGAGCGTTAATGACCGGAAGATCTATCTGACAATCAGAAAGAAGGTCAGTGACGTGAAACCAGTAAAAGATAACTCTTTTGGACTTGATGGCTCAGGCGCTGTCTTGCAGGAAGAATCTTGAGACGATTCGAGCCACTTCCGACGAGGACAGTGTTCCTATTTCAGGGCTTCACAGAACCAGTGATGGGCTCGCGTAGATCATGACAGCCATCAAGATGATTGGCAATACAACGTCTGAGGTCTAGCCAATCGCAAAAGATGAGACGAGAGAAGCTAGAGAAATAGCGTCCAGGGAAGTCAAGGTCTACTGGCTTTCTGCTTTGTGATGGGGAAGAACAAGGAATGACAAGTTCGAATTCATGGTCTCTCTCCGGTACATGGGAGTGAGCTGGACGGACTGTCGGGAGGATGCGCGATGCAGATAGAGTACACAATATCCATGGTGGGGGAGCGCAGGGGTATTGTTAGTGTCGAGGATGGGTGTGCTAGGGCGTGGCCACGAATTCATGCATGAACAGGACCATGAGAGTCTGCTTGCCCTTCTTGCGCTCTTCCATGAGGGCATCCCGGGGAGATCTGAAGGGTGTAGTCGCGGAAAACTCGGTTGAAACCCCCAGCGTGGAGACGTTGAAACTCTTATATAATCTCAGACTCCTGTGCGACCCCTCAAGACCGTTTTGGGCCGAAGTCTGTGCGCAATCTCAAGGTCGTATACACCTTTCTTCGCTTTGTTCCTGAAGATATCATGGCACATTCAGTTGAAGTTTGCCTGCTCTACCAGATCTGCCAGTGTGGACGGTCAGGGCCGCTTCCTTCTGCCCAGTCAGCATGACGACCAAACAGTCTGAGATCTTGGATTGCGGAACCAGACCCACGAACTGGCGGTCAGGTTGAAAGTTGGCTGGGGGGTTGACTCCAGATTGTCCAGGATCTAGATGTATGATCTCCATGGCTTGCAGAACTTTACTTTGCTGCCATGAACTACGATCTTCGTTGTTTCGAGCCGCTAAGTGGAGAGTAGAGCAAGTTCCCAAGCCACACAATCCCTCCAGCGTGGCGGGCATATGAACTCTGTGGGTGCAAATGGGGTTTGTTAGCATCTGGTGATCGCACCAAGCCGAGATTGGATCGAGATTTTTGGTGCCTAAACAAAGCAATATAAAGTTGCGTTGTCAGTTCCAACCGAAGCCATTCTCGTTTGTCCCGCGGCACCCAGCACAAGGGAGATTGTCCCAAGATCGGCTTCTGCCAGACCAAACTATTGTCCTTGTCACCATGAATTCATTAGCGGGATCTCACGCGGGCCCTCACATCTAGCGGTGTAAAGGACGCCAGTCATGTGAGACACCGTTTTACTCCTGCACAGAGCTGTTGACGATAATTGAGTCAAGAGAGCATCTGGAAAGCAGGTCGAAACAAGGTATCCATGGTAAGGGCTAACAAGACGGACCCGGAGTAAGAACTCTAATGATAAACGCGGTACTTCATATCTGCTGGTATCGAAATCTTGGAAGCCCAAGACACAAGAACTAGCTTCGAGCCAACGTCAAGTCAGCGTATCCCAGAACTCTATTTGGGCGACCCATGCTGGCGGTGAATGCGGAACTCCTTTAAGCTTCTTCTCTTTCAAGCCATGACAGGTTCAACCATGACGGGCGTTTAGCACACCGAGTGACATGGCGATCATCAGACGGTCCGCTTGATCGCACGGCCTGAAGAAGTCTATAGGGCATCCATCCACCCAGAATGAGCCAGTTGAGGCGATGCCGTGCATTAGCAGGACCGCATCAGATCTAGCATGGCGAACGTGCTCTCCTTGTTCTTGATATCGGCGGCGTCTAAAAAGGTGCAGGCGGGTGGCATTTTGCATATAGACAGTGCGCTTCTGCCCGGGCCTGTCTGAGTTGTTCTCATCTTCCGTTTGCAATTCTACCGTATTTGGATTTCCAATGGCGATTGCCAATGGTATGGGCGGCTGCGAGGAAACGGGAAGTTTCCCGGCCCGGGTGCTGTGTTGCAGACACAGCTGCAGTCAGTCTGCAGTTTTCTTAGGGCAGAGGTACTCGGATCGCTACCGATGTTATGCCTTGGTGATGCACTAACCTCGTAAGGTACAGGAGGACATTTACGTACGGCGGTAGGCAATAGGGATTGCACTTTGTGCAGTCTGCATCACTGGACATGGAGTCATGGGTATGGCATGCCGGGAAAAGAACGCTGCAGACGCCTCTATGTGGTGCTGGCTGCCGCTTGTCGACTCATGAAAGCCCGGTTGAAGAAGACACTCTACCCTGAAGGATTGAGGTAACTTGAGAAGGTGAGCAGGTGAGGTTGAAGTGGGGGCGATCAATGACAAGGGACCTCAAGCATTTCAACATCCACTTGCCCACTAGTCCAGAGAGAAACCAGCACTTTCCCAGCATCTGCGGTAGTCAAGGACAGGGTCAAATAGAGCCACGCGTGATCGACCGGGTGGTCACTTAGCAAGGCTGCTAGGGCTGGCGGGGTCGTCTCAGGAGTCTCGGAAAGCTTTTGAGTTGTTTGAGCGCGGTGAAGCAACTATATTGGGTACCTCCAGCATGGCATGTTCTTCTGGAAACCGGCGTTCGCATGGCTCTCCAAGAAATGCGGCAGGTCTTCCCTTTCAAAGAGGACTTGCTGTCGAGATGTCAAGGAACAAAGTGTGGCCGCTCGCTCGCCTGTCAAGCATCGAAGGGGCATGATAAGCGTGGCAGGATAACAATAGGACTTGCAGTTGCACTGGCACTGGCACTGACACTTGCAACTTGGAGCATGTTCGAGGCAGGTCTTAGCAGAAAACAAAGCTTGCTTAAAGACGTGAATCGACAAACGGACGAGTGGGCAGCATGGGACTCCTTTTTCCCATGGCCTCGGACAATGGGTTTTACTGGTAGGTCGCTGGTTTGGCCGAGATCTCTGATTTGTGTGTCTGTATGTTCGTATGATTTGTCCGTCGGCGTCGAGGCTTTGACTGCCAATGATCTGGGTTTCCGACAGCCTCATGGCCTTGAACGCAGGGTCCTCGGGGTGATGGTTCAGTTGGTCGATCGAACAATCATGCTAGAACCCGAGGGACCAATCGAGGAGGCTCAAAAGGGAAGATTTGCAAACGGGCATTGGCCAATGGATGAGTGACAGAAACCAGCAATCCGAGAAAATCAGAGGCGTGGAAAGATGCAGAGCGCGTGGTGGATGGTGCCTGAGCGCTGGGCTGAAACCCGTCGGTCGGATCGAACATGTCGTCAGGTCTCTCCCTCACAGTGGTTCTGCAGCTCATGCTCTTGTTCATGCTCATGCCTTTACGATGAGCACAGAGAGTTCCAAGATTTGGAAATAGATGAGATGGCACGAACATGATAGAGAAAGGGGGTGGACAAGACGAACAAGAAGAGAAGGAAGGGGTTTGGATTACGGGAAAATGTAGTTGCGTTATTGAAGAGAGCAAGAGATTGTATCGAAGTCATACTCTTGTCACGTTGTCGTTGTCTTGGCCAACGGAGGACGGAAAGAAGCAGCTCAAGCAGCGTGGAGTCGTGGATCAAGGAGGCGGATGTCGTGCCTGAGTAACCTCCTCTTCGGCTGCAGTGACACCACGAACAGGGCCGACAGGCACTTCCCTTTAGTGGCTGATGTGCTGTGGCTTATGCTTTCAGGTACCAAAAGCAAATCAGAGAACGCCCAATTGAAGCCCAAAAAGCCCCCTGAGCTGATTATGAAGGTAACAATGCAATTTGTGGTGATTTTCAGATGCGATGGCGATGCTGATCGCAACCCAAGTAAAATCCAACAACGTCTCCTCGCCTATCTTATAATAAATGCAATGACAATCTTGTTGATCGAAAGTAAAATCAATAATCGATAACCAGGTCGCAACTCCCTGCTATTATTGCAGTATTATAAAGTCAATCATCCATCGTGGTGTGATGAGAACTCGTGATTGGGCGCTAGTGCGCATCGGGCTTCTTAAGTGCACACCTTTTAATTTGTTGGCAACCAGGTAAAACATTCCCTCCTCAAGGACAACCCAAACGCAAGGCCACATCTCAGCCTCGTTCATCCCCTCTTCTTGTCTCATTCCTAGACATCGCCACCACCCGAGACATCGTGTCTTGCCAAAGCATCAACAATCCCTATTGTTCCCGCCGTCATCGAGTCTAAAACGTCCGTCACCTGTTGTGGACGTTTCAGCTTCATCTCGAAACCAGCACCAGCCGTGATTCGTGAAAACACACGAACGCAAACATCGCCAATAAAAGACATTACCCCGCGCCTTGTATACAAGACTTGATCACAAACCTTTTTGTTTTCTCTTGATCATGAACATGCAGACCGTGGCCGATATCCCACTCCTGGTATCCTCCGAGAACTCCTCCTCGGAACGACGAATTACGCCCTCGTGGACCATCGGCCAGCTCAAGGCGAAGCTTGAACCTATCACGGGGGTCCCGCCTTTGTCGCAAAAGCTAATCTTGAAGCATGGAAGCCAATCTACACCAATAGAAGCTGTTGATGAGGAGAACACCCTGCTGGGCTCGTTTCCATTGGCTCCATATGCGGAGATTCAAGTAAGTTCACAAAACAATTTCTTCCTGTGGTAGTGACAAATGGTGGCTTTATTATCGGTCGGCGAAACATTGTGATACCGTGACAAGTGGCGGAGTGGTTTGGAGAATTCTCCGCTCAGATCTGAAGCAATTAGCGATGAACTTCCCCACTGATCTTCGTTTGGAAGTGTTTGTAGTTCCCCTGCTACAGTGGGGCTTTGGGAATGCGATATTTCGTTCTTAAGCCTACAAAGGAATCAAGCAAGTGCTTTTGCTCTAGTCTGATCTACAATTAGTTGTTGGAGAACGACCGAAGAACAAATCAAGTGTTCATCATGATCCTAGTTTCTCATCAGGCCCAGGCGCAGCCTCAATGAATTCGAAAGAGAGGGAGTACACAGCTTTGCTCTTTGATACTCCGATAGCTCGGGACTTCTCGCCAACGGTCATGTCATGTTTTCACCCCTAATGTAGCATCCCAGGTCATGTTTGATGTTATTTGGTGCTAGCGATAGCTGAAAAAGTGCCTTATGGCACATGGAATTTAAACTCCATGACTTACTATCTTGAACCCCATGTAAAAGTTCACCGTCCCGTTGTCACACTCCATGTGCTTTGATTCCTTCATCAGCTTAGGACGAACCGAACAAAGAAACAGGTAGCATTAGTAACCTGCCTAAACTTTATCAGATTTCTCGAATACTTCTAAGCAAGTGAAGCTCTGAGTGGATTGACAATTTTCTCGCATGGGTACAAGGTTAGCTCGAGATATCGGGTGAAAGCTTTGTACCATGGATACACATAGAGACCGTGTTTTTTCATAGCCATATACAAGCAGTACAGCAACTAATTGATGCCTTGGCTGCCTTTTCCTCAATTCTCCTAGTTTTCGATCTACCCTAAGCACAATCTCATCACTGCCACTGCCTTTATTTTTCTCCAGACTTATTACTTGAAGACTGCCATCTCTCAGACAAGCTCATTCCTTCTCGGAAATCTTTCATTTACTCCTCGAAACTACCACCTATGATGACTATGCCGTCTCGGAAGTCACCTGCACTTGCCGCGGCAAAGCAAATTATGCCCTTCTCAATTTGTGTACTAATTTTTCCTAGGTAATAGATATTCGACCAGCAAGTGCCCGCCCCAACTACACCGACCCCTCTGCCGTCAAGAAATTCGAACTTCCATCTGACATCTACGAAACCAAAACCGATAGCGTCCTCGCGTGGAAAAAAGCAAAAAAACTTGGCCGTTTCGACCCCGACGCCCCCGCTATCCTCGCCGCTCGCATTGCTGCTCACACCACTGTTGCAGCCGAACGCGGGATTGAGGTTGGAAAGAGATGTCGTATCGGTGGAGAAGATGAGAAGAGAGGTGAGGTCATGTACCTTGGTGAGGTAGAGGCTATTGCAGCAAAGGAGGGTGAAAATGGCAAGGGTGTTTGGGTTGGTGTTAAGTATGATGAGCCCGTGGGAAAGAATGATGGCAGTTTGGGTGGAAAGAGATATTGGGGTAAGCCTGGTGATGGCAAATTCGGCGCTTTTGTTCGTCCTGAGAGAGTCGAGGTTGGGGACTACCCCGTTCTAGATGATCTCGATGAGGAAGACTTGGACGAGATTTGAGTGGATTCAGAGCGTATCCTCTAGTATCTCTGGTTCAGGTCCGCCAATTCTGGTCGAGCTTTGCATGTCATATGTGGCAGGACCAAAGAGCATGTTTAGTTGAATTTCTCCGAAGGAAAAGTCTCTCAGTAGCATTAGCAAGCACCTGGGTGCATTAAATTGGCACATTACGAAGGGCGAATCCCTTGCAGATCTTGCCAGCGAAACTCTTACCATCTTCTCATCGATCATAACCACAAATTTGGCAGGAATTGCAACTTTACGGGGGGGAGAATAACAAATGAGTGCTTTCGATATCAAAGTATTTCCCTAGGCAAAATTCCAACATTGCCAAAATCTAAGCTTGCAAATTAAACACCCTTTCTGTAAATGTATATTGTAAAAATGATCCTTTGTAAGCCCACAAATAATCTCAAGGACATCAGTCAACCTAGGCGTCAGTTCGTGTGATATTCAAGTGGAGTGCTTGAATAGACATGATGTTACTCACAGCAACAGTTAGAGCAGCAACGATAGCAACAACAGGAAGTATCTGAATGAGCCAAATGAATGCGTCCGAAATTGAATTATAGTTGATTCGTTTCATCAAACTCTCATCCCATGTTGATACCTGTAGGCCAGTTCATACGATCTTCACGTTGCTCAAGTCCCAAATTTTCGACAATAAAACGGATATCAACAACAAAATTCATTTCATCCTCCCAAGTGCTCGCAATAGAACTCTGGAGGACGTTTCCTTTCATGTAGGCACTACTACGACAATACCTCATTTCCACAATATGGGCACGTCGATTGTTTGCAGTAAATCCAGAAGTTTCTTCGCGCGTCTGTACGGATCCGAAGATCAATTCATATGCATTTTTGGGGGAAGTTATAAGGAGGGTTTATATGGGCACCAAGGGCGAGAGGAATGCCGGTGTTTTATGCTGACCTGAAAGGATCGTTAAAATATTGCGGCGTTGTGTACTCATATACGGGCAGAGAGACCTGCGGATCTGTCCGCTAGTAAGGTCGCAATAGCACTTTAAGTCCTACTGGAAAAGCAAATCTGGTCAAGAGTCAAATGATTTCTTTCAAAATTGGCAACTAATGTCACATCGACAACAAAAAAAGCGAAAATGCTGTTCCGTAGACTTGGTTCTGGCCTTAGACTTGAGAAGTTGAGGGCTAGAGTTCATCATCTTCTTCGTTTGCGCCTCTTGCGGTATCACTCTCGATCCATCGCGCAACGAGGATATCACAACATCTTGATCCTCTGGGTAATCAGGTCCTACCACTGCGATACCCTAGTAGCATTGCGAAATATATAACTAGGTGCCATTGTCCGAGAGTGGCTACTTAGCACAGATTCTATATGACTACGCCACTGGGTCAGGTTATTTACTTCAGGACCCCAAGCCAAGCACTCAACACTGTCACCCGTTACTTTTTTTTCGCGGAATTGCGAGCCGACAGAGATGAGCGCTCAATTACATTCACCCTAGGAATAAGAGGACCGCAGATCATAGATATTCTCACCTGCAAAGCTTCATCTTTCTCATTACCATCTAGCACATTCTATCAACGCATCATCTATCTCGGGAAACCACCAAGGCTCTTCTGCTCCTCGATAAACATCTTCCCACTATCCCTAGAATCACTACTCATGCCCATTCCCCCTCTTACTCTACTCGAACTAGGTGCAGGAGGATAGTAGTCATCATCTGGAATTGGCTCAGAGTCTACGAGTTCTAGCTCACCACCACTATCGTTATCTAGCATCTGTATGCCGCCATCATCTTCTGAAGAGTAACCATCGGGTTCAGGATCGTGCTTTGGCTCGACTTTGGGTATGCTTGATGCCTTGGTCTTATGTCCTGGAGAAGAGGTTGAGGCAGACTGCCCTGATGCTGGCTGTGAAGAGATAATGGTGTTTGATGTATAATCGGAGGTGGTAGCGAGTAGTGGAATATTTCTCGTAGTTGTTTGTTGAACAACCGGAGCACTATTTGAAGAGGTAGGCAGTGGTTTTCGGCCAATAGAAGACGATGCCAATGTTGGTTTTGGCACCAGAGAAGTATCAGACATAGAGGATATCAGAGATGGCATTGCTGTTGAAGAGCTTGATGTAGTATCCAGCTCAAAAATCACAGTGCTCTTGTCTTTGGTATCCTGAGATGTTTGAGACCAATCAGGCCAAGTATCATGTTCTTCCACTACTCTGAAGCCCTCGTTGCTCGGCTTCGTATCTCCTCCATCACCAAAGTCAATGAGGTCTTCGTTGTCAATGACCTTAATTTCAGGATCCACTTCGATTGTTTCGTCTGTAACATCGACATGCTCGACTCCTACTCGTTTCAAGATCTTGCCAACGAGTTCTGGGTATCGTAAATGTCCCGAGACATCTTTGCTGAGATCTTCATTGTTGACTCCTTCCACGCCTTTGATTTTCTGTAGTCCGGCGACACCATACTGAATGCTTGTAGCACGGTACAAAAACGCGAGGATGTAATCATTCTCGGAGTAAACATTAACTAGCTTCCCGCTCACGACACTTCTCATCTCCCTCCAGTTGTCAGAGTTTGAAGGGATTGGTGCGCCAATGAGGACCACATTCTCCACAATGCCAAATGCACGACGTAATGCTAGAGATTTAAGACAGCTGTAAATGACCCTCGCGCCAAGTGAATATCCGATGAGTGTAACTGGACGTTCACCTTGTACTCTGTTAATCAGTGCATCAGCAAGAACCTCTCCAGCTTTCTCAGACCGGTTCTTCGCCACTGCAAAAGGTGTATCAAGCGCTGTGGCCATCTTGATGAGGTACACAGGCCAGAGAGCAGCCCATAAAGTTGCCAAGACTGTGCGTTTGAGAATTTCGAGCTTGATGTACGACCATGCGTAACTCGAGACCATATCCTTCAATGAATTTCCAAGTTCCATAAGTGCTTCCATTTCGAATCTTAACGCAAACACTTCTGAATCCTGCCCAAGTGTTCGCCAAGGGCGAACGATATCCTCTTTTTCGTTTAGCCATCCGTTTATACCCACCGTAACCCGAAGACGACGATTTTCTTCTTCAGTCTTCGGCTGTGATGTATGCTCACCCCATTCGGAAGCAATAGGGATGAAGTTAAAATCCTGCACTTCTTTGGCGTAGGCGTCGACCATTTCACCCGTCATTTTGGCACCGAAAGCACCAAAAAGTGTTCCAACGAGAGCGCCGTTCATGGCAAAGATTCCAAGGAAAGAAGCTACACCTCCTAGGCCAACACCACCCATAAGCCCTCCGATTGCACCTGCAACGACAGGAGCTGCAAGACCCCCAGTCACACCAATGAGGGCAGCTCCTGCAACTGCGGAGAGGCCAACCTTCCAGCGACGACTAGAAGCATTGGCTGCTGCTCTTTTCTGAGTCTCTGCATCTGCGTTAAGAGTTTTAGAAGCGAGCAACAGAGTTTTTGAGATTTCTGTTTCCTCGTCTGTGAGTGTGCTCATAGGAAGGGTGAATGAAGAAGTAAGGTAGCAGAGTAAGGCACGTGAGTGAGCCGAGTAATGTCCCAAGCTCAGCAAAAGCAGTATCATACAGCTGATCACACATATCCTATCCTCTTTCGAGATCGTGGTAAAGCGTGTCGGTGTTGGGGTGTAAAGAGATTGGAACATTGAGATATCCTTGGCTTCTTGGAATTCCCGTGCCTCAGCAGCTTGAGCAGCAGCTTCTTGCTCGGGCGTCTTAATCATCCCGGAACTGGGTGTATATGGTGGTGGCGCTGCATTCTTGTTTGCAAGCCATTTTCTTCTTCGTTCAGCTGCACTCGGGTCGTCTGGTCCATCTGTAATCTTCCTCAAACTCACTCGCACCTCCTCTGTCCACTTGTCGAAATATCTCAAGGCGTCCCTTTTCAGGAGATCCATCTTTGGGGTAGAAAGCGATCGTTCCAGCCTTGCTTCTAGTCTCTTCTGTCGTGCTGCTTCTGACGGGTCTGCATTAGACGGAGAGGAGGACTGATCACGTGGATTTGGTGAAGTGAAAAGTGGTGCTGTTGGTGAAGTAGCTGCTGGTTCAAAGGTATACTCAACATTCTTTCTCATCTGGCCAACAATGCTGCCGATGAGAAGTGTAAACGCTTTGCGACGAGCTGGATTGAGGACCAGTCTGAGGTCTTTCGGGTCGGACGCTGATGGAGGCATAGTTGCTGGTCGTGTGCCAAATTGTATTCAAAGCTCAAAATCTAGGGTCTCTTCGGATGCCTTCAATCTTATCTTGGATTAAATTTGCAAAGGACACGTCCCTCAGTCTCATATCAGCTTTTGACTGATAGTTGACTCTGGCTGGAGCCTGATCTAAAGGATGAGGTTTGAGCCGCTGCGCCGCACAAGGCTTCCTGGTGTGGCTAGTACGATTATGGGTCCTGACACCCTGTAAACAATGGTAACGAAAATGTGAGAATCTAAATAATTATGGGAGGATTGCATCGCATGTACGAGATGCCCCGGTGGATTTGTGGATTTACATCCTTACCTTACATGCTTTGTTTTGGGCCAAGAAAAGGAGTTCGGGAGATGGCGGGGTGCAGGGGTTTTTTTCGGGTGTTTCTCGCTCAGCTCCAGGCTCAAGCAAGCCCTAAGCGACACCACTCTTTTAGGAGAGTCAATACACTTGAAGGTAGAATTTCACCTTCCATGTAATAAGACAAATTTCTCTTGGTAAGTCTCTTCAATTGATGATATATCCCGAGAGAGCATCTCTAGCTATTTCTGTGGTGATTAAAGAATGTCCTAAACTTCGATAGCCTAAGAAATCGTGAATGGCCCCGAAGAACATGATGAAATTATTCCTTCCAGTTCCTCCAACCTCTTAGCCTTGCAACTCAAACCTATCATTCAATGCAACCTAATCAAAAACTAGTTTGCTTCTCACTGCTTGTCAGGCCTTTTTCATGGTCGCTGTAGCTTTGGGTGCTTCCCTCGCCTTCAACAACATGCTCCTCCGCCTCATCGAATTTGTCCTCCATGGGCCAAATCTTGCCAAATGCATAGTATGCTGCGAAGGCAACAACTGTTCCAATGCACCAGCTAAGGCTGTAGACATAGGTTGCTCCCTTTGGCACACTCTTCCGACCAGTTGCTCTCGCAAGGCCAGCTAAGTTGGGTGCGATGCCAAGGGCGAATGCACCAAATGCGCGAAGGTTGAAGCCGTGAAAGAAAGTATAGATGTCAGGAGAACGATAGAAACTTGACAGATTATAGTGTCTCTTTCGGAGCACCCAGTAGTCGGCCATCATTATGCCTGCGATAGGACCAAGGAACATCGAGTAGCCACCGAGGAAAGCAGAGAACGAGGCTGCGGAGTATTGAATGTTCCATGGCGTTGCTGCGATGGAGATGACACAACATATATACGCACCTCTTCGGGCATTGACCCAGGATGGGAACCATAACGCGATGTCGTTGGAGAAGGAGACGGAATTGGCCGAGATGTTGGTTCCAATGACGGCAAACGCCCAGCACAGACTGGAAAAGAATTGTGCTGCACGGTTTCCCCATAGGGCTGAGACTTGAAGCGGGTTCCAAGTCAGGACTCCATACACTTCTTGTGTTGCGCTTGTGACCGTAATACCAAGTATACCGCACAACGTGACGAGCACGCAAAGACCAACTGCCTGCGTCCAGAAAACTTGCTTTGGATATTTGGCATATCGTGTGAAATCAGGCATATTAAGGGCAAGGGTAGCCTTTGGACCTATCGTAGTCGTAACGCATTGGAAAAATACCACGACTGCCGGTGTTCCGTCTTTGATGTGTGTGCCTTTGCTAAATGTAGGCCCGAACCCTTTTGCTAGCGAACAGTTAGCTTCGCTAAATTCAGGAGGTAACACAACTTACCCGCCACCAAGGCCCAGATAAACAAAGTCATCCCAAATATAGGCATGATGACTGTCTTCGCCATGAATAAGAACCTTAATTTGGAAACGTGCAGCCATAATAGAGGTAATTGGATGATAATGAACAAGAAGAATGTTAGCAGCTCCGCCGAGGTAACATGCGCATCGGCTGGTATATGATTCGGAAATCTTTTGAAAGACGGCCATATCGCAGTAATCATACTTGCTACACATTGCCCGCCTTGGAAGCTCTGAGTACCAAACCCTTCACTGATGAGCATATTTGGCACAAAAAAGGGTATTGATAAGACTTACAAATACAAGCCACCACGCCTCGCACAAATACGGCAAATTTTGAGCCATAGATACCGAAAGTTGATCTCATCAGCACAGGAAAGTTGATCCCATAAATGCAACCGATATAGCCATTAAGCATTGCTGGGATGCATACCAGGAGATGGCCAACGATAACGGCAAGTATAGCCAGTCCTGGACTCAGCCCCTTCGTGATAGACGAAGAAGCTACTTGGTACATGCTGATACTGAAGGCTTCTGCAACCCAGAAGCCCAACAGACTTGGCCATGTCCATTTTCTCTCGTCTGACTCAAATGGAACAGGGTCAAGATCTCGGTTCGACTTGATGCCGTTTGGTCCGTTTGCGAATGATCCTGGCTCTGGTTGAAGCCTCAACCGCTGGATAAGTGCTGATGCCATGCCGTAAACGCTGGTGGTATGTGCACCCCGTTGTTTAGCTTCAGAATGTTTCGTTTGAGGGGTTTCTGATTAAAAACCAGCGCACCATGCCACCAACACCGTTTCCAACAATTTCTTCCAACTTGAGTTGAGGTCGTATTGCACGTGCTCGCTAAATGTTGGATATTTTGAAGTTTTGAACGCCGACTGGACGAAATGAGACCCACAACAAAACTCAGAACACGACAAACTGACAACTTGAGGTAATTGCAACACAAAAGGAAAACGAGACAGGACTTATGCCTTTCATCATGGCCTATCTCCAAAGATCAAGCTTTGACTCCATCTTTGCCATGGCTGATATCGCAAATATCGCAGATATCGCAGATATCGCAGTCGCGATATCAGGTCGTAAGTTTCCTATCTTTATATCTGCCCGATCGAGTTGGCAACGCTCCCTTGAAGTACTCCGCAATGATTGACGATACGATTAAGGACTCTGCCGCGCCTGGCTGGCCAGAAAAATGTAGCGTCCTGGTTGGCCGCAAGTGATATTTCTTGCCCGACTTCCAAGAGTGCTGGGGCCGGATCCTGGCTGATGCTTCGATACCAAAGGAACGGTCGTGCAAGATGGGCGTCCACAGATTGCGTTTCCCCGCAGCCACGACAGACGCCCGCCACCGGGATTAGACAAAGTGATAGAGCAGCGGGAACTCAATAGGAGGACGACAACGCAGTGAGAAGGCGATGGATATGCTGTTCGGGGAGATCCCATCTGCGGGCGTTGGTCCAAGGGTGTTTACGAGTAATAGTGGGATGACTAGCTCATATCTGGACCAGCTCCTGTCGACTTGTCCGCTTTCTGTCATATCATTGCCCTTCCAAGGACATTCAGTGCTCCCCTTCTCCCAATTTTATATCGCTAAGACACTTTTCTATCGCCCAAGGGTAACCAATCGCTCATCGAGGATCGCTTGCCGTCTCACGGGGACGACTAGATCTCAGAGCCGCCCGTCACTGCAGGAGCTCGCTCGGTAAGACAGCGCGAAAGTGAAGTATCCTGTATTTGAACGGATTCAGCTTGATTAATATCCACTGTGGAGCCGTAGCCATGCGACGGTGTGATCATTCTGCTGCTATGAACTGCTTTCTGCTTCATACCCCTCCTTGACTCCAACCTCTTATCGTATCGCATTATCGAGTTTTCTCACGTTGGACAGCAGTTTCCAACAGCCTTGTTGGCCTATTGTCGCCCGCTATCAACCTGTCCTAGAATTAATGAACTTGTTCGGTCATATTTCCGGACGCCTCATGTCTGTTTTTGGGAAATTGTGCATGCTGATTGATTGTGGAACGAAGGACGTGTCGGCCGAACGCAAGGATTAAGTTGATGATGTGATGGTGAGGAGTGGAGGGAATCATAGTAAATGCGTGGTTGATATTCGAGGCTAGAAGTTGACCCTCCTTGGTTGAGGCCGCAATTGTCTTTCTGGACGGATTCGTACGGTCGTCTTGAGTTCACCTTCTCACAAACATCACCATGACATTAATAATGGCCGAGACTTCAACTTCAAAACCCTCGCCTCCCGGAACCATTACAGCATGCTCAGATCCATCAGTATTACCATCAGAGAACGTCTCCAAGCGAATTAAGGATTTGTGGTGGCTGCATGGACACCCTCACTCAAAACGATATTCAGATCCAAAGCTTAATAGTCTTGCAGCACTAGTACGACATGATGGCGCTGCTTTCAAGGGAGATAATGGTTTCCTATACCCACGGACCGCAGAAGCAAATACGACTTACGATGCTCTAACATGGGATCAATTCGACACCATAACCGAATGTCTTGCTCTTTCCTATGCTTCTCAACTTCAGCAAGAACTCTCCCAAGCGAACGCATCAAGACAACAGCCAACGATCGCTTTACTTGGGGGTGGCAAGACAATTGAGTATTTCTGCACTGAGTTGGCTCTTCAAAAGCTTGGTGTCAGAGTCCTTCTCCTGGCCGAGTCGAACGCGTTGAGTGCCTTACACCATCTCCTAACAGAATGTCAAACGGTTGCCGTTATCAGTGACTTGAAGAATACTGGAGTGGACACCAACGGGGTAAGAAAGTTGGAAATGATTGAAAGGCTTCCTCTGAACTCAATTGTGAAATCCTCTGAGGTTGATGCAGTCAAATTCCAAGACTTCGACGATATCTGGGAAAGGCACACCTTCATCATTCACTCTTCTGGGTCCACTGGAATGCCAAAGCCTATTATACATACGAACAGAAGCATGATGCTTATTGCGCGAATGTATCGACTATTTCAGGAGTTCAGCATTGAAAACTGGTTTCTTCTCTTTCCACTGCAAGTAATCCTTCCACCCCTAATGATACTCGTCTGATGTGCTTAGGTATCATATTGCGGGCATATCAATAGCACTTTCTGGTTTGCCAAACGGGCAGATCCTATCATTTCCACCACTAGCATGGCCACCGGCGTCTTCAGCTATTTTTGCGTCTTGGAAGACGCTTTCTTCAATGGGTTACCCTGTTGATTGTGTTCATTGTGCTCCAACGCTAATTGAAAACATGTACGAATACATTTCCGAGAATGGAGGAGATTTTTCTCCATTGACATCCTTGAAACTTCTCCAACCAGGCGGTGCAGCGCTTTCTGACTCCATTGTCAAGTCTCTCACCACGAATGGCGTTAATGTTAAGACGACATATGGAAGCACTGAAATCGGGCCACCATTCCGTTCAGTTCCTCACACACGAGATAACCCAAAATGTTACTCTTTCCGAAATCTTTACCCCGACAACCCTCTTCTTGAAATGCAAGAGGTGGCTGAAGGTTCCTACGAGTGTGTCGTTCATAAGGGCTTCGAACTAGCTGCAGAATTGTGGCAAAACACTGATGAACCTTACCGAACGAATGACCTGTTCGTTCAAGAACCTCCAGGAAGTAGTTTCTACGTTCTCAGGGGAAGGAAGGACGACATTCTTGTGCACTCAAATGGCGAGAATACGAGTGCTGGCCCATTACAGCTTGACATCCAAACGTCATCAAAGCTCATCAGCAGAGCATTAGCGATAGGACACTCAAAGCCATGCGTTGCTCTGCTCGTTGAGCTCAATGACGGATACGATCCCAGCGACGAAGGTACCTTTGCGCAAATCTGGGACACGGTGCAAGCAGTCAACCCACAATATCCTAGCCAATCCCAGATTATGAGGTCCATGATCCACATCTTATCGAGAGGTAACACGTTGCCGGTGACACCAAAGGGCAACGTAAAGCGGAAAGAAGCCATCCAATTATACTCGGCAGAGGTTGATCGACTCTACTCCAACGAAGCACCTGCGCTCACGCCTTCGGGTCTGTCCCCTGATGCCATTGGAGATTATATCCGCAATATATTGTCTTCACTATCACATATACCAGCATCAAGCATTTATAACTGGACGACGCTATATGATCTTGGTATTGACTCACGCCTCGCTCTTTCACTCAAGGGCTCACTCTCCTCTCACCTCAACCGTAAAATATCTCTGAGCACCATTTTTGAGAATCCTTCCGTCAGTAAACTAATAGCTTACTTCATCCGACCTCCGTCTCGATCCAATACCCCCCCTCCAGTCGAGGCTTCCAGCACTGATATTGTACATCACATGATATCTGAGTTTGAGAGGGAGTTCAAATCATGGCCGCCACGATCAGTTTCTCTGTATCCTGTCGCTAAGGGCGAGATCATCTTGTTGACGGGCGCCTCTGGTTCGCTCGGCACTGGTTTACTTACAATGCTCTCGGCTTTGCCACGAGTGGAGAAGATATACGCGATGGTCCGAGGTCCCAATAATTTCCACAAACTTCGGGCGGCTCTCGAGAGTCGAAGCATTGACTCATCCATCTTAGACGTGGGCAAAGGTGGAAAGATTGAGGTCGTCAACTTCAGTATGCAAGACCCTCTACTTGGGCTAGACCTCGAGAAGTACGCGGAGCTTGCAAACAAAGTGACTGTTGTGGTTCAAAATGCCTGGAAGATGGACTTTAACCTCGGTGTTGAGGAGTTTAAAGGAGACTGCCTGAGGAGTAAGTTAGCTGAAAGTGAGGTTTGTTACCGGTACTAATCGTGTGTGTATAGACACCATGTCTCTACTTCGTTTCTGCCAAGCTGGTCGCCCGAAACGATTTGCTTTCACAAGCAGCATAAGTACATGTATGGGAGCCGGACAAGTCACACCCAATATACCCGAAGAGCCGATCGGATCGGATCCTACTGTTTCCCTTCCCACGGGCTATGCTCAGAGTAAATACATCGGTCAGTCCCCCTCCTTACTTGTTGTCTATTTTGACTGATGAGATTGCAGTGGAGAGAATAACACAAACAGCGAGCAAAACTTTAGGTATTCCCATCCATCTGCTTAGAGTCGGTCAAATGTCGGGCTCTACAACAACAGGACACTGGAACTTGAACGAGATGTGGCCTGTGAGTATTTTCAATCTGTCCAGACCAGTCGAAAAATGGTTCACAGTTAACTTTAGATTTCAGATCATGTTCTCGAGTGCTTTACACCCAGCAATTTCCTCCATCCCCTCCTTCCCCAGCAAATTCGTCGATTGGATCCCAGTCAACAAAGCCGCCTCCACCATCACCGATGTCATAATGGCGCATTCAAACATCCCTCACCCTACACCGAGCCCTAGCCCACCATCAACGCCAACTTCAGATCCAGGCACTGAGGCGACTGCGGTCTACACTGTCCATAATATCACCAATCCACATCTAATTCCCTGGTCCCAGCTGGTCGAGTATCTTCGCGCTTGTACTGGAACCTCAGATACGAATCTCCCTGTTATCTCCATGACGGCATGGGTTGAGCGCCTTGCCAAGCTTGCAGGTACTGATGGTAGTGAAAATGTTGCTGGCTTGCGACTTCTTCAATTCTTCGAGAATATGGCTGAAGCAGAAAATGGTGGTAAGGAAGAACATAAGACGTTTGAGAACAAGAAAACGCAAGTCATTAGCAAAGCTTTGAGGGATTGCGGACCGTTTTGCGAGGAGTGGTTGAGGGCAAATGTGGAAGTTTGGAGGAAGAGTGGCTTCATGAGACCTTGAGCCTTTTCGAGGTCAAGAAAGAATGCTAAACCTTGGATTCATCGGTATGATTCGTGTAGGGCACTGATTCCCGTTGAAATATCATGGCTCGCCGAAGCAGTAGGTAACTTTATGGAAAGATGTCGCAGCATTAAGCGATGGACTTGACACCCACCTTTCACAATTTTGCAATCAACCCTCTCTGCAAAAATCCTGTGAAAGAGAAATTGGATATTAAGAGTAGTTGATTGATTTACTTTTTACCGCAGGCATTGACCTTGACTGCCAATTGGGTTTCCATATTCCTACTGCTATAAGCTTATCCCTCGAGGAAGAACAAAACTACATACTATAGTCACATCTCAGGGTGCTATACGATTGCAACTCAGATCGGTCTAAGAGCAGGATGACGGATTTCATGACTCTGGTATGCCGTTTCAATTCAAGGCGATTATTATTCAATCTATAGAGTTACATGACTTCTTCCCGCGAGACTACTGTCTAGTCCCAATCCTTTGATACGTGGCGTGAGAACTAAAGTATTCGGCCAGGCTTTAGCCAGCAGAGGAGAGGGCATAGTTCAAGAGAAATGCATGATACATGTTTAGTTTGCCCTAAACAAATGAACACTCGCGTGTAACAGTTTCATATAGCTGCATGAAGTTCTGTAAGACACAGACCGTGATCACAACAATAGGGCGTCTCAGTGGAATCATCCACCAAACCTCTTTCACTGGTAGCTTTCACCTAGTCAACTTCTCGATATTATAGATTAGCAAGTCTACACTGGAAGTTTTTTACTGGTCCCTAAGTATAAGCAAGCAACTGATATCAGTACCGATTCCCCTCATAACCCTAAACTCTTGTTGAGGTATATGTGTAAATCAACGCTTTAGTGGTACTGGAAAATTCGATAAATAGCGTACGGAATCAGAAGTGGTAAGAGTGCATGAAGCGAGCTTAAGGCTCGAGAGCTGTCACGTGCGCAACCCCTGCGATAATTCAACAACTATATGTATAATATTAATATTGGGAACCCGACCTCTAAGATCAACAAAGGGTAAGCCACTAGCAATGCTATACGCTGCTGGTAACATCTCGCGCGAAGTCAAACAGACCTAGAACCAGGTCGCCCCGGTACTCTGTGATATTATATCTCGAGTATATATCCCTTTCTATAATTCACGATCCTATATCTTCCTAGTCCTATACTACTATAAAGATACTACTTTGATAATTCGTTTTGCTTGATAATAGACGGTAAAAAATTATCCTCTCTAGGTATCCGAGTACGTGCCTGTCACGACCACTGATTAGTCCTACAGTGTAGAAGCCACGTTAGAGATCTGTTTAAGAAACTCTTGAGATCGTCCCAGAATATCCAGGTAGCTGGGGTACTCCAGTATTCATGGGCATTTATACAGTCCGGATCTTCCCCCGTTAGTCTTGGAGCTTCGTGCTTAACCACAAGTTAGTAGTATAGTTTATTGTTATTGCGAGGATTTCACTTCCAAGTGGATACCACGTGAGTTACTTACTTACTTCATTCTTATACGACTAAACCCAACGACTTTACGGATACTCCATCTTGCGGGGTAGACCAGGATGGACACGGTGCCATTCAGTCAAGCTATATGCCTGTCAGTATTCTTTCGATCCTTAATGTTTCTTTGGTGGTGATTATACATAGTGATTTATTAGAACTCTCTTGCTCGCTTTCGGGAATATATTCTAGGCCTTCGAGCTAGTATAACCTTTAGCGGTGAAAACTATACCTGGATTAAGACTCTACCAAACCCAGCCTAATAACTCGAAAGCTATGTATAAAGCTTTTTGAGACAATATTCTATGTCCAGAGGAATATTATAGATGTTGTAAATTTCTCTTTATAATATTTTGACAGTTGGGAGATCAAGTGATAAAAATAATATGAGAATGCAGATGGAGGGTATGTTATATATTTAGGAATAAAGAGAATAATAACTGGTGAAAATTTAGATCGCTACTAGCCTTGTCTTGCGTTTCCTTTCGGGATGTCATACCTCGTAGCTAACCGTAAAGAAGCTAGAAACTCTGAATGTAGATAATAACAAGAGCCTGCCATGGGAAGGATTTCAAGACACTGGAAGTACAATATAGTATGAATAAGGATATTAAAATCTAACCCTAATTTCAACCTTATTGGTATGACGCAGGCCTTAGTTTTGTTCTTGTACCAGTTGGTGGTGTACTTGACCAGGTCGACTTGAACTTCGGCGAAGTCTGCGCAAGAGCGACAACCAGCGTTACTGGATAGCACCCTGAACAATGTTCATTCTGTTTTTCTGTCGTATGTCATTGGCGAGGTCGATCTAACTGAAGGAGGACGCTCGAGTACAGATATTGCATCTGCTCCAGTGGTCATCGATCGGAATTGTGGGGATGTTGGACCCCTGATTGAATTGATAGATAAATAATAGCAAGCTCCTCTCCTCGCGGTTTAACGAAGATGCTACTTCTTTAGGGTTAAGTCGCTGTTCAAGCTCGATCTCCTCAGCGGCGCAACCAGGTGGCAACCCAATTTCACTCGATACGACGGAAAATAACAAGCTGTGGCTCATGCTAAAAAGTTCGAACACACTATTTACATATGATTGTTTCCTCACGAGCTTGTGCTTTTGCGGAGGCCAGATGAACAGAGAGAAAGATTCCATCAAGATGGGAGCTTGCAACTTACAACACCAGGAATTTAGATCTCTACCAATCTGACGCTCAGCAGCTCATATAACTGCGTTTCTCCACTAGAGAGAGATGGTCAAAAGCTCGAGGTTCTAGCCGTATCTTCGAGTGGGTTCTTTTCAAAGATTTATTGCTGCTCGCGGCATTCATTGATGGCTCACTTCTCAAGCCTGGCTTCTGGGGGGTTAAATAGGTCATAGGTTGGCTGTCATTAGCTTTTTATTTCTTCACGGGGACAAATCAAAATTACCAAGTAACACTTCTTGATACTATATATTTTCCCTCTCCAAAATCTCTTATTAGCCATCAGCATCCTTTCTGACAGCCCAGGAATGGGGAGACGGGAGATCTTGAGGCTCAGTAGTGGAACGTAGGTGTGGTGGTTTCCTGATTGTGGAGTCTGTCGCTAAATTCAGATTATAGGGGTTGAGTCCTAAGCGAGATATGCGAGGGATGATGAACTTACCGCACCAAAATGAGCTTGAGATCCTGGGGTGCGAGGTTCACGAGAATATTTTCTCGGTAGCATCCACAAACATGAACGAAGTAAGCTTTGGATTTGGGGCGACCTGTGGTTGAATCGGACCTCAATAGTCTGGACGTTGAATTTGACAGAGTCGAGATATTATGCCGGCTAGAGATGCTAGATGCTGCCAAGACCCCTAGTAGATCAACAGAGATGGAATTTCTGTGCTAGATGACACTGGGAAGCAGGCGAGAGGAAGTAGCAATTTATATATATTCCTTGTGTGTTTGCGGTCGTTTACAGAGGAGATCCACAGAGCATAAGACACTAGGAAACAGTAAGCGAGAGTGCCTAGCTCGGATCCCTTTCTCCTTGTCTACGGTAAGCCGAGTCCTTTCGTTCCGCACATTTTGTGCTCTCTTTCCTTCCATCCTTCGTACACGACTCGGCCAGGTCACTAGAGAAATGCTCTCGTGTAGACTGATTAAAACCTCGACTACTCCCTCCCCGCCTTCGAAGTTATAGCACAATGCCAACTCTCAATTCTTCTTAACGCTCAGGTGCCCGCTGTCCACATGGAGATCCCACATCCCCATTCCCCTCCACCTAATACCTAGACTACCGCCACCTGAAGAAACACCCAACTCTCCCCTCATCCTTTCCTCCCAACCCCAGCAACTCGTCTCACCTAACGGCGTCTTAACCTAACCTCCACAATCACCCCCTACGACCTCACTCTCTCCACCACCCACTCCCACCAACATCATGTCTTTCGGACTCTCTCACCCATGTTCTCGTCACTTTATCAGGAGGGGGAGGGGGAGACTTTAGATCACTCAGAAAGTTCAGCAAGGACAACGAAGTCTGTCACAGTCCCCGAAAAAGGAACACAATTGATTTTAGTATTTATCATCACCCTCTCCGCTGTCACTTCACCCAACCATCTCCCCAACCCCAATATTTCCTCCCCGCTCCATCCAGAAAAGTATAATTACACCCTCGATTATCCCTAAGCTGTTCATATCATATATGTATATCGGTGGTTGGATATCCTAGCTCATCCCTCTTCTCGCTAGTATTTGTTTCATGTCCAACCATCTTGTCCAGCAACGATGGGGAAAGAGAGAAAGAAGAAACCAGTGATTCGTCGTCATGTATTCCGGCCGCAAGGCAAATAAGGTCGTTGATGTTGTGACCTCCCTGATGGCCTGATTATAATACTCCCTCCGCTCCGAAAAACTCCATGGCTCGAATGAAAATGCAAGACACAATCAAGCCCGCGTACGCCGTCTATGCAACCAACCCCTTGAGCCGATCCGGTCCCGAGTCAAACTCCCATTCCTGTCCGGTGCGATGTACATTATCAAAGATCATCAAATTCATTTTTAGGGTGGGTGATAGCGTGACTATGGCTGGGGAGAATCGTTCTGTGGGCGGGTCCGGATCCGGAACCTCTCCTTCAGCCGACTCGTGAGTCTCGCTCGCCGACCTTGTTGCTCGTCCACATCCTCCGTGTCGTCGACTGGGACGGCCTCTCCCTCGATACCATCCGCTCTTGATTGCTCGCGTAATCGGCGGAGGGCGGCGATCCGCTCATCTGGCGGTGCGTTGCGGACCCGATGGAGATCTAAGAATCGAGATCGACGCTGTCGTTGACGATGTGCCGCGGCATCCTCGGCGGCTTCATTGGACCCTTGAGTGGCCGCATCATCATTCAGCGGCGGTGCGAGGCCGTCAGTGGTTGGTGAGCTTGGCCCTGCATCCGGGCGAAGGTCGTGGCGGCTGAGGCATATCAGTATCTCTGCATCACGAATTGATCTCGACCACTTACCATAATGGACACGTTCCTGACACGTTCAACAGCCACGGATCGATACACGCCGGGTGATACTTGTGGTTGCACGGCAAGACTCGGACATCCTCACCCGTGGTGAAGTCTTCCGTGCAGATAGAGCATCCCAATTCTCCTTCTGCAACCGGGGCAGCGGCCGTCCCTTCGATAGATCCGTCCTTGGGATGTTCTCCCTCGGCAGCACCCATCCCCGACGCCACGGCCGTCGTCTCCGTTGGCACCGCCTCACTCGTCTCTGTGGTCGTAGTCCCTGCTACGTGCGGAGTGGTCTCTGATGCCGTGCTACGTTCCGTGGTACTCCCATTCTCCAATTCGACCTCCCTGTTTCCCGGCTTGACCGGCTCTGGATCACCAAACTTGACAATCGGCAACGTCTCCAACATCGCTCTCGCCAGGCCCTTGGCACGACTCTGTCGAGGTCTGCCGGAGTATCCGGTGCGGGGACCATATCGTTCCGGATGTCTGTGTGCACGAACAGCCCCCGTCGCGATGATGATCAGGAAGAGAAGGGTGATGATGCCAGTGATACTGTAAAGGATGCTCATCGCCACGGCGGTCGTCGGGGCTGGTCCTCCATCGTTGCTGGTCTGAGATCCAACCCCAGGAGATGAGGTGTTGTTCGAACCAACCTGTGCATTGAGCACGTTGATCTCTGGTGGGTATTGACCGACGACGTCCAGGAGTTGCTGGGTATCCTCCAGCTTGATCATCGAGTATATCGTCTGGTAATTGAAATTTCCTGTCAGGTTGCATGCGTTGGCTGTCGTGCTGTAGAGGACGATGCCCCTTGGTGCAACTGACCCGGCCTGCATGACCACGTCTGAGGGGGTCAGGTTCGATTCGGTATTGCCATCGCAGCTGATGAAAGCGATCTCGCTCGAGGTGATATTGACCGCATTGGAGGCGTCGGTCATCTTGACAGCACCAACGAAATTTACAGCCTGCGAGACCTGGTCAGTGTCCCATCCCCAAGCACAACACAACCACCAGAGATGCACTCACTCTCGCGTTCCCAGCATTCCCTCCCCTCCCAGCGCCCGTCGTCAGAGGAACAATTGAATATGGTGATTGAGCTTGGAATAGCGGACCACCGAGGAGTCTCATGGTGGTCGTCGCGGCTTGTTCGTCCGCCGGTAACGTCAGGTTTGATGGTTGTACTAACTGCGCCTGAGCCGCCATGGTGGCCATGGACATGGCCAGGAGGAAGGCGGCCATGCTTCTTGCAACGATCGACGTCGCCATGGTGTTGAGGGTTGTGGTTGATTAAGAGAGGAGAAGTGGGGGGGGGATAGCGATTGCGAGAGTCAAAGAAAAGAAAGTGATTGATCCCGAACCCCGATCATGCACGTGTCGAACGCAGGATGCCCTGATATTGGAGGAAAGATGAGATGGAGCGAGAGGAGAGGAGAGGAGCGAAGAAGAGCGAAGAGGAGAGAAGAGGGGAGAAGAGGGGAGGAAGTCCAAGTTGAGGGATCCAGACTGAGGATGAGGTCGTCGATTGTTGTTGATGGGTGTGGATCGCAGATGGCAGAGGTTGAAATGGCAGTAGGAAGCAGAAAGTCGGTTGTCTGCTGGGCCAGGGAGTATGAAACTCGAGTACCAAGACCGCGTTTGGGGAAGGCGATAAAGTTAAGCGGGACAATGCGGTCGGAGAGCAGAGATGGGCGAGCAGTGATGGACGAATAACGATGGGCGAGTAGTGCGGCAGTAATAGCTTGAGCTTGGAAGCGGAGTAGCGTAACTATTAGCGTACTATAGGACGAGAGCGGTGGCATTGGTGGCAGTAGCGGTGGGTGGGACGGGGCGATTATTAATGGGTCTCCACTGTCCTGAGAGCAACTGGGTCTGGGGGTGGGCAAGTAGCAAGGGGCATGGGCAAGTAGCATGGGCAAGTAGCATGGGCGTGGGCGTGGGCATGGGCGTGGGCATGGGCATGGGTAATGGCAATGGCAATGGCAATGGCAATGGGCAGGTGCTTCCCGAGCCGGAACCGGCTTCAACAGTACTGATGCTGGGTAGTACTGATGCTGGGTCGAGGGTCGACGGGATCGGTCTTAGCGATGCCTGCCACTTCCCGCTGAGGAGATCTCAGCCTGTCAAGTTCTACTGTATAGTATAGGGAAGCGCTTGAAGCGGCCTGAAGGCCTGAGAGCCTGAGGGCCTGAGGACCTCAAGGAGCCACGTTTAGCAAGAACACAGGCACCGGCACCAGCACAAGCACAGGCACAGGCATAGAGAGGGCACAAGCACAAGCACAAGCACAGTCAACCCCAAGAACACAGCGTCGCGCGCCAGTTGCACGTCACAAGAGTCTCCGCTCGATATCCGGTCTTGAGGTCGATCTTGGCGCCGATACCGTGACAGAAAGCGTGTGGCGAAGAGGGAGTGTTGATGCAATGATATCGGCACTTTTGAGAGTGCTGCCGTATGCCTTCGTCACTCGTCGGGCTTGAGTACGAACCAAGGGACCAAGGGACCGAGGAAGAGATGGGGGTGGATTGAGGACCGGCTGAGGACCGGCTGAGGGCTGCCTGAGGACCGCCTGAGGACCGCCTGAGGACCGCCTGAGGACCGGCTGAGGACCGCCTGAGAGATCTCCTGGAGAAGGAACACACCTTGTGTCAATTGCTGTGAATGGTCGGATTTAACCTGATGGAGGGTTCAGATCTGAATGCTCGCGAACCAAGCCTCAACAGAGGTCGAGGCACGTCGAGGCACGGACGAGGACACGGAGACAAGACAGCCCTGCAGGCATCGGACTAACGAAAGACAGAAGACCGCTCGTTGTTAAGGGGGTTGTCGCATTGGAAGGAAGGGGTCGATGGGTTAATAGATCGAATGGATGGAATGGATTGAATGGATGGAGTAGACTGAATAGATCGAATGGATAGAATACATCGAATAGCTCAAAATACATCGAATAGCTTAATTGCATCGAATAGCTTAAATGCATCCAATGGGTCAGAAAGTCCACTCCCAGTCGCAGATCATGGGGAAGTGTTTCTCAGAGACAATACGATATGTACCATTGTCCCCTTGGGTAGGGGTGCGGGCGCGCATCCTTCTTAATGCTTCTTTTATTCCTCGCATTCTACGCATTCTACGCATTTGAGGGGCTGCACTGGCCGCACTCAAGGAGTACGGCCACTCAAGGAGTACGGCCACTCAAGGAGTACGGTCACTCAAGCAGTACGGCCACTCAAGGAGTACGGTCACTCAAGCAGTACGGCCACTCAAGCAACCGCAACAATGGACGAGAGCACGCGAGGAGGCGAGGAAGGCATGACGAGGGCCAGACCCGCAGCCATCCTGGGCACCAGTCTGTAGGGCTTACTGTTCCATCACCCCTCCCCTTGAACCAGCTCGAAGCCAGTCGACGAAGGGAAGCCAGTCAATGAACGGAAGCCAGTCAATGAACGGAAGCCAGTCGATGAAGGGGTGTAGCAGACGGTCAGACTGACAATAGGGAAATGCATCAACCCGGAAGACGAAGAGCCGTTGCTGTTCTTGGGTACAATACACCTCGAACAGAGATCTCCCCTCGACAACTGCCTTTGCATTTGTATACACTCGCCAGAAGGAGGATGTCTGAACATTTGCATCACGAATCACGAGGCATGACGGTTGCACTCCAAAAGCTGTTGAAGGCTTGAAGCAGTCAAGCCAAGCTGACACTCGGCTTGGTGTCGTTGCAACTTCTCGTTCAGGCAACCTCACGTATGGGTCGCGTATGGGTCGCGTATGGGTCATCTATCGGTCACCTATCGGTCACCTATCGCTCGCCCATCGCTCATCTATTGAAACTGCGCATCCATTTCAGCAAGAGCGTCCATCCTAGTATCACCTTTTAGGTCCAAAAGGACCTTGTGAGCTCTTTGAGGAAGCTGTTCGTGGCGTGAATGTCGGATCACAAAGGATGTGACCGTGGGGAGCAGCAGAGGCACGGAAGCGAAGGAACATTCGGACTGATGATTTGTCGCAACAGGATGGAAACCCAACCCGCGAAACTTGCGCAGAAAAACATTCCCGATTCTGGTCCTTCTTGCACTGCCCTCTTTGCCAGTCGCGTATCTGGTGAGTCTAGCCAATCCTCTTCCTCCAAGAACGCACTCACGAAAGAACGCACTCAAGAAAGAACGCACTGAAGAAAGAACGCTCTCAAGACATTGACATTGATGATTCCAAAGCATCTGAAAGACTCCCTCTTGGCGGATGTCATTGATACAGTAGCGAACGCCTCTGGGGTAATCTGGACAATGTGGCAACATCAAAACTTTTGTGTCCTAATCTCTATTGTGTATGGTTTCGTTCATCTCCCCTTTGTTTGACAGCCCGATGCCGAGAATTCCTTGCGCATTTCCAATGTTCTCTCCCCGCAAAGTTCTAACAAAGTCGCTTTGACTTCCCATCATTTTCCTTACTGTAACGCCTGGCTCTCACCTACACGGATCAAGGGTGTGCCAGCCTTTCGACGCTGTTCCTGTCTCGGTTTGCGATCCAGCTCTGGTCGATCACTATGCGTGAGCACAGATGATTCGCCGGCAGTTCATGGATGATCACGTGTATGATCACGTGTCAACTTCCCCTCGATGCTCAAGCCAATCGGACACGCGCGTGAGGGATCCGAGTATTGGGTTTCTTCGGAGCTTTCAACGTTCTGACAACGTCAAACCGTCCAAGGGAGTATCAAGCTTCTCGTCAGCTTGTACAAAGAAAAGGTATCTCGTGTCTGCTGCGGCTACTTTACGCGCGTTTCCTGAACTTTAGTTTGGAGCTTGTTTATTTTCCGGTTTGTTTCTTTGGTGGTTTTTTGCGGCTTTTTTGGTCTTGCTGCGCTCATCTATCAAATATTTTCTGGAGAATCATCCAGTCGCATCACCTTGGTTGTGATGACTTCGGCTTCTTCGGTCATCATCATCTTCTTCTTCTTCTTCGGCTTCTTCGGTCGACATCATCATCATCTTCTTCGGCTTCTTCGGTCGACATCATCATCATCTTCTTCGGCTTCTTCGGTCGACATCATCATCATCATCTTCTTCTTCTGCATTAGAAATCGCTCTCTGTCCAGTGACATATGATCTAGCCATCTCAGTGTTACATTTCACGCCCACGTTGTTCATGGAAACTCCGGCTGGGCCGGCAATTATCTGCGTGACGTAGGACCCAATCCCCAATCTATCAAACCCTCAATCTCGTATACCATCCTTTCACTGACGAGAGGACCCTCTCCAGTTGATGCACCTGACGTCCGTTGTTTGAAACCTCCCGTTTCGTACTTCTGACTGAGTGGATGCTCTGATGATGAGTAAATGATGATGAGAAAGCGATCGTATAACGCTACTAGGGATAACCTGAATGCGGCTCCCTCATCTTGAGGCTGCCAGGACTAGGTTGATGGAGTGATGTGGCTGTCGTTTGTAGATCTGGGTGATGAGGATGGATGGCAGGGTTATCCTGATGGTGACGAGAGGGAGATGGATCAGATTAGATCTGAGATCGTGATGAGATTAGAAAGGACTCCTGTCTTGCGTGTACTGTACGGAGAGTGATATTGAAACTCAGAGTTATGAGCAGCTCTCACGATTCTGGATTTCAGCCCGAGCCTGGTCCTCATTGCTTTCGTCGTGTATTCATTCACGGTGCAATTTGCAGTTGTACACATGACCGGCTTCCCTTCTCCGCTCGTCACCGTCCCGTCAACTTTGGTTCCAGGTCAATATCCAAGTCTTTCACAGGTGTCATCTCTCTCGCCTCGTCTTATACTGAATTCAATATCGTCTACAATTAGAATGAATCACATGACCACCCCTTCACATAATACAACCAGCCCTCCCCTGCCGCACCTGCAGCCACTCAATACTTCTCAGATTACCCGAAAGTGAGGGCTGCACTAACTTGATGCGTGGCATCCCTTTCCTCGCAGCCGAGTTTCTACTTCGGGCTCCACTCTCACCAATGAGCTGCGGCGTGAAATGGAGATGTGGTGTGAAATGGAGATGTGGTTTATGATGCAGAACATTCACTCCCTTGCGGAGATGAGCTTGCAGGTGGAGGATGGTACAACATACATGCGATATGGATTAGATGTATGTATGTACTATGGGCGGCTCTTCTTTTTCGAGAAGAGTAAGGGTGGTTATTGTCTTACGATAATAGATGGAGATGTGACACTACGTTGCAACAGCATTCTCTGTGTCCTTATTTTTCCTTCTGATCACTCTTTTTTCTTGCTTTCTCTGTCATGAATGCAGAATCATGATACTTTCCGTGCAGCGACCAGTCCTCTCGGTTTTCTTGCTAGTAAATGTTGAATCGGCCTTTGGGCTTGCGAGAGAAACTTCCCTCCAGGCAACAAGTTCGAGATGGAATGAAGACGTGTATCCAATACCTACTCCACCGCCGGGAAATGGGGAGTTGAGGATCCGTGAACAAGAGCAGAGGACGTTGTTGGCGGCAGGGGATAATGTTTGTGGGTTTGTGAATGGGAGTTCTGGTACCTCACTGCTTTTGCCCCATTCTACGTGAAAATCCATTGACCGGACATAGAACAACCATGGGGTTGCTCACCCTCAAGCACATGTGTTTTCTCGACTCCAACTCCCCCTCCTATCACCACATCCAACTCAAGCTCAACCACGAATGACAACTCAGCACATCACCCACCCATCGCCCAGCGAGAGGAAGCAGGAGGTGGTGGTGCTGGAGGTGTGATATGCTGTGACTCCCAGCGTGGCTGTCCAGCGGAACCGGCACCCACAGCATGTGTTGATAAAGGCAAATACAATTACAACATATCGTGCACCGGTAGCTGCTCCACAGACCCCGCGACTTTAAAATGGTATCTCCCCCCGTCCCTTTGCTTTTCCCGTTCCCTTCCCCTTTCCTTCCTCAGGGAGATTTTGATGTTGATTTTGATGTTGATTTTGATTTTGATTTGAGATGGAGGGAGATAAGAAAGCTAATGATGTTGGTTTGCGGTTGGCAGTACCGAGGGGATATATCTCTACTGCGCAACCCTGATCTTCCCCTCCCCGAGTATCTCAGCGCTGTATTGCAACTACCTCTCAACCTACCCCGCCTCACCACCTCCCGCTGCTCCCGTGACTGTTACACCTACGGTGGTGAGTAGGTTTTATGCGTATACGCCGCCGGCAAGTAATGCTACGAAAAGTGCTACGAGCACGGGGAAGGCGGGGGCGGGCGCAACCGCTAAATCGGCTGGAAATGAAGGGGCGAAGAAGAAAGTTAATGGGGGGTTGGTTGGGGGTGTTGTGGGGGGGATTGTTGTTGCTGGGATTGTGGCGGGAGTGGGTTGGTTTGTGTGGAGGAAGAAGAAGGGGAAGGGGAAGGGGAAGGGGAAGGGCAAGGGGAAAGAGGTGGCAACCGGGAGTTCTGAGGGAAAGAAGAAGTTGCTCAGGTAAAAAGAAAAGGAGGGGATGAGGATAGCGAGGTGAGTGGGTTCGGCAGGGAGTTTTGAATAGGTTGGGAATGAACTGAGGTGTGTAGCTCTATGAATGTGGGAGTCTGGGAGCGTGATCTAAAGATAGATAGAAAAGAAAAAGAGAAACTTGGTACTAGCCATCTCCTAAATACCTTGTGATTGAGCGATCCTGATAGGGTTTCTTGTCAGATTTACATTTGCCCGGATAGAGTGAGTGTTACTCTCACGCTCATCTCGGGCTTGGGAAACGTGATGGGAGTGGAATTCTAGGAGGAATACCACTGGATTGTTCGAGAGAGACAGAAGAATATGTGCGATGAAATATCTAAAGCTTGGGAGATCTATCGGGGAAGGATGAGACGCTCTTTCCTATCGAAATAGTACATCAAACTGTGGAGGGGTAGCTACTAGATCAGAGTGCTTGGTGGGTTTGTCAGAGGGCAGGAAATGTGTGAATACCACGAGGAACGGTTAAAACCACTGCCCTAGATAACTTGAAGTATTCTACGTCGTTATTCTCTCTGATATAGATGAACTGTCTCTAAGTCAAGTTGTGGTAGATAACCTCTTCTTTTATAATACAAAGAGGCTATCCTTCCTATTTATGCTCTACTTGCCTCTAACCTAATCCCTTCTGAATCCGAAAGGCTCACAGCTATCTCACACTCACTCCTGGCACAATTTACGTCAGAACGAAAGAGGCTTACTAAGATTACCAGAAATCCTCTCCAAGAACTATAGCTATCTTTAAACTTATCGCTTGGAATGGAGAGGCTAACAGAAGCTTCGTAGCTAGAGGTTGAAAATGCCACAGGAAGTAGTAGTAATATAGATATAAGTAAAGGAGAGAGGCGGGAATCGGCGTTGAAAGCCTTCTAGACAATAAAAAGGCTGTTGCCACGGGCCAGGTCTTGAAGCCCAAGTAAACTGAACCGCGAATTGATCCAAGGTAAGCGCTTACTATGATTGTGGCAGTGGATTGAAAGGGCCATTAACAACGAGAAACCATCACGTGCGTGTATTAAAGTAGAGGAGAAGAATGCATAGCTTGCAATTGAAAGTATTTCATCTAGCCAGCCATCCAATGTTTCCACCTAAGTTGTCGTAACATCCAGAGAAATATGACTAAACCGTTGGAGCAGCCATCTCGAAGGGTGGAAATCGGGATTTATTTCTACTTTTTTGTGTAAAAATTTGGTTAATATATTGTTAAATAACATTAATTTTTATGTGCTTTTTTTGCTTACATGTAGGCTTATCTCTTATAAATAGAAATAGAGGAGAAAGCAAAAATGATACTTATGATAAAGCCCCTGTAAAAGAATTGGTTTAATGGTAAAACTACTTTCAATTTATTATTAAAAGTCATATAAAAGTTCGAATCTTTTATTCTTTAGTACTAGTGTATTCTACAAATATATATGTAGAATATATTTGTAACAAATAAGTTGTTTCTATGACTTGAACAGATAAATAGACTTATCTGTTGCATTTGAAGATAGGAATCACCTTTCTGTTCATAAAGTAATACTTAACGGTCACTGAGTCTCCTCCGACTGATGACCTCCTGTCATATCTTTATTAGGATTTCAATGCTCAAAGCGGCGGGGGAGGCAAACAGGCAACGCTGGTCAAAGCATTTAACTTTAGCCTTACGATAATGATAATTATCAGCTTAGTTTTGTCTTATTTATGTGTAAATTTGTAATAAAAAAAATCAATATATAAGATTATATATATAAGAAAAAAATACGAGGCTAAGGCCATCAATTCTGAATCGCTTATGTCTGTGATTTCGCTGACTGAGCATGTTATTCCATATCTATAACTTTGACTCGACTACGAGCTAAGGTCGCCGTATCCTTGTGCTGAAACTAGAACAGTGGCACCTAAAGACAATCTCAATGGGGTGAAGGACGAAACAACCGTAGGCTCTAAGGTGGTAAAAGTTGGGACCAAGTCGGACGAGGAGAATTCAGTGGTACATGAAGGTTGGGCAACCTTTGAATTGTCTTGTAAATGCAGAGATATCTAGCATAGGTCACGAGTCAACAATTTTTCGATTCTACCGGCGAAATCGTTAGCTCCAGAGGGTATTTGTAAGAATTTGTCAGAGGTCAATGTAGTCGTCCGTTAAAAGTGCATGAAGCTGGCTGTCATGCGACCTTGAGTTCACCATAGATTCACAAGATAAGAGTAGTTGCTCGGCAGTATCATCCCATTTGCCCTCCCGTCTAAGAAAGAGTTCATATTTTGGGGGGCCTTTGGCTTTTCATCCTTGTCGATGAGGATGGTGTTTAAATTGAACGAGTGGCCAATTAGAGCACGGTACTTGTAATTTGCTGAATCACTTATATCGAGGACCAAGCATTCCCGTGTGAAGGAAAGTCCGTGGATGAGAAGTCGAGGGAGAATCTGGTTGGTAATTACTTCCGAAATAGGCTCTTGAGTTGTGACTATCATGTTGCGCATGCAATCGTTGAAAGAATCCCAGTCCAGTTTACTTGTGCATATCATTTCAACCCAGAGGGATTCGATCAGTCGCAAAAGCAGGTGATTTATCTCGAGTGAAGATGTATGTTCGATGAAAAAGCTAGTGAGAGCGGAAAATAGCAAGAATACTGATTCTTCAAGGCGAGAAGTATTCGCAAGTACCATTCCGAGGAATGACTGAACGGCAATCTGGCGACCACTGCTTAAGATTCTGCGACAGTCGTATTCCGCTCCCTCGTGATTCCCATCCCTCTCAACTACTTTGGAGAATCGTTGGAGAATTGGCGTGACTTTTATAAGAAGATTCAGCTATGAGGAATCCAAGCAGCACAGCACAATCAACGCCTAAAGGGACATCGTTATTATCATTTAGTACTACAGCAATCCTTATATCGAGTACGAAAGCACTAAGCCGACAAGCCAAGATAAGTCTGAGAATCCATGCTCGATTATTCTGGATTCGTGTCAAACTTTGTTGGGAAGAACTTTTCGGACATTATTTTCGACACATGGGTGATGGGGATTTGGAACTCCGCGGCATCTCGCTCTCATAAGAGTGTAGGTATTTGCTTTACGTGCAGCTATCTTTTTCGTCAAGGCATCTAGGAAAATAAGTAGCTTAGTATAATGCCAGGGGGTCTTTCTGGTGTCTATTTTGGTTTGCAATTGATTTATACTATCCCTCTGCTTATGTCGTAAGAATATGTCAGCTCTGTATAGAGCGACGAGGACCATAATAATTGTAGATACACGTAGGGTGATCACTAGTGCTCCTAGCTATTACGTAAAGGATCTGGAGATACTGTTCGCTGGCTCCCATTTTACCTGGCGTCAAGTGTTCAGCCCCCTTCATGCATGTTAATCTCACGCAAGCCCCGGGTTGAATTGCCCAGTCATCTTGACTCTCATGATCGGTGACCCGTTCATGAGAAACGTACAGGCGCATCACAAACCTTGGACTGGACCTTGCAGAAACGAGACGAACATATATTCTAGATGTCAGTCATTGGATGTAAGCTTCAGACAGTCACTCTTGACCTCCATATGGATTAGACAACCGACGGTTTTACAACCCAACTAGATTCTTTGCCAAATTGTTAGGAAGCCGAATATCACTGGAAGCCAACAGGATGGGCTTATCTGGGTGTTCTTTGGCATGAGGATACTCGTACACCATATCAAATACCATAGCTAGATACACTAAACTAAGGTGAAGCCATGGAAGCGTGTTTAGCTCTGATTACCAGCCCTGAATTCTCTTGCTTCTGGTATTTGAAAAATTAGAATTGCCTACTTCTCTTATCAAACTATAGCTCCTTTTGTTGTAGTACTTGAAAGCATTTCCTTAAATTCTGGAGATATATAATGCTTTCGAAGTTTGAGCATCCGAAGAAGATGTTCTGAGCTGAGCGAATTGATCGTACCCGATTTTGAGTTGGAGACAATCGTTGCACTAAGCAGCTCGAAATAGCCACAGCTTTTCCATTGTCATAAAGTTTGGAAACGAGTTGTGGTAACAGGTCAGAAGAACATCCGCCGCAGTTGGCACAAGGACATAGCAAGAAATCATTGGCTTGGACGACTTGGAGTCTGTGAAAATCCGTGCATGATGGTCAAGGCCTCTGGGCAGGCTTGAGGCGTCTGACTTGTGGTAGAAGATGGAATGTGTATATAAAGGAATGATTTCCACCAAGTCAAAAATACGACAATATTCTGTGCACTCTCGACATAGCTGCCCATTTTACTCATATCAGATTCTTTCAAGGCAATCCAACACTTCTCAAAAAATGGCTGCCATTACCACCTTTATCATGACATCTGTGGCGGCTCTTGCTAGCCAAGGTGCTACTGCGTCATCAATTGTAGAAAAACGTCAGCCTGTCACTATTTCCCTACTCGGGTCACTCTCACTATATCACACCTGCAATGAATTGAGCTGTGCTCTTCCTCTGAACCCTTACCAATGAAATAGAGGAGAGATCTTCTTCTCCGATGCGAAGGGGACTTGCTACGATTAGGCCTAAGCACTTGGCTCTTAAACCTTCGGGGCGATTGCCACGGACGCCCAAATTACTATAAAGAATGCAATTGTACGATACTACAACCTTACTCTAAGCTGTACTATGAGATCTAGCAACACTATTAACACTTAGATGTGTATTCTTCCTGTACCAAGGCTTGGGCTGCACTGGAAAACAATCTGGTCCTTTCGCAAAGCCATACTCAACTAATAATAACGTGGCAGTGCCATTCGATGGCGTAGCAACCTGCTCAAACTTCTGGAGAGCTTACAACATTACTGGCGCAGGATCTCTCCGCATCGTGTGTTAGATGGCACATTGATGGGAAAGGAGGATGGAGTTGGTGGTGGCTGGTCGAAAGAAGCAGAGGCTGTTTGGACGATTTGATAGAGATCACTCCATTGTCACGTTTGTCGATCCTTGATTCACCTTCTTACTGTTATTACCTGGCCAACCTTTGGTTTGCAATCATTAGCTAGAATTCAAAGAAGTATCGAGATATTTTGTTGTGTTCCACGAAATTAGGATGTTTGCCGTTGAATGTAAGAATTAAAGTTCGAGAGATCCCTCAGCAAAAATTCGCTTCAAGGCAGGCTGCTATTATTCATATAAAAGACTGCAGGGGATTGAGCCTAGTCCTAGTAATTCGTTTTCTTCGGCGACAGACGGAGGCAGATGAAGTCGCACTAGAACATGGCTGGGAATATGGCGAGTCCCGATGTTGATGCCCTCATACGGTGCTACGTCTTAAGTATCCGGTATGTCTTCTATCAAAGAATATCATTACTTTCTGGAGCCATGGTTGTCGATGTGATGTCGAAGCTCTAGTCTAGAAAAGAATGGATCCGAATCCGAGCCGATCCCGACATAATTAATTCGGCCCGCCCCTGTCGTATCCCAAAAATTTCAGGGTCCAATTAGCGCTAGTCGGAACTCCCGTACAACCATGTTGATAACACAAACAAATAATCGCATTTGATCTCTCGCATTACACAATTGCGAATAGCTTCAATTTCGCTATTATCTCGCTCCTCGGCCAACCAGAACAATCTCGCAACCCCACCTTAAAATCGCAAGCTAAGTAGAAAGCAGCAGCATCACCGCGCAGGCCCCGCGCGTGGCGCAAATCCCCATCGACAAGTGGGCACGTTCCATACGGTTCGTCAAACTGTATCCAAATTGGACATCGGACGCACCCGAAAGGGCATGATCATTTCCATTTGATGTCTTGCATACAGTAGGTTGCTACAAGACTCAGAGCACTTGCTTTTCCTTTCCATCTCGACTGCTGAGCTTCTTTCAACGACATATTTGGATTCGCGAGAACTCGTTTAGTGCGTGGAAAACGAGCTGTCGTTTCTAGGTCTCATACGGTTATCATTGTTAATTTAATCTCGATAAGCGCGAAAGCATCATGGCGGCCGCCGTGAAACCCTCGGATCCTGTCCCAGCAGAAGTTGAGAAGACACCAGACACTGCGACGACGCCAAAAAAGTCTGTGGAGACTATAGAATCGACCGCGAAACTATCAGAACTAGAGGAAGCCAAGGAAAAGCTCTCAAACAATGTCGAGTCCGATAACCCCAAGGTACCGGAAGAGAAGACAGAGGCTACGACAGAGTCAGCAGACCACGACAACCAGATTACAGATGACAAAAAGTCAGTTGAGCCCGAAAAGAAGTCTGAACCCGTTGTGAGATCGCCTGAAGTAGAAAATTCAAAACAAGATCCTGAGAAGCAGCCCGAGTCTGAGAAGCCCAAGGAATCTGAAGAAAAGACCGAGTCTGCAAAAAAGCCAGGAGAGCCAAAACTCGAGAAGCCAGTATCTGTGCCCACATCAACAGACGAGGAGAAACCAAAGGAAGAGGCACCGAAATCAGCTGAGCCTGAGAAGAAAGCAAACCCCATCTCGAAGCCCACTGAACCTGTGAAGTCCCCGGAGCAGTCAACAGAAAATTTATCAGAAGGTCCCAGCGCGGCCGATGACAGGAAAGATGCTGATACCAAAGCCGAAGCAAAGAAGCCGGACGCGAAAAATCCAGACGTACCAGGCTCAGTCACATCTACACTCGTCACAGCGGTAAGGTTTCAAGATTTACCTCTCACACCTCTGAGCCAACTTGGTATTGCACATATGATCAAGATATGTTTAAATTCTGTATTCCATCTCCGGACAACCAAGTTGGTTGTCCTAGAATGATGGAAGGAATGGGCCATATTATTAGTCATTTTCCTGAACCATGATCTGAATTGGTTAAACTCAGAGGAACTCAACATATTGATGATCTGATTGAAACAAGGCTAACGTTACTAGATTGAGACAGCCGTTGTGAACGCGGGAGCGGTAGTAGTAAAGGAAATCTCAACAAAGTCCGCCGCTGATGTAAAGGCTATCGGAGAGTCTCTCCAAAAAGAAGTCGCTGCTGAGACGAAGGATGGTCTTCCAAGCTTGGTTGAAGTTGGAGAAGGTATCGTCGATGTTGTTGAGACGATTGTAGAGGAAGTTGTGGAGGGTGTAGAAGTCGTGATCGACGAGGTCAAGGCCCACCCAGAGCTAATTGCTGAGTAAAGTTAACTATCAGGATTATTGGCCTTGCTTGCTAACATTTGTAGGGGCGCTGTTGCCGTGGGAATTGGAATTGCTTCTATCGTGCAGCCGGAGCTCATTGTTGGCAGTGTTGCTATGATTGGAAAGATGGCTGCTGATCGCGCGAAGCGAACCGCAAATGAGATTGCAGTTGAAGCGGGCAATCACGTAGTGAAGGAGTTGAGCAAGGATCTGAATGAGGAGCTTGCAGGGCACAAAATTGAGGCAACTACGACGAAAAGCAGTACCGTCAAGGATGAGACTATTGTGGACGAAGCTGCAGGCACCGTTACAGCGAAAAAGACCGAGTCGACGCACAAGGAGACCAAGGTCGTTATATCCGACGAGATGGCAAGTTCAGAGTCGGGATCAGGGGTCACAGAAGCTGCAGATGGGAAAGAAGATGGTGCGAAGCCTACGAAGCAGGAAAAGCAGGAGACTTCTCCGGAGCCAACTCAAAATACTACAGAAGCCGCAACGGCCCTTGTAATTGATACCCATACCCATGACAGCCTGGCACAGGCTCATGAAAGTAAGTCAACGATAATTATAAAAACGTATCAGAACTGATGACCATATAGAGCTCGATACCCTGCTTGCTTCCAGTGAAAAAGCTCCACCTGAACCAGCTGAAGGCCCAAACAAAAATCTTTCTCAACGATTAGAGAGTCTACATTTGAGTAAGCTTCGTCTTTTCTCCTTAATTTTCCCCTATTTCTATTCATCAACCACTTGACTCGATCACATTGTCTTAGCAGGTCATTCGAGAAAATTCTTAACAAACTCTTCTCTCCTATGGTCGATCACGAACGCCATTATTGCATTTGTACACCAGGATCGATATTGGTGGATAGAGTAAACCTGCTAACATGTGCAGAACTTGATACTCTCATGCTCTCCAACGCAGAAGCATTTACTGCTGCTGCTACAAAAGCAGAAAAGGTCGCAGAAATTGCTACACAAGAGGACATGAAGGCGCTCCATGATAGTATGCTCCCCGAATCTGTGCTCTAAAAACGCCTACTGATCTTTCATAGAGCTTGATAAGATGCACGAGTCACTCAATCTACCTTCGAAGACGGATGATGGATTGACTCCAGTACATGCGAGTATGTTCATCCCCGGTCGCCTTTCTTAGGCAACATTCTAACCATACAGAAATGGACGCAATCCATGAGGCTATTCTTGCCAATGCGAATACAGTCACTCCAGAGCCGGTCGTCGATTCAAACGCAGCAACTGCTGCTACCCTCGACAAGCTCCATCAAAGTACGTAATGTATTCAGCTCGTCAACATGTCCAGTCACTAACAACGGTTTCACAGAATTCGAGGCCATGCAAGCATCAATCGACAAACTCACCAAAGCGTTAGCTGCGAAGCTCGAGGCAGAGGCAGTAGTTGGAGCTCCTGCTCGCGAGCAGCCAACTGCTCTCCTTACCCCTGAACCCAGTGGACTATCTGAGGAAATTGTGAAAGCCGATGATATACCCAAAGATACATCAACTGCTCCAGAAACTGGATCTGAAGTCCCAACGACTGAAGTGACCGAGGCAGCCACTTCCGAAAACGCTGAATCTGCTACCGTTCCTGCGCTTATCGATACCCCAAAAGCTGCCGATGCCGACCCGAAGTCTACCGACAAAGATGCCACAACGACCCCGAAGGACCCAGCCAAAAAACATGTCAAGCGTTCGAGTTTCTTTGGTGGATTCTTCGGCTAGATACGCCTATAAACGCAGATTTGCCAAGAACGAATCAATACATATAAACATGGAAAGAGAAGAGGTGATAAATTAAGTTTGTAAATTTCCTTGTAATCTTCTGATCGAGCGTAGTTTTGAAGCAGTGCGTTAAAGCGCTGGATTATACCCAAATTTGTTGGATTTGTTTCGAGTGTTAGTTTAGGATGTGGCTGTGGTTAGATGTTATTTTTCCTATTAAGGATGTGATGCGGGTGGGGAGCGCAATAAGCGAGGGCGGTAATAATTAATCGAAGGTGTACCTTATGATCCTTGCCGTGCCGAGCTGTGAGGCCTCCTTCAAGTAGGCCTCATTCAAGTAGGCCTCAATTCAAGTAGGCCTCCTTGAGACTTGCCTTTCTCTGGTTGGCTATTGTTTGTTGGCCTTTCTTCTGGTTGGCTGTAAAAGCACAAACAACGCATCTTGCATTTGCTGGCGGCGTTTGATGCAACACGGTGATTTGAAACATGCATGCTCTTTCAGCAAACAGCCGCTCAAAGCATCAAAGCTGCCTTGCGTGAAATTCACTCAAGGTAGCTTTTTATGTTGATCAGCAGCCTGACTCTTGCTTTGCTATATGCTGTTTTCAAATTCTCATCGTTTCTGTTTATCCTTCCCTTCCCTTCCTTAACTCATAGACTTCTCATGCTAGTTATTAGCAATATTCGTATTTGATTACCAACTTCGGTCTACCACAAGTCTAAAATATCCTAACACAGACTTTCGAGATGGCGTAAGTACTCAACCCTCTATCCTTTCCACAACAATCACTGACTTGAAGACACGATAGAGCGAAGCCCTGCTTCGACTTCAAAAGTGGCCGTTGCCGTCGCGGCACCCACTGCCGGTTCAGCCATGACAATTCGACGACCGCCGCAGGCTCACCAAGCACCACGAACCTACAGCTTCGCCAAGAGACTGAAACCGAGACAATCTGTCGCAAATGGACATACATGATTCCCAGACCCAACACAAATCGGTCACGTTTCGAAACTCCTGTGAACACCAAGGAGTTCTTCCAGATGGGCTGGAATCTCATTGAGAGTGAGGATGCAGGAACACGACAGTACGTTATCACCAAGCTTAGTGCCGAGACGGGACTTGCGATCATCAAAGCCCTCGCAGACCTTATAGATGCCAGCCAAGATGACGAAACCACTGTCTCGATATTTAGAGATAGGACGCTTCCTTTTTACAGGATCATCTCTCATCCGGATGTTCTATCCTCGTTGCTACTAGAGACTCCCGTTGATACTATCTATACCTTTCTATTTGGTCCTAGCGGTCGCCGTGGTCTCCGCATGCTTCGCTGTACAGCAGTTGCTCTATGTGGAATGGTTCTAGGGAATCCTTCAAGCGATGAGGAAGTCTCTACCATTGCCATATCATCAAGTCTCGCAGTTCTAGATCGGCTGATCGAGATCAACCAGAGTGCCCAAGTCATCGAAGGCTTCGGTCCTATTGTAGAGACCATCTCTGCCTGCATCCTAGATAATTTTATGATGCCGAATGCACAACAAAGCCTTACTCGAATCAGACGTCGTCTTAATATCGGTTCATCGATGCCTCTCGCACCAACACAACCACCTCCGCAAACCCACCTATCTGCATCTTTCAAGTTGAGCCAAGACTTGCCTGGAGATCTCTCCAACAACGGCGCTCGACACGATAACGATTTCTCGAGTATCGCTGATATCCAGATCCTGCCCACAGCGCGAGAGATTGCTTCCACACGATTAGAATACCTCCCATTAATTGACTCGACACAGCACCACCTATCAGGGCTTGCCGGACTTCTGGATCGACAATTCCGACTTCTCCGCGAAGATACCGTAGGACAACTACGAGATGCTGTCCGTGAAGAGGTTACGAGACTAGAACGTCCCGGTCGCAGGATACCAAAATCACGCCAAGATCAACAAGGCGTCCGGAGGGTTGTCTATCAGAATGTTCGCTTTTCCCGTATGTGTGTAGATCGCCGAAAAGGTCTACAAGTCGTTGCTGAATTCGATCAGCCTCCCCAGTGTATCAAGAAATCAATGAAGCTGCGAGAAGAGTGGTGGAAAGGAAGCAAGCTTTTGCAAGTTGATTCGCTAGTCTGCTTTGTCTCTTCAAATGGCAAAATCATATTTCTCTCTATCTGCGATCCAATGTTGCCATTCCGCGGAAGAAACGGCTCCCCTTCAGACGACAAGAGAAAATCAGATGATATTCCCAGCCTTTTCCGACAAGCGAATCGTGCGTCTGTGCTACTAGGTCTGGCTGAATATAGAACGGAAGATGCAATTTGGATTGGTACTCACATTGCACCTTCCAAAACCCGGCAATCACTTGTTGAGTTCCCGGGTGTGCTCCTGCCATCTTTCCAGCCTACTCTTCAAGCGTTGCAGAAAATGAGTCAGAAAATGAGTCTCCCATTCGCTGAGATCGTAGCACAAGACTCGAAGACTTCTGCTGCTGTCATAGAGCCTCCAGCATACACAACTCGGAGAGGATTTAGTTTCAACCTCGACATTCTTGCTGGCGTAGAATTAACTCTAAGCCCCAGAAGCAAATTTGATTTCGCCAAACTGAAAGCGGGCTCCACGCTGGATGAAGCCCAACAGATATCCGTAGTCCAAGCTCTTAGCACAGGACTAGCTCTCATACAGGGCCCCCCAGGAACTGGAAAGTCATACACCGGCGTAGCAATCATCAAGACCTTACTTCACAACCGAAGAGCAGCCAACTTAGGTCCAATTATCTGTGTATGTTACACGAACCATGCTCTCGATCAGTTGTTAGAGCATTTAGTGAAGGATGGCGTGAATCAAGTCATCCGTCTAGGCTCACGATCCAAATCAGATTTGCTTCAGAATCTCACTCTCCGTCATGTAGCGGAACAAGTAGTGCCCACGAAGACAGAAAAACATGACAGGTGGGAACACAATCGAGATATTCAGGAAACACTACAAGAAATTGAAAGTATATTGTCTGAATTGAATAATCCAAATTCTTGGACAAATATCCAAGCACATCTTACGAACACTCATAAACGGCATTTCAACGAGTTATTTGGGAAAGGGGTAGATGAGGAGGGGTTTCAGGAAGTCAAAGGGAGAAAGTTCAGGGTTGTAGAGAGTTGGCTTAAAGGAGCGCCGAAGAAACTTGTTTCCAATCGTCCTGTTGCTCAGCTCTCGGCCATTTCTCTGAGGGCGATGTCGTCCTCAGAGCGTTGCATTCTTCACAAGCATTGGATTGATCAGAGAATTACGCAACTCACGAGTGATCTCATTCATGCACTGGATTCGTACCAGGGTTCCATATCTGCATTGGATAAATGTTATAAGGAGCTGGATCTGAGATGTCTCAGAGAAGCTCACATCATCGGCGTGACGACATCTGGGTTAGCAAGGAACATCGAGTTGCTACAACGCGTGCGAGCAAAAGTCATGCTTTGCGAAGAAGCTGGAGAGGTTCTCGAGGCACACACTCTCACTGCATTCCTACCAGGTGTTGAACATATTATTCTTATTGGTGATCATGAACAGCTCCGGCCCCAAATCAACAATCACGAGCTTCGACATAACAATCCAAAAGGCAAGAAATATTCACTAGACATCTCATTGTTTGAGCGGCTCGTGAAGTCCCCGGTGGGGAATCTCAAGGTTCCTTTGAGTACATTGAAGACTCAACGACGAATGCATCCTTCTATCTCAGAGCTAGTTAGAGTTCCGCTCTATCCAGATTTACAAGATCATCCTTCCGTATTGAGCTATCCGGAAGTTAATGGGATGCGAGATCGACTATACTGGCTTGATCATCAAGAGAAAGAAGACCCGCAAACTCCCGAGGCTATCTCGTTATCTAAAACCAATACTTTCGAAGTAGAGATGGTTGCTGCTCTCGTCTCGCATCTTGTAAGGCAAGGAACATACAGGAGTGAGGATATTGCAGTTATTACTCCATATCTAGGACAATTAACGAGACTCAAAAAACGATTAGCAAGTTCTTTCGAGATTGTTGTTGGGGATCGAGACCAAGAAGAGCTAGATGCTAAAGGTCTTCAAGACACGGAAACCTCAGTAGAAGGCCAGATCCAAGTACAGAAAACGACATTACTTAATTCTTTGAGAATTGCCACAATAGATAATTTTCAAGGCGAAGAGGCAACGGTTATCGTAGTCTCTTTGGTTCGGAGCAATGATGAACGGAAATGTGGATTCCTGGATACTTCCAACCGCATTAATGTATTGCTGAGTCGTGCACGACATGGCATGTACATTATTGGCAACTCCGATACCCCGAGGCATGTTCCTATGTGGGCTGAGGTGCTCTCCATTTTCGAACGCTCAAACAACATCGGTCCCAGCCTCGCACTATGTTGTTCTCGACATAAGGAAACATCCATCGAAGTCTCAGTGCCGGACGACTTCGCTCGTCTCGCCCCTGAAGGTGGCTGCGCTAGGCGATGCTCCTCGAGACTACACTGTGGGCATTCCTGCCCTAATATGTGCCATTCTACATCTTTGCACAATGCTGTCCGCTGCGTTGAACGCTGTCCAAGAACAAAGAAAGGTTGCGAGCATGAGTGTCCGAGACTCTGCGGAGATCTCTGCGAGTCAGAATGCCAAGCCATATTATTCAATATCTCTTTACCATGTGGGCATATTGCTAAAGAGCTGAAATGTCATGAGGCGCAGAGCCCAGCGGAGGTTCGCTGTCAGGTCCAGATACAGCATGTCATGGATCACTGCAATCATAAAATCCAAGTCCAATGTCAGGAACTGCCTTTGGATGTCGATTACCCCTGCATGGCAGCCTGTGGAGCCTTGCTGGCCTGTGGACACAACTGCATGCATACTTGCAAAGATTGCAATAGCAGGGTTGAAGGTGTAATTGTTGAAAGGATACATGGAGTTTGCAACACTCCATGTGGAAGACCATATACCACCTGCGGTCATAGCTGCAAAGCTCCATGCCATGGCGAGAAGCCCTGTCCTCTTTGCACTGAACCTTGCGAAGTTAGCTGCCACCATTCGAAGTGCAGCAAGCTGTGTCATGAGCCTTGCGTCCCCTGTGCCGAGGATTGTTCCTGGTCTTGCCCACATCGCGGACGGTGTCCATTACCATGTGCAGTGCCATGTGATTTGTTACCATGTTCATACCGGTGTGCAATGACACTAGCTTGTGGGCATCGCTGTCCTTCCATTTGTGGGGAGCTCTGTCCAGGTGTTAAGTATTGTCAGACTTGTGCGCACCCATCAATCAAAGGAATGGTCGTTGATTTTATTTTGTCATCTACTTTTGAAGAGGTCGATCTTGATGAGACACCTTGCATCGTGCCATCTTGTGGACACATCCTCACCTTGGAGAGCATGGATGGCCACATGAGCATGTCAGATTTCTACACTATGAATGACGAAGGGTCAATCGTGAATCTGAAGAACAGCGCTGAACCATTCTCTGCCTCTGAGATGAAAAGCTGCCCAAGTTGCCGCGGTCCTTTACGAAACCTCAACCGATATAGTCGTATTGTTCGTCGAGCAATGATAGATGAGGCAACAAAGAAATTCATCGTCTGGGCTAACATGAAATTCATCCCCCTGGTAACCAAGATGCAAATTATCGAGGCAGAGCTCCGTGACGCTGCTATAGGCAGCCAAAAGGGTTCTTTATTACTACAAACACCTTTATCAGAGCCCATTCAATTAAACGGGAGTCGAGATCACCAAATCTCCCAGATCCGAACATTTACACGAAATAGGAAGCAATATAAATCAATCATGGGACTTCGAAGAGAGATCAAGACGTTTCTCCAACAGGTCAATGAGAAAGAACAACCCTTTGGCCGCATCTACGACCTCGTTCAAGATGCCCGCAGACATCGTGGAATCAATGTCGATTTAAATTCCAAAGTCGATATCCTTCAGGTACGCAACCGACTTCTAACTCTGGTGCTGCTTATTAGATGCGACTACACCATCCTCCTAATTTTCCTGGACGGCCAGAAAGGTGAGAGCAGTGCAAGTTCTCCCAGAATTGAGGTCGACTTGAGCATTAACAGAATGGAATGTGAGAAGTTGATAGCAGAATCTCTCTTAAGAAAACAACCGGGAAACATAGTCGAAGGCCAACTATACTGGGCACGGTTTGTCGCCCTGGAGCGGACCTTCGCAGGGACTGGCTCAGAGCTTATTACGCAGCTCGTAGCCAAGTCTCTGGAACACCTACAGCTAGCACACAGGATATGTGATGAATATCCCGGTCAAACATCAGGCATGATAGACGAAGTTGAAGACGCGGAGAAAATGCTGCGCGATTCGACATTCTACATGCCTGTGAGCAACGAGGAAAAAGCTTCTGTGTATGCGGCTATGGCACGCGACTTCAGAGGCACAGGGCATTGGTATTACTGTGAGAATGGCCACCCTTTTACTATTGGAGAATGTGGTATGCCGATGGAAACCTCGCAATGCCCGCAGTGTGGTTCGCCAGTTGGTGGGCAAGGTCATCGGGCTGTGAGTGGTGTTAGACGTGCGACGGACCTGGACAGTCAGTTTGGGGGACTTCGGATTTGATTTGGACTATGAGGGGTTGAGGGGGTGGATTGCATTTAACGGAACACATTACATTATTGGAAGAGCATGGGTCAGATTCTCCAGACTGTCCGAGGTTCTGGCTGAGTATCTCATCTAAGGAAAGAGAAAATGAATCATTCTCCTATCCTATGTAGGATGTTTAAGCTCATTCTCCTGAAATTTAAATGATCTTGTAATATCTGGGACACTGGAACTCATTCTTCTAAGAATTTAAGGGAATTCTAAGATATCAATCTATAATATCTAGGAGAAATGATGAGCGGCAAATATAGAGTTGCAAACTAAGCCCTATCTTCAACTTGTGGACTTTGAAACCGAGGACTAGAGGTAGTTAGCGTTATTAACATGATAATCAATAAAGGTAGTAGTTAGATGATGATGATAATAGGGTTACAAATGATCTCTACTTCAACTACTAATTGATTCAATAAGAAAAATACAAAGCCGAGTTAATAGAGTATAATGTGAGACGGTTAGCGGGGCGCGCAATCTTTGTCTAAGTACACTACCTCTTTGGGTATGGCGGTGGCGATTATGCTTTGCAATCTATTTTGCCCCACCCCGCTCCCAAATGCCTCGAACCCTCTTGCCGTATCCAGAAGTCTTCGTACACCACAACGTCCACGGCGTACATGATGTCGTCTCTTTCTGACTCCTATAATCCACCCTAAATCTCCACTATGGCCCCAAGAGATCGTTCAAAAGGGCGATATGTCCATATCTACGATATCAAAGACCCTGGTACAGTGCCTGGTGGTCTGATCCTCTCAAATGGTGTCAAAAATGCCAACCTCTATTCAATGGTGGAAATTTTTATACTGTTTCCGAGCGACTTTGAATTAAAAAATGACAACAATACTAAAATCGACAAGAATAATAACCCACTCCAGCTAGGAAACTACTACGCTAATGCTATTAGTAAATTTTCCTATAATTATAATATCGTTTTCAGCTAATTAAATTTTTGAATAGGTCTTTTTTCAATCAACGATGAGCCATGGTTGGTCCGTACGATATCTCATATTACTGGAACTCGTGTAAAATCCTTTCGTGATACTACTTGTTCGCGAGATCGCCGATGCGTTACCTAGATGTGAAAAACTGTATATTATTTATCTGAGAATTCATAATTGAACCATCAACCTTTTTAAGGCGCGTATACAAGTGGAACTTACTCAGCAGACCCTTAAATAAAGCGGCTAAACCCTAAAAACAGTACCTCGCTGACCGTCACATCGTGTTTTAGAGATAACTTATATAAGTAGGATCATCTATAGATTGAGGAAAGAACTTCAAGAGAATCAAAGCTATTTCTCATTTGTTCCCTATCATTCATTTAGTGCACTACAGCTTGAAATATAGGGTGCACAATGTGACGTGAAATACAAATCCACATCCCACCCAAATATGCGCCATTAGTAGTGTCTCTAGTAACCCTCATGTGTCACACCCCAACACCAAAGCATTTTAAACCCTTGGAATATTAATTGAGAACTTAGAATATCGCTAAAATGATGTAATGTGCAACAAGATACCTATTATATTGAAATAGTGGATGATAGAGGTTGGCTCAACGGCTTAGGAGATCACTTGCTTAGAATACTACTTAGCCGATACGATTGGCAATATTACGCGTATTGTATTGATTTCATTGCTGAAAGGAATTGAACTACTTGACTTAAGTGAGAACAGTTCAGGGGAAAGGGGTGCGCGCTAACACGTATGGCTATGGAAACACCTCCGATCGGTAATAAAACGGTAAACCGTGCTTTTTGAGGTGCTAGAGGAGCTTGAGGTAGAGTAATTTGACCAGATGAGATAAGGTAAGGTAACAAAAGCATAACATCATTATCCATAAGCCAATCCTATATAGCACAGGCATCAATATCCCCAACTCCCACAAATGCACGGTACAACACCATAATCTCGAACTTAATCCTCCTCCATAGCAGCCAATCTCTCCTCCCCAACCTCCCGAATCTTCTCCCCTAAAACCCCCCTTCCATACCGATCCGCTACCTTCCCTGCTGCCTCTATCATCCTCCCCGTCCTGTCTCTTAGCAGAGCAACCATCTCCAAAGCCCTCATTCCTCTCTCCTCCCCCTCCCTACACTCCACAGCCATCATTTGCAGTAACGTCTTATCAATCTCCAGCTCCATCTTCATCAGGCTTTGCCGCTGACTCAACGTTGATTTCGTAAAATCGATCAGATCTTGCTGTTGCGCCACGAGGATAGAACTGAGGACAAAGTTCTTTTCAAGTTTTTTAGATTCATCGATCTCCGGCTCTTCGTCGTCATTAGTGGGTTTAGGTGGGGAGTAAAGAGGCACTTCGAAGTCGAATTCGGAGAGGAGGGGACGTGGGAAATAGGGGTATTGATCGCTGCCTTTGAGTATTATGCAGTGAAATTTGTTGTCAGCTACTGCAACCGGAAAGTAGGATTCTGTTTTGCGACCCGAGGCGAGGCGGGAGAGTAGTTTAGTGTCAAGAAGGGGGGTCCAAATGGCTTGAGAAGGGGTGCGCCAATGGAGGAGAGTGAGGAGGGTGCCTGTTGAGTCGTAGATGCATGGGTTCTAGAGAGATTTAGCGTTTGAATGTCACAATCAAGATGATAAACTTACACCATCGTCTGAGAAGAATACGCTCTTCACAGTCTCGCCATCTGGTAAGGCAACGATATCTTCACTTTGGCAGATCTCGTCTCTTTTGATGTTCTGGATGGTGTATAGAAGCTTGGTATTGCCATCTGCACCAACAGGTCCATTACCAAGGGTAAGAACATAGTCTCTCCAGCTCGCACAGGATATCGTTGGTGAACTTTTCTGTCGAAATACTCGATATGGAATGCCGAACAGTGTGTATATCCGAACATAGTTGGCACTTGTTGTGACAGTAATGAAGGAGTCACTGAGTGAAATTGCTGTTACATTCTCACCATTGGGCAACTCGATTCGCCAGTCAGTCCTTGCTGTCCACGTCTCGTGAGGGCGGTAGAATATTACAGCTGGAGTTTTCTCCTCAGCCTTGCACGCAAATAGTGTGCCGTGCTCATTGAGACAAGCTTTGTCGTAGAGATGAGTATCAGTAAAATGGAAGTCCCGATACTCCTCGTGGTCGTAGAATTCCACCGTCACCGTATTATGTGTATCTTGATCGACCGTCCAAACGAAGCCTATGAGATTGAGACACAAGTATTTCCGATTGCCACGCCATGGGGTTGATCCAGGTTGGAACGGCTCGTGGACTTGTGGCTCCCAGGCTCCATAGCTGCGTTTCGTCGTGGGGCCATAAGTAGCTGTCCCACCAAGCGGTCGTTTGCCGTTACCGTTCAAAGCAAGTGCATATCCAGCTCCGTCATCATCTTCCACAAAGTCATCATCCAAAACAGATCCAAGAATATCATCAACGCCGTCTACGCTGTCAGGACTTCGTTGGCGAGCTCCTCGATGTGGGACATCCTTGCTTCCATTAGCAACTGGTCTCCGCGCCGCATTTGCTGATATTTCTAAGAGTGGGTCATGAATGAAAGGGGCTGGCTGTAGACTTAATCGGAGTAGCTGAGCGTGTGTCGTTGGGACAAAATCATGGTAGATGAATACTTGGCCATCAGTGTTTGTGAATGACAAAATATTCTTCGTAGGATGCCAGGCCAAATCCATCACATTGGGATAATCGTAAGTGGCAATGATCTTCTGGGACTTAGTCTCCCATAAAATAACTTTTCCATCTCCTGCAGCAGATGCTAGCATGGCTCCATTAGGTGACCATTCCAATGCCGTAATATCACCACTGTGCCCGGAAAAGGCTCTCTGATTTTCCCAATCACTTTTTGACATAACTTGTATATCTCTTATAGGTGTCGCAGCCGCAAATGCTCGTCCATCCGGATGCCATACTATCTTCGAACTGAATTCACTGTCTGTTTCGAGGGTTCGGATGAGGCCATCGACTGTCCGGACTAGTTCTGGTTCGTCATTTTTGAGCGAGTAAATGTATGCTAGTCCGTTGGTGCATGACAGCGCAATATATTGGTTGCTCGGGTCGAAAGTCAAGTGTTTAATTGGTTTAAGTTGTTCTCGTAGGTACATTACTGCGCTTTGATCCGATGTGTTGACGATTTTGACAACTAACTCATCACTGGCAACAGCACACCACTTCCCATTCGAGCTTATAGAGACATCACGGACAGGGAGCGAGGTTCGCACCAGGAATTTGTCGAACTCCATACTATCAAAATTGTATTTACTGACGGTTCCATCTTCTGAGCCAGCAACCATAAACTCGTTCTGGGACAATCAATTAGTCATGCTTCCTATTCGTCTGATAGAAAACTTACGGTCGCATCCACGGCAAGGTTCTGTTCCTGGCAGTCATCAATGTTTGACGGTTCTCCATCCGATCCAGCATTGTACACCCGGGCGGTGTTGTTAGACCCAACTGTCACCAATTTCGTTCCATCCGGGGTATACGAAAGATAAGTTGGGCCTGGATTATGCGCTGGCAATCCGCGTACCCTGATCTGAGTTGTGGTAGCCATTTTCACGATTGTCAATTCGAGATATGGTGTTGGGAAATATTCTGGCACAGAGATGTTGTCGAGAAGACGCGTCGAGACGCGACTTTGCACTCTACGCGATGACCCCTGTAAAATGTAATACAGGGGTGAAAGTGGACCCTGGATTGCACGTCAATAACCCCACCAACGAATTTGAGGCCGCCAACTTCCCTAACTTTCACGAATTTCACGAACTTTACCAGAACCAACCATGTCTCGTTCCGTAGATCCAGGACACTTCTTCCAGACCGATGCCTCTGAAGCAACAAGAGCTCGGAGGGCAGCAAAGTCTGGCAATAAAGAAGGTAACCCAATTGTGCTACAATCAAAGATTCTTCATGCAATACCAGACCCATTCTCCCCCGACTGCATATATATCGCTGAGAGTGCGAGTTGCATCCGCCGAATAAATATTAAGGTATTTCACAGCTCGTGCTCGTGATAGGTAAGCAATAACTGATCTGATACTTTTGCAGACTCGAGACACCAAGACCGTCTACAGAGGGCCAACAGCACCAGTCACATCTGTCGCAGTTGGAGGTGCTAAGGGCAACATAATCTTTGGTGGCTGCTGGGATAAAGACATCTGGAGTTGGGACAAAACTACCAGAGCGGTTGTTCGTCGATATAAAGGTCATTCTGACTTTGTCAAGACAATATTATGCGCAAGGATAGGTGACAAAGATGTGAGCCTTAACGCGAAAAACACAGAGTATGGCTTACCATGTACAGTGCCTCATATCTGGTGGAGCTGATGCGAAGATCATTGTATGGGATACTGCAACTGGCGATCGATTACATGTACTCCGCGACAAGAGCGATAACATGATGGCTATTCAAGACCTTGCCCTCGACCCAGTCGATTCGACACCCTCAGAAGTCCTGCTCGTATCGTCGAGTAGTGACCCTCATATCAGGCGCTGGAAGATCACTCTAGCCTCAGCATCCCAAGTGCTCGACACAGATATCTCAACGGAGGGATCGACCAAAGATACAATCTTGGAGCATGAAACGAGTGTTTACAATGTTCTCTTTTCAGGCGATGAAGAAGACGAAGACCTGTGGACAGCAAGTGCAGATGGGTCTGCGAAGTGCCTCTCTAGAGGAAAGAATTGGGATGTAGAGGAGACGTACACGCATGGCGATTATGTCCGCGCGGTCGTCGCAACGGCTGATTGGGCTGTTACAGCGGGGCGAGACGAGGATGTCAAAATCTGGGATAGGTCGACCGGAAAGCTTTGGCACACCTATGTTGGCCATTACCAGGAAGTGACAGGCTTGGTTCTACTCAACGACAAAAAGGTCCTCAGCATTAGTATTGATGGAACTGTCAGATCTTGGGGATTAGACCAGGCAGCTCTTGACAAGGCCCGAATAGAACAAGAGGAAAAGCTTAAAGGTGTGGTCAAGGAGGAGAAGGCTGCACCAAAGAAGAGTCTCATGACAGAGGACGAAGAAGCAGAGCTTGCGGAGCTAATGAATTCAGATGGCGAGTGAAGATTTGGGACGTGGTCCCTCATAAACCTTCACCCATTGATTATTAGGATGACAAACTGGCCTTCCTACATTCTCGGTGGAGCCTCGGATCATAGTTGACCTCTGACACAAACCAAGGCTATGATCTATCTCTTGATTTCTTTGATGTACTTTATACATCTTCCATCTATTCTCGGAACGAGGACCGCGTCTGCGGATGACGCAAGGCCCACTATGTGCAATTGTGTTCAACTACCTCATGCGCTGAAGATCAGCACACTTTCACAAGGCTTCAGTGCCATGGAAGCTCCCGGTGGAGAGTACCGTCGAAGATAATGTGGGAGCTGTGTTCCCTGCATGAGTTTTAATGGGGCATTACATGGCTTAAAACTCTCCTACTTCACATACATGTCTTCTTCGGCCTAGAGCGGTGGCGTGTTCAAGGCATCCGGAGACATCACCGTCACAGGATATTGTCCATTTTAAATTCGCGGTTTCATGTGCTCTCGATTGTGGTAGACTTCAATCCAATTTGATATTTTACTTTTGCAAGTAGGTAAGGCTTCCATATTATGACTTTCCAGATTGCGGCGTGCTTGCTATTGAACTGTTTCAATCTAGTCATCAATCAGGGCAACGAATCCATGAATCTATCATTCACTCGAACTTTGTTTCATCCTTCATCAACTTTTCCGAGCAAGCGCTACTTTGATCAACAGCTGCAAGTGCATGAAAGAGGACTTCCACTTCCACTTCTCCGTAACTGTTTGAGGTCAAGACAACCTAATCGCATTTATTCCCCCTATAATTTGTTGACCCTGAAGATAATATTGGTAGGAACTTAAAAAGATGGGGTAGCTAGCTTAGCTCCTAGTAGATCGGTCGACTAAGTGTCCTTGGGCCTAAAAAGACTCTTCGTATATCGTATACAAGGAGCAGAAGAAAAAGGGGTTCCCTATTTGAACAATTTTTCTACCCCTATCCATCAGTACTACTTTCAAGCCTTTTCACAACTCAAAATTCATTTCAGTATTTGTCTTGGTCCGACGTAAGAGTGCAGCTAGCCAGTAAGTTGCAGCTGCATGCAGAGAACAGAGCCTTTCCCGATTTGAATTAATCAGATCGACAGGAAACTCTCCGATCAATTTCACCCACTCATTTTACAGGCATTGAACCATGTCGAAAGGTGGGAGGCAAGGGGCACAGGTGCACTTGAGATCTAATGGTGACGGTGATCTGTTATATTTTCCGAGCTCCATCCCCAGATATCAGATTCAAAAGAAATTTGCTCTGCGACAAACGACCAGCCTGCCATCGATGCATCAAAATGATCGACGCTGTACTTCTACGATATCTTTCGACAAACCTCGGACTTGCACAATTTTAGCTTTCGTTTTTACAATAATGATGGCCCCGAACCATACGAGGAGAACCTGATAAACTTTGCTGGAATAGTTCTTGTGGAGTTTATGAGAAGACCCATGTGGTGGGGGAAGGCCACCGAAAAGCTAGGCGACGCCACTCCTTTTTGCGGCCTTTCCTGGACTTTAAGCTTGTCCCCATTCATAATAGTCGGGAGTCTAACGGCTACGCGCCTCACTCCTTAGTAGCACAGCTGTGCAGTTTCCGCCTACAGATGCCGAACCTCGCAGCTAGCACGAAAATACTCGGCAACTCACCGACAATCTCTTTTCCACATATTTCAGCCTTCGTGTACGTCAACAAACAGGTCACTTTGTCTTGAATAAAAAGCAAGTAAGGACATGAAACCAGCAGGCATTGATCCCAGCTCAGTTTGACTGTCAGGAGGCTTACTTTTGATGTGGCAGAAAACTCGGGCTGTACAGTAGCTTCAGACCGGCTGTTGGCTAACTTGAGTTGAGTCTTAACAAGATAATGGTCGTCTATTACCCTTAGCCTCGCGCAATCCATTTATGCTGCAGGGGTCCATGCAGTTCTACATACTACTACATCTCCCTAGTTTACCTAGCGGGGTCTCTTCAAGTCGGCGTTCCACTCGTCACTCATCCCACTTGAGTATGGTTCGCGAATCCGTTCGAGATGGCGTGGACTAGACTTGAGTGAGCAAAAAGATGGTAGGCACGTTCTAAAGTTCTTGCCCCCTCTCTACAACCCCAGCTTCTTCATACATTCTTTCACTTCCTGTATACTCGATTCGATTTTTACTCTCATCACTAGCATCTACCTTCTTTTATCAATTGTATTATTTCCTCTAAATAGCTCTACATTTTTTGATATCCGTGAGGGTACGCCAAATCAAATTTCGTTGCAGAGGGGAGTGTCAATTTGAGCAGGATATGCAGAAATAACAAACTCTCAATATGGAAGGAATCAGCATGGAAGAACAACGATGTGGAAAACTGGTAGCTTTGGAAGGGAATAGCGATACCATCTCAACTCAATTGCGTCTCTTACCACCGTCTCAGAAGATCATGGTACTGCCTTCATTTCGCGATTGTTTAGAGCCAAATTCGAAGCAGCAACCTTTTGACGCCCATGCCTTCATTCGGGATGTCTACTATGCGTTTTCAGAACGCGTAGAGACTGCACGGTCTTTCCTTAAATCCTCGACTACAAAACAGCCGCGATTAGTCTTTATGAATGGTGGCAGCGTCTGTGCGCGAACAACGTGCATATTGACGATCTCGGAGAAAATAACGAATGGGGACATTCAGGAAGCTGAAGATATATTCAACCATATAGTTCAGTACGGCGTAGCCAATCTACTGGAAGAGCAACAGGAAGATGAAGTTAATGGAGAGGGGGAAGTCATGGTGGTCGACGAGGAGCCACAGCAGGATGCACCAGAAGAATTCGAGGCCGTTCAGTCAGCGGAGCCAAAGGTCGAAAAGCCGGAAACACCTAGTTCCAGGGCAATGAAAGCTGCAGAGGTATTGGACCGTGAGACGGCCTCGTTACAGAACATGAGAGGCAGCGTATACGACATCTATCACACTCCTAAGCTACATAATGGGGATGCTGCAGCTGCAGCAAATGCTGGCGAGATTCCAGACGTTCAACTAGGCGACGAAGATTCCAATGTTGCAGAATTGGAGCAGATGTTTATAGCTGGACCAGCTACAAGCGATGATATTATCACCACAGTGTTGACTGTTCGGGACCGGCGGAGCATGCTACCTTCTCGTTCTCTGTCAAGGGCAAATCATGGACGTCGTCATTCATTCACTGCGAGATCGAGCTACTATGCTCTCGACAATGTTGCAGATGGGGACACCGAAAACGAAGATGCATTTCTTTCTATGCCTCCAAGTCCTGGTGTCGTATATGGCGAAGCTGAACTTGTTGATGTCCAGACTGTCAGTGATGATAAACGAATCAGACGGGTCAAGTCCGTCGATAGATTCTGTAATAATAGACCAAGATGGCAGGAAAGTTCTCATTACATACCTACCCTTCTCCGACACACAACATCTGCCTTCTCTTTAGGAAATCGACCTGCTTCTGCCGTTGGCTTCGGATCCAAGGGCTTTCAGACACTTCCCAAGAAGACATTCTTACGTGCTTCTCAAACAACGATTAAAAGATCGGCAGAATCAACCAGAACATCGAGCTCTGTTTCTGAGAAGGATGTCGAAGCCGCGGGTCGTCTGTTCATTGACCGCGGACATGACACAGCAGACATCATCATTGAAGAGGAGGGCGTAGACGAATATGATGAGGAAGACTACGTTGAGTTCGAGCCAGTATTCCCCTTGCTGGAAGATCTAGTAATTCAGTTCAACGATGGAAAAAGCAACTCGGTCACAGACTCTGTCATTTGTTCCTACAAGAATGGCAGCTATCCGATGATGCCCCCTCTGCCAGAGTCGGTTTCCACGCGCACATCAAGTTTAAGGCCCATTCAGCACCAGGAGGAAGATGATGATGCAGATCAAGAAGACAACGGCAGCGAACCAAGCCGGAATTCTATGAGGTCAGAGACTGACGACCCGGGTTATGAGTCTCGCCATTCCTATGATCCTTACAGCTCGCACGAACGCCCAATGTCAGGTACGGACCACCTCCAGCCACAGAAGAAAATATTCGTGCATGCTGATAGTGGTCTGCCAACGCCAGACATCCAATCAGATACACTATCTCCAAAAACACAGTCTGTTGAATCAGAAAACGAGCTTTCTAATAAATTCATCGAGTTCTCGACCGCCGACTCAACTGGGACGATCGTTCTTCAAGACTCTTTGCGATACCTGTTAAGTGTTCATTTCCCAGCAGGAGACGATGGATACAGCCAGTATGCCTTCTCGGTATCGCCAGAGTCAAATCGACTTTGGAAGCCAGTGTTCAAATACGGTGATCATACTAGTCTGGGTAACGAAGGCAAGACTGTTGATCAAATCATCTGCCTTGGATGTGAGAATGGAGTGCGTAAGGATTTCTTCGGCCAGATCTCCGGGCATATCGAGAGGCTTGGAATGAAAAAGGATGGCGTCAGTAGAAGTTCAAAGATCGATATAACGTAAGTTCACATCTCAAGTTTTGTGCACAGTACTGATCATATCTAGTTACTTGATTGCGAACATGATGCAGAGTTACTGCAGTTTGCCATTGACCATCCAAAGCACTTTCAACCCATTGTCCGACCCAACCATTCTCGCAAGCATGCTGATTCCACAAATCGAGGCCTACCTGGCTAGCAACACTAGCACGCGTTTATTAATTCTTCACTATCCTCAAAGCCACCTTCCTACTGTATATGCTCTTCGTCAACTTATTGGTGCTGACATCCTCAAGATTGCTGGTGTCATTAATTCTCTTGCATCCGATCCACCGTCAAGTGTTACGCGACCTCGAACACCTATCTCCAAATATTCCTCGAACTCTCATCTCAACGACGCTGTTCGTCTCCGTCAGAAGGCTTCTTACGCGGAGTCCCTAAGAACTCTAGATCGAAAGAGTTCTTTTGCAAGTGGTGCAACAAGCCCGATAATCCCGATAAGCCCAATAAGCCCACGTCCACTCTCCGACCAGAGAAGTCCAAGCATGACTGTTTCTCATTCCAAAGCGAATTATCTCCTCCCTAGCACCGCCACCGATACAGAGATCACAACATTCCTCTCCGGAATCTGGAAGTCCCTCATGGAAAAATCTCCCTTCTATAATCCCGAGCCTGAAGCAGAACCAATGATTGTCGAGAAGCTCCTAACCAACTCTTCACATTCAACACCAATGCCTTCTATGGCCAAGAACCCGATAACTGGCACCCCAAGTCGTCCTCGGACACCAAGCAACAACTCTTTCAACCGAGCCAGCACCAGCTACCGCGACCCCTACCGTGACTCAGGCCGTGAAACCACCCGCGAGATTGAACGCTCAGAACGCGAGCCCACCTACCCACCATCCTCCTTCCGCGCTCACACTATCGCCTCCACAACGACTACGACCACCACGCGGGAAACGAAACTCAATCGTCTCACCGGACCCGCAAAGAGCGGCTACACCCCCAGCATCGAGAGTAAACTCAGCACGGCACACACGGCCAAGACTACTACAGATAGCAACTGGGAGAATTTTTATATCGGTGATGAGGATAGCGATGACGATGATTATGATAAGATGATACTTGGAAGGAAACATGCGAAGATTGTGCCCGAGATTATCAAGACGGGGCCAAATACTAGGAGTGCGGCGGGTGTTGGAGGGATGAAGAATAATAAGCATAAGGCTTTAAAGTGGTTGGGTCTCGCTTAAAGATCAAGAGGGAAAGCTTGACGAGGTTTTATTCCGTCTGTGTTGTGCATGTTGAATCTAATTCTTCACATTTGCTCGAACTTGCTGGTCGGGTGCTCTGTACAATATGTTGCTGTTGCAGGTGCAGTTGCATTTCTTTTCATCCTTGATGAGGAAAGCGGATTATCCTGAATATTGTAATTATCTTATAGGTTTCAGTCTCTTGTTATTATCGTTTGGTCTTTATTTTGGATGAGTTTTGGTAAAATGTGTTTGGACTCAAATGCTTTGAGTTATGATTGGAGTATTCTAAAGATGTAGGGGTTAGCATTTCTGGAATAGATAAATTAGCTCTAAAAGTGTTTCTTCGTCAATTTCTATCTGTGAACTCAGCTTGATCAGAATTCCTGATTCTACTTCTGCGATCATAGATTTGATGACGGGTGTTACCTGTGATCAATTTCGTAGAAACCACGAACTTGCCTTGTTACACACAATACTTTTCCAGGAAACCAATCTTACTCTCTCAACACAATTCGTAGTCACTCGACCTACAGGTGTACACACTGTGAATGGGTAGCTAAAGATGCTAGAAAGTATTCCCTCATCCCACAACCATCTTAATGTTCCTTTCCCCTTGGGAAACTGTACTTGGGGAACTGTACTGCGGAACTAAATTTATTTCTTAATATAATGAGTTATAAAGAGCCGTATATTGCCAGAGATCAGGTCACTGTGCTGGGTCTTTTGGGCGTAAATTACAGCATCCACCAGAATCTTCTTTGCTATCCTGAAGATGATTGATAATAATGACTAAGGAAATAAGTGACTCATATAACCACCATTGCGATACGGTGGCTAACAACCGGGCTCAAAAGAAACGGGAGCTTCGAAGCTACTGTATGAAGTTGTTTTGCTGAAATTGTGAATGATTTAAGTAAGAGGAAATTAACAATAAAGTGGTTCTAGGAAACAAACTTTGAGATGTACAGTACTTGATTCTTACAAGTATGGTCTGATAGACAAGCATCACTGTCTCTACAGTATTTTCTTTATTTTTACAAGTTATAATACTATAATACAGTCCTATTAAAATTGCTCATATAGGAGATCGCGGGTATGCAAGTTTTTCCACCTTTTAAATTTCCATGTTTTTACAAATGGAAGTCTTTTGTATGTGTAAATGTGTAGTATATTACTTGGTTTCGGGAGTCTATAGTCACGCGCCACTTCTTTCAAGCGAAATCTATAAAACGCGAATAATTGCGACTTCTGAAACCTAACATTCTTCTTTTATCACAATACTATGCCACCCCCTTAAGTTGATTAGCTAAAATTTTAACGGTCGCAAGCACTTTACCCTATATATACGCGGTAGAATACTTAGGAAGAGAGAGGAGGGTATATGTCCTACATAGATCGCGCGCGGCCTGAATCCCGGTAAATCCACAATTAGATATACCCTCTAATGAGACTTACATGCCAACGAGGATAGTCTATTCCACGCGCCTCTCGTGGCAAGTCTCATACACCGGCAGAACAACGTCTACTACTTCGCCACGTACGCCAAAACCCGAAGGACATATGTACCCAGGTTAAGATTGCCTGTGAGTATAAATGTTCCACCACTACTATTAAGCGTATTATTAAAGAGCACTACATCACTAATTAATGGTGCAAGCGCCGGCCGCTCCTTACACAGTACTATGCGGACTAGAGACTAGCATGGTGTCTCCGAAATCAGCATAAGAAAATAGAGGAATGGAGAATATTCATGTGGAGTGACGAATGTTCAGTTGAGTGGGGGCTGGATAAAGCGTAAAAATGGTGCTTTCGGACCATAGCCCAGAAGTATGGCCCAGAGATGGTCCAGACCTATAATTCCGGAAAGAATATGAAGATAATAGTATATGGATGTTTCTGGGACCTGATCTGGAACGATATATCCGTCCTGGATAGGGATTTCGAGTCTAAAAAGCATGGTATTCTGCTTAGAGCTACCTTGCCGTGCTCAGGGACCAGGTGGGCCTATACTACGTTGACTATGAGGATGCAGGCTATATGTTCATACTGCTCGTCCTATGAGCCAGTAGTTTATAGTAAACGACACTCAATTATTACAGGTTAAGCTGTTAACTCTTAAGCCATACTAGCTATTGTACATACCCTAGAGAATAAGCAAGGCCATTTTTGAAATGTTACATCTATGTGAATAAAATCTTGTAAATCAACATCAAAATCTTTCTCGATAATAACGGTCTAGTAGTCACTTTAAAGTCCATTCCTACCTAACGGAAAACCCTACGTGCCGGAAGAAATTATGGATATTTTAAATTTAAACATCCTAAAACCGGTGTATACCTTGGTATCTCTATGTTTTGATTTAGATTTAATTCAGTGGCTATTTTTAACACCCTAAGCTCCTCTTATTAGAAAGTTAGGCATCTACTATCGTTTTCACGCCTAGTTTGCAAAGAATCTTCTTTCATCACGTAATAGGCTTTCTCTACCACAGCTGCATCACCGAGCTTATACTCTCCCTAATACTCATAAGAACGTCTTAACCGAGCTCTAAATTCCTCCTAATATACAGGAAATCGTCAATGGCTCTATGGCGGCTGTGGTGTACAGATTCAGACAAGATTGCCACGCGGATTGGTACCTCGGATCGAAGCAGTGACGATCTTGGTGAGGAATTACCACGCATGTTCCACGATAATTAACATTGCAATTTTCATCATCACGCCATAGACATGAAGGCCAAAAGTGACTGAATAGGCTGACGCCACATCCAACTTAGTCGATGCCTGAGTTAAGTTAAGTTACCCGATCCCGGACCTGCATTTCCCCAAGCCCTGTCTCGGATGGTCACGTGATGATTTCCCTGGAATTAGTCGATGTCGGCAGTGGTGCCTCATTTAAGAGCTCAAATACTCAAGCTGAGTACTTATAAATTACAAAAGGGCAACTCTATTGGATATATTCATAGTACTATAGTACCTTTCGTAATCCATCACGTTTACCTTCAGGAAATTGGGTTGACAATACAACATCGTCTTGCTCAGCCTTCTAATATCTAAAGCTCTGCAGGATGAAATAGAATATGGATGATCAAGTCCCAAGATACATCTCCGATATCGCATATACTGCTCTATAAGTCTCATGGCGTCGACTTCTTTACTGCTTCTATTTCACGTAAACGCCAAGTTCATGCTGGTCAACGTGTCTGGATGGTTGGCGCCGAGTTTCTTCCCCTGGCGTCCGCCTTCGTGTACATAAACCTCACGCTGCCCGACGTTCTCTCTTCTTCTCTCCTTAGCTTTACTGTAGAGCCTTGTACATAGTAAGCATTCTACTTGTTACCGCTTCGACCTGTTTGTTCAGAGTCTCTCGTGACTTTCCAGTACCCGACCCTTACATGAAACCAGTTTCCGACTCCGTCTTCTCTGTAACCTTCCAGTATATCTCAACGACATCTCTATAAATTTAAAAATTTAAATTGCTTAGAACGGATATAACGATTGACATAAAGATACTTATTAATTGTTTACTTGAAGTGATGCCAGTTTATAAAGATTTTACTGCTACGGGTCCAACCTCCGTAGTTTTACTGGTGGTAGCAACAGTCAGAGCACCGGTCCTTTCGAGCGAAAGCACCAACAGCCACTTTTTGGCTTCATTCATCTTCTTCCTCAAGTTCAAGAATGGTATGGTCTCTCATCATTTCTACATTCACGTTGTGCGCATTCCGTGCTCCGAGAACATCTAGGAACGGTGGTGCTGTTTCAGGTGCCATTGTTTGTCTACACAAAGTCAATTACCACAGTTTAGAGTTTTGAATTAAAATACTTTAGCTTACAGATGACCAGATTGTAATGCCACCAAAAGCAACGCCGAAGCACATTCAACTTGTACTCCGAGTTCAACTATTCTTTTTTGCCCAAACGAATGCACCAATCTCGGCCACGTCTGCCACTCAACTCCTTGATCGAGCTTCTGCCAGTCGCCCAACGTGATGCCAAGCTGGCGAAAGCTTGTCAGACAGACCTGCAAGACTTGAAACAGTGGCGACTGAGCGTCTTGGCTCTGAAAGGACGGCATTGATGCGGAGACTGCAAGTTGCAGGCTCTCAAAATCTTCTCGTAGGCGTCGTAGCTCGACCGGAGTGTCTGTGATTGAGTCGATGAAATCGTTGAGTTTCTGAATCGCAGTCATAAGCTCAGTCACGATAGAGACGGCTGGGAAAGCGCCAAAGATTGGACGGGCCGTGACGTCAGAAGGATTATTACTGTCAGTGATGTCTTGAAGCTGAAGCATAGATTCTGTAGCAGGACTGAAGCTATCATTCCCAACGGAATGTTCCAATATCCACTGCGATGTCTGCTCTTGCTGGGGAGAGATCCAAGATGACCGCTCATTACTCAGAGGGTCGCCCATAGTGCTTCCTTCCCAGAGCGTGCTTCTGTCCACGTCGCCTACAATGGAGCTGGCGTTTGAGTAAAGTGAGCGGGCAGTGCGCGCAAGCCTTGTAAAATTTTGGGGAAGTTCTCCTTTGTCTTCAGCCGTATGATTTCTTCGAGGGTCAATATCCATCTGTTTGCTTATCGTTGACTCCATCTTGTCTATCTGAATTTGCAGGGCTAGGATACCCTGATTGGTCAATTCCTGTGTAGCGTTGCTCCTTTGGAGTAGATAACTGTAACTGTTGATCAGTTCCCTGTACGTTAAGTACTCAGAATAATAATAAAATTCGAACCCACACGTTTATCATCTGGAAAGCTCCTTGAATTTCAGCTTGATGCCACTTCACCTTCTGTTTGATTGATAATATATGCTTCATGCTCCAGTTCAACTTGAAGACTGCGCTTGTCTTCTTCAGAAAGCTGTTTCTAAAGAAACTGCCATTTTGTATGTCATTGATCTTATTGTTCAGCTGGGTGATGGTGGCCCGGCAATCATCCAACGAGGCTTGAACAGCATCCCAAATTCCCGATTCTTCACTACTCTGAGCTGCACGAATCATAGGGTGCTGAGTCCATAATTTCTCTATAGATTCGAGTATGCTAGAAAGGCTTTTAATCTCGCTCAAAATATCGTTGATATTAGAATCAACGCTCTTGTAATCTTCAATAATGCCGTAGGTCGCAGATATTGCCTGACGAGAGATATTAGATCGCTGTATCTAATCTTTGAAAATGATGAGAGTACCTGATGACACAATGTTAAAAGGGCAGTAGTCGATGCTGCTACGGATAGTGGGTCCATCGAGCAACAATTACGGGAGGCTCCTTGAGGTTTCTCTTCTCGTTAGTAAAATGTAGAAAGGCGGGATGCACTGTACACGATATCTGTATTCGTTCTCGTAGGAGAGACTAGGATACAGGATACGAGGTTGTTAAATGCGGCTGAACCTACATGCAGGCGAGTAAATATCTCGCACTAACTCCACCTAACCTTATTTGTTGCACTGTCGGAGGCAGCGCTTGTTCAGCGTCTGTAACCCCGTGAATCACGTGTGTCCCAGACTAAGGTTAATTTTATATCAAAGCAAATTCTACAGTACCTATTCTTCCGTAGATCAAAGCTGGTGTGTATATATCGACTGCGGTGAACGCTGACCTCGTGGCGAAGTGGCATTGGCATGCATCGCCGCGAGCGTTCAAAACCTGCCAACCACTTGCCAGCCAAATTGTTCCGTGTTGGAAAATTACAATTCGAATCTTGATCGGAATTACAACAATCCTTTGCCGGGAGGACCAGAAAGTTTTGGTGGCAGGGATTAATTGATTAATTTCTTTATACACAGTTCCAGCTATCCATTTGGATAGCTATGACGGAATGGCTCAGCTTTGGCGCCAGTTGCCGAACTACGCTTGCCTTAAGAGATGCACCAACCATACTTTATCACACTCATGTGACTAGCAACTTCTCCACTGGGCGGCCTGGCTTCTATCTACGCACGCTTACATATCCGTTGACAGAAGTGCTCTGTTTTGACTTTGGTATATGGCTCTGACTCAGCTCCCAACTGTACCCTCTACCTGTCCCTAGATACCTGGTGAGCTACGGCCACAATAAAGACATGTTGCAATTCCGCTAGCCATACCAACTTTGATTCTACGATGCCCCTGGTCCTCACAGTGAAGAACCTTCCTAACAACGTTCTCTCTGATTCAAATCGCTTCTTCCATGCTCCCACATCCCAAATCCCCGAAGATCCTGAATCTTCCTGAAACTTGGGTCGTCGTGTGCGCCCGATATTGGCCATGTGTCTGATGTGTGCTCTGTAAATACTGGGGTCGTTTCGGAAGGGATCGAAAATCCTGTCTGGTCAGGCTGTACGTGCGAGAAGAGAAGATACTCCCCCAGTTCCACAGACTTGTGTGTGCTTTGAATTGGTATAGTGTACTGTAGGCTAAGTTACTTCGTCTGAGACCTATGTGCCTCTAATGTTCCAATTCTCGATATTACACAGTGTCTTTAATTGCTGAATTTCCCGAATCTATTATTTCACGCCAGTAAGTACACACAGACGAAGGTTATTCAAATAATTAGATTTAATAAGATTTGAAGGATATTAGGAATCTGGAACGAGATATCAATCCTTCTTACGCCTACTTATTAATAACGAATAACATAGAATATGAAATTTACCAGAGTTGGCTAGGGATTAGTAGCTGCTGCTAAACAAGCTGCTAGTGACCAAAGGCTTGTAAACTGCTATAGCTACGGTGATATCCGTGAGAAAAAGCCATTTACATACTACTCGGAAGCCCTGGCGGGGTAACCAATGGAAACTCCGTATGGCTGGGGTAACAGAGAGAGATATATAGAGAAGCTCTAGCCGTCTAGGATATTAAGAGAGAAAAGTAAAGCGACTCAAGACTTTCCCTCCTGCTCTTGTGGCTCGATTTATGAAATTCTTACGTGCCTCATACCAACATAAACTTTAGGAAATATCTAGACAGCTTCAAGAATGGTGAAGATTTTAAGCCCTCCATCGGAAAGCTAATTGCATAGTGTAACGAGGAAGATGTTGCTTCCAGGATGAAGAAGATATTTGAGGCTCTGAGAGCGACCGCAGCATCGCTAAGGATATTTGTGGTCAAAAAAGTGGTGACAAGTAAACTGCCTGGGTGAAATTTCACTATCGTGTTACAGTTGAAATGCTGCCTAGGTACTACGAAAGCGGAACTTAATGCAATTCGCTGGCTCATGGAACTATTAAGCTACAAGCTTTGGACGACCCAATGGTTCGTGGGAATGTGTTTTACTTGCTAGACAAAGGCTATCAACCCCATCGGAATAAATTTAGCCTCTGTTCACCTTCATAGTTAGTATGCGAGATTAATTTTAAGCGAGGAAGAAGTATCCACGGGATGAATTCGTGGGCCAACAAGTTCGAAACTCGGGGCCTCGAGGACTGTTATTGGGATGTCATTTTATCCAGTAAGTTGAGCGAGCGAAATCGAGTTGCAGCCTAGGTGAACTCTTCCATCTCGTATTTAGCAACAATTTTTAAACAGAAAGTTGTCATCTACCTTAAATCTACTAAAATTTGAAACTTAAGAAACTAATCTCAAGATCGACGAATGGGTAGCGAAGGAAAGCTCCATACTTGGCTATATATCGCCTCAACCTCCACCATCAACCCATTCTACCAGGCAAACAATGATACTGAAAAGAAGCGGCTATGTTCGGAATCTACCATCCGCCCAAGTATGATGAATACAAGCATTGAGCCAATCCCCAACGTTGAAAGGTCTTCTTGTATATCCCAAATTCTGGAAACAGGAAAGTTTTCGCGTCTCCGCCAATATCGACTTGAAACCGGCAGCAATTCTCGACAACAAACTTTAAATCTTGGATAAATCTATATATATGTCAACTTCTACTACGTGAGTATCATCAAATTCGAGGACTACGCTCCACCACGATGACATATGAGTGTGGCGACATAGGGTTCGATTTGGAGGAGAGTCTAATATGTCCAATCTTCATATACATTTGAGATTTATATTCTTTGCAACCTGGAGGAATGGGGACTCTTATGGGACGGTTAAGCTTGATATGACAAATAATCAGCATGAGTTGAGGCTTCGCACTTCTGGACTTTTACACTTCCACCTTCCTATCAACCATCGATATTCTAGACTCATTGATTACGAAGTATTGCTCCAATCTACTAAAGCCCCTGATTAATGATCTGCGAGCAGTATTATGGCTTAACCCTGCTCTTCTTCGACGAAAGTTGTGCGCACTGAAATTCCTTCTCGTATTGCGGGCGAGAAATGCTCAGAACTGGCTATATTTAGTACTTCTCCTCATCTCTACTCGCTCCTTGTTCAACCCCCCAGACAATGTCAACGAATACCACGGTTGGAGAAGCGTTGGCGGACGGCAAGATCATGGCCTGTGTGTCCACACATGCACCGAGGTTGTGAGATTTCCGTTTGTAAGGACAGACGAGAGAATTTTATCTTCTGAGTGAATGTGGATTGCAAACTGGAGAATCGACAACAAACTCCCATGCTCCAAATTCAGCCGTACGGTGTGGTATTTAAATATTGCTGGCTTCTGGCAAAATAAACCGAGGCGGTGGTCTCGTGGACGTGATTGCAAAAGGCATGTGAGAACGGTTTTTGATAGCGAAGGTCCTGTATGGCTTTTGCGATTGCTGTGTATTGGTTCATAATTAAAGGGAGTCATCTAGAGGTAGGTAGTTAGAAGAGAAATTGACGGGTTTTATAGTGAGTCACAATTTAACGGTCAACAGTAGTGAAGCGTAAATTGTGTAACTTTGCTCGCCTATTCTCCCAGAATGGCGAGTCAAGCATGCTTGTAGGACATGGCCTTTCAAGATGTAAAGATGTATACGATTATATTCATCCAACTTGAAATGTGAGTTGCAGAGCTATGTCCAATCGACCTTGAATGAATGAGTAACCATTTAAAGAGGTCAATATTGTCATCCCATTATATATTTTAAATGTAGTGTGAAGTAATTGTTCTATTTTACTTACCTCCAGACATCGACAGAGCGGGGACTTAATTTCCGTATGTATACAATATCTTCCCAGCTCATGCAACCTGACAGCCCAACACCAGTTCAACTTCGAGTTTCCAGAACGCCGAAAATGACCATCATGACTGCCCAACGTCCATGAAACCAGCTTCAAGGTTTGTGCTTTTCTCGCATTTCTTGCTCGGTCCAGAACGCCGGGCAGGGAGCGCCTTCATTCCCTTGGCCATTCTTTTTCAAGGTACCCAGGAGCCAATCCGTCAGACCTACCACACGAGCTCCAACACCCTTGTCCCAGTTGCCTCCTTCTTGTACATGTTCGATCGTGTGACTGACAACTCTACCCTCCTCGTCGAATTCGAAAATAAAAAGTCCCGTAAATTCCTTCCCGTCATCCTCACCCTTGCCACCTCCTAGCCAATGAGTGATCTTGTCAACGTTATCTTTCGCGCCAATACCCTTATAAAAGCCACCCATTCCTTTCCCCCGAGTCTTCCCAATCGTACTCCACCTTACAATAAGCTGTTCAGATGGTGTATTGGGTACACATTTGACCATTCGTTCTGACAATATTTTGAGTTCGACATTCCCAACAAGAGGCACTCTACCCCATGCTATAGGTGATGTCCAGAGTGCTGCGGAGTATGCAACCCGTCCGGAGACCTGAGGAAGGTGGGGGTGTGTGGAGGGGAAGAGATGAAGAGTTATTTGCGGGGAGAGGATTTCTTGGGGTAGCGGAGATTGGAGGAGAGTTGGCAATCGATGTTGGAGTATACGCAGAGCTGTACGATTCAGTCAGCTCTGTATGTGTGGTGTTGCGTTGGAAAAGGGTTCTAGCACATGGCGCAATTGTGTATACATACTTTTTCCAAGCTTCAGTGTTCTTTCATCCGGAGGTTTGCCAGGATCGCCATATTCATAAGGGGAGGGAATATTTCCCTTCAAAGAAGTTCCCCTGAAGCCCACAACTGGGACAGTTCTGGTACCTAGATTGACAATTGCCAAACAATTTGCGCCCGGTGTTATCTGGGATTGGATGGCAGGTCGTGTTTGATAGCAAGGCGCAAAAGCGGGGAGTTTGATGACATTGTGTCGAGCGGTGCGCAAGATAGCTGGAGGTGCCGACATCAGTCTGAGCACTTCAAGGGAGTTTCAAGACATCAAGATTGGCACAAGGCGTGGAATGGACAAGGTGTGATGGTGATGTGGTTCTTCAACAAGACCTGGTTCCTGGGAAAGAAACCTTGGAGGCTCTACTTATCGATTAGATCTAGCTCCACTAAAAGCAACCTTGGGAAGGGAGGAGGTTACATGGCCTGGGCAAAGGAGGCAAATTTTTTGTATTTCGTGTAGCTAATGTGGTGCTAGTTCCTGAATTTTCATGAGCTTTTGCGTCATTCGCCAAAAATCATATTGATAGTTTAGACAGAAAAGATATTCACGCCAATAAAGAGCCCACCTACCTATTGTTTCGCCCATTCAAAGACATCTGCAGGGGAAGTGTTTCAAGTCACGTGACACAGCACGCTAAAGCTTCCGCCTGCCAGGAGCAACAACTTCAACCTCGCCGTGCCTGTTTGCGCATATAAACTTGAATACCTTCTCCAAACAATCTCCACACTTCATCACTCTCCACATCACGAAACCGACGAGCCATTTACACGTCTTCTCCAGTATTCAGGATCAACCGCAAACATGAATCCAGAGTAGTACGTCATCAGCAGTCCCAATCTCATCTTCGGTCCCCTTGGCCACCTCGAAAGCCTCGAGCCTCCTTGCAAAGTACCTTGCTAACTGTTCTTCTTTCACAGAGTCACCTTCATGGTCCTCCAAGTCAAAGCTAAAGCATATACGGAACCTACAATGCGCATCCCGACCACATAACCCATACTTACGTATTCCTAGATACGATTACCTTTTCAAGCTCCTCCTTATCGGAGACTCCGGTGTAGGAAAGTCTTGTTTACTCCTACGATTTGCCGACGATACATACACGGAGAGTTACATCTCGACCATCGGCGTTGATTTTGTAGGTGATGTCCTTTGGTATACGTGTTAGGCGCTGACATAGGGCAGAAAATCAGAACGATTGAGCTTGATGGCAAGACGGTGAAGCTTCAGATCGTAAATACCCCCAATACTTCAACAACAAGCATAGGCTCTAACAAATATGCAGTGGGACACAGCGGGACAAGAGCGCTTCAGAACAATCACTTCATCTTATTACCGAGGAGCCCACGGCATTTGCGTTGTCTACGATGTTACAGACATGGACTCGTTCAACAATGTTAAGCAGTGGCTGCAAGAGATCGACCGATATGCCACAGAGGGTGTCAACAAGCTCTTGGTAGGCAACAAGAGTGATATGTCAGACAAGAAAGTTGTTGAATACACCGTCGCAAAGGTATGTAGCTATCACATGGCTGAGATCAGATGGTGCAGGTCACCTGAGCATGCTGAATCATTTGCACTAACAAGAAATTTAACTAACAATTTCTGCCTACAGGAGTTCGCGGACAGCCTCGGTATTCCATTCCTCGAGACCTCGGCGAAAAACGCAAGCAACGTCGAGCAGGCTTTCTTGACGATGGCTCGCCAAATCAAGGAACGTATGGGCACAACCACCGCGAATAATAAGCCAACTGTACAAGTTGGGCAAGGACAGGGTGTGCAGTCGGGATCTGCAGGTGGATGTTGTTAAGGCGCCTTTGCTAGATGAGCTACGAGATCACGGTTCTGCCTATTTTTCTTTCCGTCTGCGCATTAGAACGACCGTCATTTGGATTGGCCCTCTGCATTTCGACCATTCCACCGGGAGAATTTGAGCACATAACCACCACTGCCAGACACGCATATGGAGGAGTTGATAAGTAATGGCAGATGGAATGGGGAGAAATCATTTGATGGTTGTTGAACTTGAACTTCCTGGCGTGTATGCGGGGATCTGGGGGGAATTGTTTCATGTTTCTCCTTTGCCTATGGTTTTTCGATGCGCGGTTGCAGCTGCTCTTTTTTCTTCATCTTTGTTATTATGAACAGAATAGGTTGGTTGTGCAATCAATCATACTCGATATCTAGCGTCTCCTTGTGACAGGTACTTGGGTTCTGCTTTTCGATTGTGGCCGTACAAGTTGATTATCCCTGCTGATTCAAAAACTCCATTGGCACGACCTCTCGGCTGCACCTCTTCACCTGTTTGATGTCTTCAAACAGAGTCAATAAGAGTGAATGACGAAGACTTCAGTGCAATATCATGGTCACTACTTGGAAGCTTAAGATAGCAGACAGCAGACTTTGTATGAGAACTTGCCTTGCTTTACCCCAGCACACGATTTACCATCGCAATTTTATTTTATCAAGCAACCCATGGCCAGATGGAGTCCAACTTTGACTTCGTTGTACTAGGTGAGATCTCACAATGAGAAAATCTAAGTTTGAGTTCGAAGAGTAAGTTCTTAGCCTCTTGATATTGGGTTTGGATTGAGCAGCAATTTAACCCTGTAACTGCATTGCATAGCACACCATTGGTGGAAGTTAGGCTCGTGCCTGATCGGACTCCGTACGCAATGGAGGAACATCTAACTTAACGAGCAGAACTTCGTCTTAAAACCAACGCATCCTCTGGAAATGTTCTATGAATTCTGTCATAGACTCTTCGAACTGCGCCAATAGAGCCGACCTTACAAGCCTCCTCAGGCAGGTCTTCCAGGCTGCTCCAATCCTTTGGATGTCCCAAGAATCAAGCGCTTATCTCGGGAGCGTAACAAACGAAAGGCAAAATCAAAGAAGTCGACTGAGAACGCAGCGGAGGTTCAACCAAAGGACTTGTTGACTGACATCCAGGAAGATGAGAGCGACATTTTTACGCCCCTGTTACTATGGTCGAGGTTACCAATTAGAAGAGCCGATTTACGCTTTGGGGATTCATACATTTCCAATACGCAGTGCCCAACATGTAAAATGATATTCAACGATATTTCGGAACCTGTCATCGATTTGTTGTTCAAGGATACTAAGCAAGAAATGCCATCTATCGCCTATATTTATCAATTAAAGATGATAGAAGAAGCGGTTGCAGCCCGAGAAACTACATTATCACTATGGCTCGAAATTGGGGAGACGGTGCTACCCATGGTGAAACTTCATCTTATGAAAGCTGTCCGTACGCTATCACGATAACGATAGCTTCATTCTTTGCTTCCTACAGCAAAATTAATGTTTGGCAGGAATCCCTTATTGCTTGACTTATACCCATCTTGAGTCTACCAACACAGGATCGATCAAAACACTAGATTTGGCTAGCACATGGCTCCGTGAATGCAATGAAACTCATCATCAGTGTTCTATTTACAGGCTAAAGGATCGTCAGCTTCCCAGTCGTCTCGTAGATGTCGGTACAAGCGATGGATCTCGACCACCACGCCTGTGGATTCCAGAGCATACAACACAGTTTGTTCAATATGTAGCTCTTAGCTACAGGTGGGTGAAATCACCTGTTGTTAGATTGACCAAGGCGTCCCAGGCTTTTCTTCAGCAGGAGATTCCAACGGAGTTCCTTCCACAGTCAAATAAAGACGCTATCAAGATTACACGTCATCTTGGCATTCGATATCTCTGGATCGATGCCTTATGTATTATTCAAGACTCGGACGACAAGAGCGACTGGCACAAAGAGTCGTCGCGTATGGGTGATATATACAAGTTTTCGCACGTCACATTATCCGCTTCTCAAGCATCTCCAGGTGAGAATGGATGCTTTACAGAACACCCGCCGTTTGAAGCACGATTAAAAAGGTATTCAGAAAATTCTGGACCAAGCCCTGAAATCAGCAAAGATAAAGGAATGAAGACTAGGTTTGATGTTTATTCTGCAAGCACACTAGCTTCCCTCGAAGGGAATGCATCCCCCCCTTACAGTCACGAGTAGAAAACGTCCATTTCAAGCCGACGAAGAAGAATTAGGTAATTTTGTTCCAATGGCGGAGACTTTCCGACTTGATCAATCGGAAACAATTCTAGAAGTGTTTCTACGACAGGAGATTGAAGAAGACCTCGAGTCGAGATCTCTTCGTGCTCTCTACCATAGGTTAAGACTTTCTCAGTCCCTACGTAGGGTCGATAGGAGTGGTGAGATATTCACCACCGAATTAAGGCTGTCCGTATCGGAGAGAGAGTCGCCTTTATGTTTAACGCCAAAGTATAGATTCTTCTTTTCTGAAGACGATCAGCCTGAACAAGACGAGCTAGCTACTTTGAAACGAATTTGTCGCCAGTTATGCCCCCCAATGATGAAAGCTCACATTGACTACATTCAAACATCACCAATACGATCAACTATTCCTCGGACGTTATCTTTTGTGGACTAGAAGATATTTCACTTCTATCTAAAGGAAGAAAAACGACGAGGGTAAGCAATCCCAATGAAGCTTCTTCAAGCAAGCTCGAAACTTGTTTCACCACAGTCAGCCATCTATGCCGAATATCAACAGCTTATACGTTATCAGTGGCAGAGAGAGTACCTCCGCTCTAAGTTAGATTCTGATCTAGTTGTTAAATCACTTCAGACAGACGTTTGGAAGATCGAGGTCGACACTAGTCCACTAAGCCGTCGAGCTTGGACTTTGCAAGAACGTTTACTATCAACGCGAGTCCTACACTTTACAGGAAAGCAGATCTTCTGGGAATGCCAGTCAACAAAAGCTTGTGAGACCATCCCAGAACTAGAGTTCAAGAAAGTCATTCTAGAAAAGCTTAGTGAGGCAGATCACTTACATACCGGCAAAGCCTCAGGGAGCAGCCAGCTCGACGGTGTTGCTTTGACTCCATTAGAAGCTCACTGGGAGGATATCGTGGAAATTTATACTGACGCTAATCTTACAATGCCCGACGATATACTTATTGCGATATCTGGTATAGCGGACCAAAGACCGATATTATGCTGGTTTATGGGGCAGCAGCTTTAAGAGCAATCTTCTGTATTATCTTGTAACACCGCAAATTCAGTCTGCTGCCGTATATAGAGCACCATCATGGTCCTGGGCATCACTCAGCGGAAAAGCCAGCTTCTTGTCCAAAGGCTTGAGTCGAGGGACGGGAATATCCAACCTACAAAAGATATGTACCTTCGGCATCGATGGTACACGTGGATCGACGGGTCAAATAGAATATGGATCATTCGCCATCTCCGCGCCGACGAGAGCTGTGGCAAGGCACGAGAAGACGGAAGATATTCATCGAGTGATACTTGCTAAGAAATTTTCTGAGATAACTAGCTCGGCGGAGTTTTACGCAGATACGGTACTACGTGCTCCATTAAAAGATGCCATATGTGTTCCGGTTATGTATTATGGAGGCGAGATTACGGGCTGGGGGAATAGAGTTCCTGGATTTCTTGCTGGGTTGTTGGTTCGTCCAACTGGCGAGTTTGGAGAAGAGTATACACGCATAGGAGTGTTTCGGATGAGTGAGGGGAAAGGAAGGGGGTGGGTTGAAGGCGTGGAGTGGAAAACTCTTACTATTGTCTGAGCTGTCTCGACGTTATTCGTTACATGTTCGCCTCGTATCACACGCCAGTATGCTCAGTTACCTGGACTACCTCTACTATGACGTCGCAAATGGTAAGCAAAGGAGAATAACCGTGGATACTTCTATTGGGCTTTCTCAAACCATCTGTTAGCCACTATAACATAATAGTGGTTATATGAGTCACTTATTTCCTTAGTAGTTATTATAAATTATCAGTAAGCTGGCAAAGAAGATTCTGGAGGATATTAAAATCTGATTAGTCAGACAGACACTCTCTATATAAAGACTCGCCTGTTCCTGTATTATAGAGGGCAGTCCCTTTTTAACGTTTCCTGAGAAATACTCTCTTCACCCCACCTACAAGCCAGATTCTGACTCCTGCATAAGGCTTTCACCATCGTGTTCTTGACTCCAAACATTTTGGATGGGCAATAAACGTTTTCGAGATATCCCCTTCGCGGGGGATGATGGATATAATCTAGTCCATATCTTAGTTAAAGAATCTGTTTCTTGCCAAAGAAATATAGCTGTTCTGACATTGATTGGCTCTCTTAAGAGCTAAGGTACCGTTCTGCTCACAAATTGCTTGCGCCATTTTCTACTTTCCTCCACAGTCACTAATTCCATGGTACCACGTTCAAGCTTGTCTCGCTCTGTCCTCACGTCACGCTGTCGACTTTATACACTAAAGCTTCAAAGTTTCATGCGATCTGCAAGTTTCATTCACTGGACCTCACTATAACATGCTACAATTTGCTTTAGCGAAGTCATGGCCGCTTGCTTCCTTTCTTACCTTATAGACACCATCTCAGCTTTCGCACAGGCGGTATCCTCAAGCCAGATAACCAGCGCCGGAGCTTTGGGCACCGGTTTTTTGGAACCGACTTCAATTATAATCATCCTCCGCATGAAATATTCAAGCTAGATTCATTTTATAGCCTTGTGTTACCCAAGAATGTCCTGCCCAACGCCACGTCCAGCCACCAGAGCCTTGCAAGTTGCCAGCCTAGCACTTTATATAAATTATCAACAAATCTTTCTTTCGACGCTTTTGTCGCACGATTGCTTGCATATACCAGACGCAAAAGCGGAGTGGGATACTAAATTATACGATTTCAATGCACACTGCGAGGGCTTAACATCAGAGCTTCTGTCAATTTTATCTTTTTTGAATGTAGTGGCAGACAAGATGACAACATGAAAATTTTTCAGACTTGTCTCGAGAATTACACGTGTCATTTTTGTCTAATGATTTTAGGGAGACGATTAAGTATGATGGTTTATGAATACTAGAACAGTCAGTATTGAATTGTCAAAAGTTTATTATCTTGACCGCAAACCTATTTTTTGCCTTGCTTGTATCAGTCATCAAAATCGGTGTCTCTTTCTAGCCCTGTGTAACCAATATTGTCTCCCGCTGCGCCACTCGAAACCACATGAGTCCTTTCTCTGGCCATATGTTTCAGCTCAGGCCCTATATAACGGCTTATTCCGTCGCGCCTGCTACTTTCCTCTATCTTTCCACTTGGCTTCATAATCTGTACATACAATTCTAAAGAATGCAATGTTTTCCCGTCAATTTTTATGCAAGTTCCTTGCTTACTATCTGCTTCATGTAAAACCTTGTTCTCAATTGCATGTGCCAGTGATGAAGTCAACCACTGCGATTTACTCTCAGCCTGATGCTAGGATTACAGGTCGGCCGCGTGTCGATTATCATGACTTAGAAATTCGAAGTGAAGGGGAGAATAATTACTGTATTGGATGGTCGATTATCGGTCAACAGAGCTTTGCTAGTTAGTATAACCTATGGGATCTTTAATTTGGCTAATGGCCTATTACAGCTCCATCGTGCAAATCCCCTTCATCATGTACATTCGGGACTGTGGATGGGATTCTGTGGAATAGATGTATGGTCTCCACACGATCTACTCCAATCACTAGCTGTATTCCATACCCATCTACAGGCTCGGGTAGCTTGCTCACCTACTGGTATTGATAATCAGACATTTCTTTATAATGGTAGAGAGATTACTGAGTCTATTTATGTAGCCCCAGCCAGCAGCCCTTCTGTGGGACGACGAGTTGGATCGATGGATCGACGACATACCAAGGTATAGACTGCTTCGCTACCTCCAGCTTCCTTCAGACGATCACGAAGACTGGATCTGGCCCCCCCTTTGTGACGAACACCGCTCCTCACCTTCAAAGTGTTGGTGAGAGTCAGACATCTGAGCTCCCGAACAAAACTACAGTCTCAACATCGGATACATTGTTTTACACTACCACTCCCACAACAGATTCATCCAACACAGTAACGTCCCCCCAGCTCCTAAATCCAACCACCTCCACACCTCCACCACCACCAATCACAGATCAAACAATAATCGACTCACTCACGGTCCCGCAATGGGTTGGTATTGCGATTGGAATTGTAGTATCCTGTACGGGTTTATCATGTGCCCTCAACCTTTTCTGCCGACGAAAATGCAAGAACAAGAAGGATCAAGCATACAAGTTCAACTTGTCCGCGGGAATAGAAAGGGAGGCAGCTCCAGCAGAAGGAGTGGCTACGTCACCGCCTTGCGATTGTACTGAAGCAATGGAGATGACTGTGATCAACACCTTGCAACATTCTAACGATACTTTGGACAGAAACCGGGAACAAAGCACTCCGATCTCCGCAGGTGGGGGATCTGATAAGGAAATAACACGTCCTAACAGAACGCAGACGAGCGGGGAGAGTGCGAAGAGTTCTAAAACAGCAATAGAGAATCTTGATAGCAGAGTTAGGGAGCAGAACGCACAGTCTCACACTACTCCCACGAGCAGCCAACCGCAGCTCTACTCCAGGGACGAATACGATGACGAGTTATAATTCAGAGAAATCAGTAGCCGTTATAATTTTTTGAGGATAGTGGTAGCTAGTCTTCTTTGCTTCTAGGCCGTCTAGGTGAAGGAGTTAATGTGCTGTGTAATGTATATTATGTCTTTCTCTTTGTCAGGAGTATTATGACTTACATCTAATCTTTCTATGTTATGGTCTTTATTTCGTGCTTGACGGAACTTCCCAATTTCTTGATAGGAGTATCCGCTTCCAAGTAAGCGGTCGTTGAGTTGATGTGTAGTGAATGAGGATTGGTAGGTGCTCGTTAATTGTTATGGTGTGATCATATATAAAATAGTAGATAACTTGACGGCATGAGAATCAGTGATAATGGAGGTGTTTATTTTAATTTCTATTCTAAAGTAATAGGAAATTGAAAGAAAGACCAGGCCTTTAGGAAAGATGGAGTTTGGTGGTGGTTACGCGTTGGATCATTTCTTTGTCTCTTGCCAGGCGAGTTCTGCCAGTTTGGGGTCCTAATCAGCATCTTGTAATTTTGACAACAAGGAATTTTGCTTCTAGAATTGAGGATTGGAGGAATTGGTGCCAGGAAGCACTTTCGCGATTAGTCAATTGACCAGCATTTTCCAGCCAAAATCGCGAAACCGATATGCAACTGAACGTGGCTTAATTCCTCGCCCACTCTTCTCTCTTCGTTTCCAAGAACTCTCCCTTTTTTATCCATTGCGTTTCCAACCATTTTGCAAGTCCTGCGTCATCTTCTGGCAGATCTACCAAGGCTATCCGCTTCACATCCACATGGAATTTGTATCCTCTGCTACTACTCAGACCACCACAACTCAGCGATTCCCAAATTGTTGGCGCTTCCAAAAATTTATTGTTGTGTCCGTACGCGATCGTGATATCGTATACTGCCTTCACATGGGGTGCTTTTCGCAAGTGCTGAACGGTCGTCACGAAACCTTTGGTTCGAGGATAAAGCAGGTGCTTTGGGAGGGGTTTATTATTTTCCTTGCACCATGCTTTTGCGAGTTCGTACTTTTTTGTTGTGTATCTCGTTGCCTCGCTGAAGCTTATGAGCCCTGCATGAGTTAAGTTTGAATTCTCTTCCTGACTTCTGGTACGACTTACAGGTTGGCCATTTCTTCACCACTACTCCCGCGAAAACGCGATCCAATTCTTTTTTGTCTTTTAACCAATTTCTACTTACCATGGGCATACCCATTGCCCAGATTCCCCATCCTAGCAATGGCACCCATCGCAATTCAAGCTTCGCGAACCATCGACATCTTCCTAGCATGCCAGCGCGGACAGCCAAGGCCTGGATCATGTAAAAATCCGTCCAGCTGACGTGGTTGGAGATGACGATCGCAGATTCTCCTTCGGGCAGGATATCACCAGACATGGTGATCTTGCCACCGTTGAAGACCTCGAAGATGCATTGGATCCAGTTCCAGTTGGTAAATGCGACTGCAGAAGATGCATTGTACACGGCGTTCGGAAAAAAATAACTGAACGGGAGAAGGAAGGAGAGGATCAAATCCATCACCACCAGGTATAGTGCCCATGGTACCACAAGAAGCAAGCCACGCACAAACGTTAACACATCTCCTACCGCCATGATCCTATTCTCAAGCAAAAAGCACAAAAGAATGATGATGAATAGGAATGAAGAAAATGGTTTAAAGTTACGAGAAGCGGTCAGTGACCGAACGTCACATGTAAATCCAACCCCCACTATCTAAATACGCACGAGACCCTAAGGGTCTAAGTTTTCTTAAGCTTATCATTGGTCATCTTCTTGCTTGTGAGCAGCTTGCAACTTCTCCGCACTCATAAGATGTCTGAGTGTTACCGGTGACATACCCGGTGCCACTTGCCAACTTGCCGGTGTGGTCTGACTGAGGTTATTTATATGCACGCAATTCAGGAACAACCGGGATTGGATTAATCATTGTCAGCGTATTGCAATGCGAAGACACTCAAAAGTCTAAAGTTGTGTTTAGAGTTATGATTCAGGTCCTGTGCAGTAAACGATAGCTTCTGGCAACCTCAAGACAATAAGGTCTGGGTGGTTTCGGCAGTCGTTCCGTAGGTGGGAGAGCTTCTTTCTGTTCATCCCAAGCTCCACACTTTCCAAGCAAGGAGACTCTTTCCAGGCCCGGGACCATCAAAACAAGTTGGACCTAGTAAACACCAAGAACTTCTTTCCCGGTCACATATTAGGCTGCACGGACACCAAGAGATATTGATTGAACGCTATCCCATATTTGTTGGAATCTTAATATATCATCGCCTCCTGGGAGCACCCCAGATTATGGCGTCCATCAAACACCATATTCGCAGAACAGACCTCATAGGGAACGGCTTAGTTCTAATTAAGGCAGAAAGAGAGAACGACGGCGGAAAGCTTTCCAAAAGCCTAGGCAGCTAGACTCTTAGCTCTGGGTATCTCCCGATCCGAGTCCAACAACTCTTAGAAAAGTCTAAGCGCGAAGTACGAGCGTACTTCTGTGAGCCAGCAAAAGAATATATAATAATGGCCATTAGTCTGCAACTTTTGCCCAAGTGGAAAGTAAAGTTTGTGTCTTCTCAACTCTTTCAGATTAAGACGGCGGGGTCAGTTATCCATTCTGAGTACTTGCCAACTCTCAACGAGCCTGTCACAAGCATTTGTTGTAGATCCAGCTGCATTGTCCGTTCTGACAAAGCCTTTCTATTCCTCCCAACAGCAATCTCACATAATTCACCGTCGATTCATTACACGGGCATTGCATTAATCCAATCATCAGGTTCTCATGCTACTGCACCGCCCCGCGGCTGTCTAGGGAGTGCCTTAACCGACTTTTGTGCCTAGATCTAGCCTCATTGGCCTCGATCACTGGGCTTACTCTACCGTTCGTTCATAGGGACGACACAAACTCCCTTTCAGAATATCAATCAGTCTCTCTCCCACAATTGCGGCCTCGTCTCTCCACAACAAACCTGTCGCCCTCAACCTGGCACTTCATCAATCCTCTATCTATTGATATCAATCCGATAGTGGTCGTCCAATCCCTGCAGCGATCAAAATCTCACAGAACACCTGCCTCGCATCAATTCCAAATACTCGTACCGCCCCCGCGCTGCAGATACAGAACCACGAATTAACCACCACAAAGCCATTCAAACGGCCGTTCAATATTGCTGAAAACCGCTGAATCGGGTACGTCATCCACACCTACATATGTCTTTATCATGCCGCCCACCCCTCTGTCAAGAAGGCGTCTGCGGCGCTGATCTGACCAACCTGCATGTAACGATCTTGGAGTCAATTGAACATGGCTAACTACGATCGGACAAATCAGCAGATATCCAGAGGCCGCTCTTGGTCGAGTTCGGAGTCATTAGATAATAGAGACATGTCGCTCCAGTCTCCGGTCGATCAATATGGTAACAAGTTAAGTGGGAGCGGGTATGGAAGTAGTGGACAGTCGGATAGCGGGAAGAGCCCTCTTTCTATGAGTCTTGGGTTTCTGAAGAACTTGACTGAGAAGAAAAGCACACGTGGTAAGTCTATCATCTTTGTCAATGCTACATAAGCTGACCTGACGAAGTGGATGGTCAGCCACCAAAAAGAAGAGGTCCAAAACCAGATAGCAAACCAGCCTTGACAAGACGACAGGAGTTAAATAGGCAGGCGCAAAGGTATGGCGTAGTGTGCGACCAACATGTGCCACATTACTAATTCCAAATAGAACGCACCGGGAAAGGAAAGAATTGTATATCAAGGCTCTTGAACAAGAAGTCATTCGTTTGAAGGAGAACTTCAGCATGGTATCACAAACAAAAGAATCTCTCGCCGAAGAGAATCGACAATTGAAACAATTACTGGCTCAACACGGCATACCATGGCACGGGACTGGAGGTGTTGATGAACTTTTACCTCAAGCTAGTGCTGGCTATACTTCGAGCGGGAGTATATCAGGAAGCTACGCGCCAGGTTCTCAAGGTTATAGCCCACCTCCTACTCAATCGGCGACTGCGGCGACAAATTCACAATTCCCACAACGAGATGGAATAAACAACGGTCGTAGCATGGCGCAACAGCAAGTCCAGCAAGGGGTGGATTATGATCAGGCTGGAATTGATTTCGTGTTAACGTACGCCGATCCTTCAAGAGCATATGTGTCGCCTCCCCCACATAACTGACGACGGATTCGACGCAGGCTCGAACGACCATGCATGGATCATTTGCAATATCTCGTCGAGCTTTCCAGCGATGCTGAGGGACCGCCTTGTGGTCACGCTCTCATGGCTTCGTGCCCTCCAATGCCAGATGTGAAGACAGAGATACCTTTTGGACATGGACCGAGACAGCACGAAGAAGCACAGAAAACTTGGGATTTATCGAAATCAGATCTCGCAAATTTACTCGACTTGAGCAAGCGGCTTAACCTTGACGGCGAGATAACCCCAGTAATGGCTTGGGGAATGATATTGAGCCATGATCGCTTTTCGGAATTGAAGGCTGGAGATTTTGAGAAGATGTCTCAAGAACTCCGGGGCAAAATACGTTGTTACGGGTAATTACTCTCGCTATCTTGGTAGCTTCGTTCAGACAACACAGTACTAATTTGGAATAGCTTTGGTGCTGTCTTGGAGGAGTTTGAGCTTCGTGATGCAATAGCGAACGTTTTGCACAATGACTTTGATGATGATATGATGTACTGACGACCGGATGCTGTGATTACTTTTTGGGCAAAGCGTTTATATATCAGATTGGAAGGGAGTGTGGGATGTGCTGGATAGAGACTCGAAGCTGCTAGCACAGTCCGAAGCTGTTTGAATACAGGAATTCTCGATGTATTTTATTTCCTGATGCTGTCTTTCTTCCTGAAGATTCAGCTTCATGCTAAGGAACAATGTAAATGAATGAATCAAGTCCAAACAATATACTGACCGGATGTGGTCGTTGAAAGAAACTCAGGTCCGAGCTCTCGCATTGGAATTCGAGGAAGACTATCACGTGCGTCGGCAAACAAGGATTTAGGCTTGCCCCACCACAAATATTTGCGATGTCGATTTCGTGCGAAATTCCATAATTCCACCACGAAATACATCGCAATCATGGCGCCCATCTCCCTTACAGATATCATCGCGGCTCTGCCGTCCGAGGACTCATGGGGCCCTCCAACATCAACAGAAACGACCTTGAATGGTGTCCCCTACGCTCCATACTCGAAGGGCGACAAATTGGGTCGCATGGCGGATTGGACAACTGAGGGGAAGGATGGTAGAGATGGCAGAGGTGGGAGACAACAGTATAATCGAAATTACAGAGGTTTGATCTTGTGCCTCAACCTCAATCTATACTGCCATTTACGCGTCGAAGAAATGGTGGGAAGCGCAGCATGCTGACTCTCAATTTAGATCAACAAGTTTATGGTGCGGGCACTTCCTCTTTATTTGCAGTTCAACTTGCCGAAGACGAATCCTCTTTCTCTGTCGTAAGCAACGTTCGCGAGTCAACTAAGACAAGATTCGGTCGCGGTGGAGGATTTGCGCGGGGCAGAGGTCAACGTGGGGGACGGGGTGATACGAGAGGAGGACGGGGACAATTCCAGAGAGTTGGTGGACGTGGTGGCCAGCAAGGATACAACAATTACAATGATCGAGGAGGTCGTGGAGGTGCGCGCGGAGGAAGAAGATTTGGCTGGAAGGACTACGACAAGCCACAACGAAATCGCGATGCGTCTGTCAACATTAAGCCTGACTGGAAGATGCTGGAGGAAATTGATTTCAATCGCCTGGCTAAGCTGAACCTCGACACAGATGACGGAGAGGATATCGAGAGTTACGGTTTCTTATACTACTATGATCGGTCGTTCGACAAGCAGGCTGTCAACAAGAGCTCGGAGCGGAAACTCACTCTCGTAGATCGTGCTGCATACAATGTCACAACCTCCTCAGATCCTGTTATCCAAGAACTTGCCGAGAAGGACGAGGCTACCATCTTCGCCACAGACAGCATTCTTTCCATGCTTATGTGTTCACCACGATCAGTATACCCATGGGATATTGTAATCATTCGGCAAGGGAACAAGGTCTTCCTTGACAAAAGAGATAACGCCGCTTTGGATATGGTTACTGTGAACGAGAACGCCGCAGATGCCCCAATGGACGCATCTGAGGGAAGCAAAGATGCTGTCAATCAACCGGGTGCATTAGCTGAGGAAGCAACATACATCAATCACAACTTTGCCAACCAAGTCATGTTGGAAAACGAGAACCAGAAGGTGGAAATGTCTCACGAGAACCCCTTCTACAACCCAGACTCCGAGACGGAACCACCTGCGAGCAAGGCCTACAAGTATCGCCGATTCGATTTGTCGCTTAATGATGAGGACCCAGTTCACTTGATCGTCCGAACAGAACTTGATGCCGTTCAGAAGAATGCTATTAGTGGCGAGGATCAGCACATCACCGTCAAGGCCTTGAACGAGTTCGATCACAAGGCACAAGGAAGTGGTGGAGCCTTGGACTGGAGAACTAAGTTGGTCAGCCAACGTGGTGCAGTTGTTGCTACAGAAATGAAGAACAACAGTTGCAAGCTCGCAAGATGGACTGTTCAGAGTATCATGGCCCGTGCTGATGTCATGAAGCTTGGGTATGTTCGCTTCCCCTTTTCATAGATCCTTGCTAATTTATTTAGATTCGTCTCCCGTGCAAACCCCAAGACCAACGACAAGCATGTCATTCTTGGTGTTGTAGGCTGGAAGCCACGCGATTTCGCTCAACAAATGAATTTGAGTCTCTCCAATGGATGGGGTATCGTTCGAACGATTGCCGATATGTGTCTCAAGCGCGAAGAGGGCAAGTACGTTCTTGTCAAGGACCCTAATAAGTCGATCTTGAGATTGTACGAGGTCCCAATGGGTAGCTTTGAGGATGACGGTGAGGGTGAGGTGATCGAGGAGGCAGAAGAGGGCGAAGAATAGATATTTGATGCCTTGCTCTTGTATGGAAACGAAAAAGCATAGTTGCATGACGTTGAACTCTGACGAAATGTTAATAAGAGATTCGAGGATGGCAACATATGGAGTTTTTTACGCGTGCAGTTTCTATTTAGATGGTGTCACTAATTGAGAGAACGCTTTGTTGACCTAAAGTATAGATCAAGCTAAATGTTTTTATGGTTTTCTCCATTTGTAAATGAGCCTTGCCAGCACTTGAATACGGGTCGCGACCCAGGCCAACCTTCTTCAAGCTCTTTCAATTATTTTCTTTTGTTTTCGCTCAATTCGATGTTAAGTACCAAGATCAATATCAGGCAACCAAACCTGAAAGCGTGATTGAAATTGGGCCAACCGTTTCACAGCATCTCGGTCAGCCACATGCAGTTGTTGCGCGTCGCCCAAGATAAGTCTGGCAAAACAACATCATCTCCTCTACCTCACACCAATTTTGTTCCTCGTCGAAACTCTTTTCCAGAGCTAAAACCATTACCTCGACTCCATTTTAATCTGCTCACAAACCAAACTGCTCACTCGAAGACACTTTTGTAAGCTGCGCGCGCGAGGCTGCGAACATGAGAACTCACAACGACCCCGCACCTCCTCCATATTCAGAATGCACTCCCCTTATCTCAGATCGATCGAGTAGACCACCGAGCTACAGGCCACGATGGGATGAGGGCGGACACCCATCGTATAACGAGTACCTCGAGCAAAATGCACAGATCGAGAAGAACAGGAGGATAAATAATATCTTGACGAAGGCCTTGAGATCTGCTGGAATTGCGTTTCTAATAGTAATTGGAGTGATATGGGGACTCTACGGTGTTACGAGATGGTTGGGGTTTCAAGGTGGAAAGCTGGTGAAAGGGGTGGATGTTGTGAGGGTTGGTGTTATTGGTAAGTCTGCAATTCCTTGCATCTCTCCTTCCCTTCAAACAAAGGAAAATCAATTGACAATATAATTGATTAGGTGCTGGGCCAGCTGGAATTAGCGCAGCCTATGCACTCTCACAACACTCCTTCCCATCAACTAAGGAAAAGAACGATATCGATCTCCACATTACGCTCTTCGAGCAGAATCCTCACGTTGGCGGCCGTCTTGTTCCTCAAAGACCCTCCGTCTTTCAATCTGCTAGTCAAACACTGAAACACGAACTTCACGCCGAAGACATAGCCACAGGCTGTCTTGCACGGAACTCCATCCTCGCTTCCGCGGCATGGGAGAACTTGGGTCTTGAATATGGCATCACGGGGCGTGGCGATGAACATACGATGAGGACGGGTTTCTACGATGGGAAGCATATCGTTTCTGAAATCCCGCGGCCGAGAAGCGAGTTGAGATTTGGAAAATGGGCTGCGCTATTGTGGAGGTATGGACCAAGTGTGAGTTATGGGGGGAATGTTCCAACGGGAACGATGGGGGCGTGGGATTCGATGCTGGAGCGTACTGTCAGGGGGCGGAAGAGGTATGAGAGTGTATGGGATATTCTTGGTGGCAAAATGGCTGGGGCGTTGGGCCTCGGTGCGATGACGAGGTTGCAGAGGAATAATATTGGGAATCGGTATCGAGATGAAATTGTTCGCCCACAGATTCGACGACAGGCGGGGATGGAGCTGGAGGATGTTTCTGATCTCGCGCTCTCAATGGGGCTGGAAAGAGAAAATAAAGGGACGTGTGCTGAAGGCCAGGAAGGGAAGTTCGAGGAGGTCATGAAGGGATTCGCGGATATTAGTCAAGCGAACTTGGAATTAGAGAGGAGGGTTACGGGGTTGAAGAGGGAGACATTCAATGAGACTAGGGAAATGTGGGTTCTTGAAATGAAATCCACGAATGGAAGTGAGCTGTCGGGGTACGAGATGTTTGATCATATCATTCTCGCTGCGCCTTTCAACTCAACACTCTTTCCAGAGAGTTCGCTGGAGGTGGAGGATGTGCTTTACACATCGGCACATCTGACCTTTGTCTCGACGAAATCGGCACCGAAGCTCAGTGTTGGATCGGGTCTGGACCAGATTCTACTTATTGATCCCAAAATGGTCATTGGCGCGAATACATCTCGAACGAGTGAAGTGCATGAGATTACTTACATACGCGATGTCTTCTCACTCTCTGTAACGTCTCTAGTCGAATCTCGATACCTCTACCGGATCACGACTTCCTCGCCTCTCTCGACCTCCGATGTCCATGCGTTATTCGGGGAGGACAACGTAGATGCTGTTCATCAACAGAATATTGAGAATGCGTGGCCAGTCACGATGCCTAGGAATGGCGATGATAGAGGTGTGGATTGGATGTGGGTACTTGGGGGTATTGTTGGGGGGAAAGTTGGGGAGGCTATTGAGGTTGGGAGGGAGAGCTGAAGTCAAGATAGATGAACGACAATGGATGGAGTGATAATGGAGCAAGGGGATTGAGATGATTGTGTCTGTGTGAATACTTGTGAGATATGGAGTTCAAGTGAGGGAAAGGGAGACGGCGCTTCGAAGAATTGGGAGGGTTATATTCTCAGTGTCCTTGACTGCTTTGTACTAAGGGTGTGGCCCTGGAAAGACCCCAGATATCACTTGAGCTTCACGCGGGCCAAGGACACACATTGTATCGAACTTAAGGAGTTGTAGGCCAATTTTGATCCCCGTCTATAAAATACTCTACTTATAGTGTAGTGCGTGACGGCAAAAAACAATAAGATAATACTAACGATAGGTTACCCTTGCACAAACCTACAAAGATTTTCTTCTGAACTTCCTTCAACCCTATAACAATTCACTCCAATGATCCATGGGGGCAGTAAAACCACTAAAATTGCCATCACTTGGATCCTCTACACAGCTGTCAGGTAGTGCCTTTACGCCTTCAATCTGAAACTCCTTCCGGAGCAAGATCAGTACTACCATATGGTTGTATTGAGTCCTCAGATTTATTGGACCGGCCTGTAGGTTGCAGGGGTTCTTGGTATGTGGATCATATATATGTGGTACATATCATTGTCGTAATAAGTTATCTATGTAGTTATTTACCTGATAAAGCAAGTTCTCTTTTCCCAAGTATCAAAAGCTCACGGAAACTGGTAATGCAGAAGACTCTGTACTGATTGATCCAGGTTCGGAGGCGCTTGTTTATACAAGGGAAATTAAACTATTAGGTTGTCTTAATGACAAATGACTAGTTATGATGGAAAGGAATTCAGTATGACGTTATGATGTGAATTTAGAGAGCCACCACAAGTTTAGGACTCTTGATGTCGACAAATCTAGGAAAGCTAACCCTATGAAATCCAACATATGTGACACTTTCTTACCATTATTGTATTCATGCTCAATCACGGGCTAGGAAGGCAAACAAACTTGATAACCAAGATTCTTTTGAAAGCTCAGAAAGGTCTGGCGAGTCGATAAGCCTTTTGATGTATTGTAATTACAACCATTGAAGTATCGAGTCCCTTGTGTATAGTTCCGGTAGCTAGGTTTTCGCCTTGTTACTCTTACAACTGAGTACCGAAGATACCGCCGTGTACCAGACACCCGACCCACTTTCCATTTGAACGCCATTGTTGATACACAGAGATCGAGGAAAATATTCTCATGATGTATTCCTCAGCCTCAATTTTGGACTGCTGTCTCTGAATTTCCGCAGTTCCTTCCCAGCAGGGTACATTTCTTAAAGTCCTCACCCTCCTTGGAGTGACACTCGGCACACAGCCATCCTTCCTTCACCCTCATCCAGGTTTTGTCATTCTTGGTCCCATTAGGCGTTAAATCCCAATGGCTCAGAGTGTAGCCCAGAGTTTTCGGATTGTTTGTTTTGTTTGAAGTGGTTCCTTCAGCCCCAGTCCAATTATAATGCAAGCTGTAGCCTGGCTGGCACTGAACGCCCGTACTCTTTCCATATGGTTTAATTTCCCCCTCGCAGAACTTCACGTTCTTACTGTATGCTTTCAGTGTACCGGTCATTGTCAAATTTCCCTCAGCTTGAAGCATTGTTTCTGCTCTAAGTTTGGGTACGACATCTTCTTCCCTTAAACTGGGTGTTCCAGGAGGTACTGGCTCGGCTGGAGGTGGCGGAGGATTTGAAGCTGGGTCTATAGGTGCAGGTCTGCTTGCATTGTATGGAGGATGCGAGTTTTGGACCAGTTGTTCATAGTCGGGAATGGCAACAACAGTACTTATAAATGCGAGTAAAGCCGCGTAAAAAATGGGCTGGATATACAATTTCATTTTGTATGAAGATAATGTAACTTTTCGAGAGTATGGAAAAGAAGAGGTGTGATACTGACGAATTTGAAAAGTTCCTGTCTCCACTACAACCCTTGCCCTTATATCTGGCATTCGTTTATAATGTTGGTTCCATCCTATCCAGTGATTCCATAACAATCTGGCCTCCTATGCAAGTGCTGGCACAAAAGGGATGAGGCTTATCGCGAAGTGAAACCGAACATAAGCGGCAATGACGGTGCAGGGGGATGTTGTTGGTCTGCGGAAGAATTTAATTGGAGAAAAGAGACCTCAAGATTTATAGCCATTTGATGCGCTTAAAATGACCATTTTTAGAGGCTATGCTGACTACTTTGATTTATATGAGAAACACATGACCCGAGTAGTGACCAAAGTCCGCCTTGTTGGAATGACTCAATCTGGCCTCTCCGGCAAAACGGTGCACCCTTCATCGCTTATCATGATGCATGAGATCCGATGAGTCTGAGAGACTACCAAAAGATTGAATGAAACAGTCAAAGAGGATATTTAATGAAAGATCCTTGGGAGCATTTTCGTGGAAACCACAACCTGTCTCCGTACATATGAATTTGCTTTTGTTCACATGATTTGCGTAAGTTAATCAGTTGCTTGCTCAACCTCGGAATAGCTTCATCAGCCTCTTAATTTAGACATCATCTGATAAGGAGGCCTGTTTCATGAGTCTGTGGATTTTATTAGCCGGTACACATATGAAACCTCAGAAATGGGCACAAGTTCACATAGTTGAACATTTTTAGGTCTGAATAACGCAAGGGGTTTTTACTGCGGTTTCAGTTGTTCGGTGACCTTAAAGATGAAAATACAACGAGTAATAGGAAGCGAACATAAAAGAACCGTGCTGGCCCTTTAAAGTGGTTTGAAATAGCAGACTCTCAGATACAATCTCCTTCAGCAATCAATATCCTTCTCAATTGATAACAATTCTCAAGTACTTAAAGCCCCAAAAGTCCTAAAATGCAGGGTTATCTATTCTCCATAGCAATCATCCATTCGATTTATGCCAGCTATTCGACCATGGTGAATGCTCTACCTCAAGTTCCGGCTCCGAACCTTCCATTTACTCCGTCCTCGAACCCTCCTCCATATCCCGAAATAAAGCCAAACTTTATTGCCCTCGCGGTCTTTGAAACCGGTAAAATCCCGTACGGCAAGATGTCTGCTCTCGATCCGACTGGCAAAGAGCCACCGTTTTGCGAGGGCATGTTTCAAACATTCGAAATTCCTTTCACCAGTCTGATCAAATGTCGTGACGGTTACGAACTACAATATTCTCTTCAAGGAGATTTTGCAAAGAACACTCCAACCATCACGTATCAGTTCACCCATTTCGTACCAGGAAAGTCAGAGATGAGGACAGTTGAGACGGGAGTCTTGAAGTCACAATGTGGAATTAGCTTCCCGTCCGGAAACAGGGATTGTACCTGGCCATTCTGTAGCGATGGCAGTTCGAATTGCAAGTCTCCTGTACAAAAGAAGTCCAGAAGTTCAAGCTTGGAACAATAAGAGCTAGGTGTGGATGCAACAACATGAACTCAGACCATGGGTTGCGCTTGGCTTTCTGCTTTGAAACCGAGCCCACCCAAAATACAGCTGATATGAGGCAAAGAGGATATCTGGTGGATGTAAAGGGCTTGTGGAGGTTTCTCAGATTGACGGGTTTCCTTCTTAGATGGTATCACTCAAAGGGAAGGATGATCCTGTTGATAAAGAACGGGTGTGCTTCAGGAAAGATTGTTGTTAGGACTAAAGTTTATACGAAGACGGACTTAAGCATTTCCTAAGTACATTTGGGAGGTCAATATAAAGACTAGGAGTTGAAATACTTTTCTGTATCCTATGCCATTTATCGTTATGTACATAGGTTCACTCACCAATTTCTCAGAATTATCATTGACCCATAGCGATTGTGCCTCACTGAGAGCTGATGCCAATTCCGTTGACCTAGAAGTTTGTAGCTAACATTAACATTTTGTTTTTTACTGTAGGCTTCCATTATGACACCATTATTGATCTATTGTCTCTTTCTCCTATGGTAGTATCTATATCCCGATAAGAAAAGGGAGGACGAACCTCTAGTGACTCAACGGCCAGAGACTGCTCATTAGAGATAGAAATAGAATGTCATTAGAACTAAATCCCCCATAAATAGGCTTTCCAATAACAGAATTGGTAGCTTCTCTGAACACCGCAGATTGCAGCAATTTTGTACAAAGAACAAACACAGCAACGAACAGGGCGATAAACATAACGCGCCCCAAAAGACTAGTACATGCATGAACATTTGATAACGGATAAAATTAAGCAAGATTTATGCCCAGCCATGAATTTTTACAATAAAATTCCAGCCACCGTACTTGGTAGCGGAGTCCAGCTCCTATCACTTCGCATGATGCTAACCGTGGTGAGTGATATGATCAAAGCAAGCATACTTGGAGGGAACTTTGAAATTGGTCGAGGTATTGGGATCGTACATTTAAAATACTAGAAAGTTTTCTGAAATGTGCAAGCCAGGCAACATAAATATTCTGCCTTTTCTAAGGCTAATGGTTTGCGGGTTCGCTAATTCCTTGTTCGAGAATCCTCGATATCGCGCAATAACATATTGCAGGGGCGGAATGCCTGCCAACGTTCCCGCTATTTACAATACACTATTTCATCTTTATATTACAGATAGTCTTCACTAAGCTCTCAGAAACATTCTGAGTGCGAAACAAGAACGAGTTCTCTAGGTCGACGCAGTATCAGTGAATGAATCTGATGACAATTAGCGAACTCTCCAAGTAGCGATGATGCGCCGTATCTACCGATATACCAAATTTATAATAGTATGACTGGGATAAAGCGATGAACACAGCAAAGTACCTTTGAAATTTCTTGATGAAGATATCTTCATTCATAAGTTACATTTTAGATTTTTCGATGCACTACCATACTCGAAGATATGGAGGGACCATAAATTTGGAGATACTATACAAATTTTAAGGATCCCTAGCTACTGATGCTCGCGACAATCTATTCGCGCTTTACGGGCTGATTGAAAGTGACCTTCCTTTTGGCATGATCCCTTCTCCAGATTACACTCTTACTGTCCAAGAAGCATACATGCAATTTTCAGTATCATTCCTCCTACATCTCACACTTGATCTACTGAGTATACCTCTGATGCAATAAAAGCACAACTCTACTACCTGGGTGCCGCAATGTGACGTAGCCGACAAAATTCATTCATGATTATATGAGTTCTCGTCTGAGATTGAGATTCACTGGCGGGCGCTAGGCCACTTACAAGTTCTTCCAGATTTTCCAACAGAAGGGACTGTGATAGTAGTATATGGCCATACGGTTGATCGCATCCCAACTATTGGAGACCGCTTGCCGCTCAGCAATATCGGCATAAATAAACCATGGAAAGCAGGTCTTCGCGTGCTGCACGACGGGGAGTCTGGTGGGATCCTTTGGCTTAGGTAAATACAGAATCAGTGAACACATGTTCGATGCTTATTGGAGGACAATGATTGCTGGACGTTGTGTGAACGAAGGGGCTGCAATCTTTGTTACGAAAGTAGAATTTATGGCTTGGTGATAGTCGGAAAGAACACTACTATCTTTCATACTATCCTCATAGCTTGCGACGGGATAGTGTTTTTGGGCTGGCAGAGATGGTTGCGGGCGATTTTAATGCCGCGACTTCTTGCGTATGTGTTAGCCACCATAACGTAATAGTAGTTATATAGACCACTTAATTTCTCGGTAATTATTTTAGACTAGCTATAAGAGAATAAAAGAGATATTTCTGCAGATAGTAAGCCTGATTGTTTAGTTATTCATCCTTTATATAAAAGCTCGCTTGTTCCTATATTATAGAGGGCAGTCCTCTTGAGTAGTTCCTTGGAATAATACACTCTTTATTTTACTCCAAAAACTAATACACTTCCTGCTTAAGGCTCTCACTATGCTCTCATAGATAGTCTAAAAATACAAAGGAGGACTTCTGGCATCCTTTAATAGGCTGCTGGTTTTGGTAAGAGAGTAAAACCTGAAGGTGGAAGGGGTTTCAAAATTTAGAACGGCGATTTTTGGACTTGCTCCGGAAGCTGCCGCGGTAGGTGATATGACTGAAATATTGAGAGTCGGGAAAGTAATGCTAGTGATAATAGAGTAAGGAACTTGCTGCGAACTCGCTGGGATATATACGTTCATGGCATAACGCATAGTGAGGCGTTTTAGGATGATAAATGCCAGAGTATGAGATTTATCTGAATTGATAAATTAGATACTCGAGATTGGATTTGATGTCAAGTGTAGAAGGTCGTTTTCGGTAATCATTCAAATGAGGATATTCTATCAAGAATACTTCGTCATTGATGGCTATTCAAGAGAACCCCCCTGCTGTAGATGCTTCGGAGAAGCTTTAAGTCACCTGTCTTCGACACAACATTCCAAACTGTTGAAATCTCAGAACGGTAGAAGAAACGAGCGTTATTAGGTAAACGTGATATCTAAAACGACTTTGAATTTGAATGTTGACCTTCATTGAAACAAAACTTCGTTTAATAGTATAGGGGAAAAGTCAACTGAGCTCAAGCGCCAAATTCTGTCAATTTGGTTAGATCCTGCATTCCTAGTCAACATCCCCTTTTTATCATCAGAGGGTGCACATGGAGCATAGTGAGTTGCCAAAATCCCTGTACTCTTAATCTTCTTGCTCAGCTGTTTACCATATCAAGAGTGAAAGCCAGCGTTGCAATGGCGCAGCAAAAAATGACCACGATGAACTCAATCAATTTTCTAATGAGTTGCTAACTTTCTGTGCAGCTTAGCTTGCAGCACAACTTGGGTAACTATATCTCATACAAATATGTGTGTTGCTATAACTAAAAACCCCAAAACTTTAATTCGATACATAAATCCCCTCCTACCCTTCCCATTACCAGACGTCGAAGGCGTGGCACTCGCACTCCCCGTCCCATACGTCCTCGGATCAACAGTACTCCACGAAGGACCCGTTGTCTTCGACCTCCCATTAGTGAGCACCGCCGACCCATTCACCGTCGTCAGCATCGTCGCAGTTTCAGTAATATGTGGGCTCGGCGCTAATAAAGACGGACTGTGGGTGAGAATTGATGCTACTATTGTAGTTGTGGGCACGATTACGAAGACTGGACTGAAGGTGCTGCTGGTGGCGAGGGCGTAGGAACCATCGCTTTTGATGGTATAGGTTGTCGGATCGAAGCGTTTGATGAGAGGAGATGGTGGGAGGGATGAGGTTGAAGATGTGAATGTGTGTTTTCTCTCTCGTGTGATCGGTTTTCGTGATAGAGCATTTTCGACTTTGTAGAATTAGATGTCTTTTGCTGCTTATTTCTGGGCTCGGAGACAGCTTCCACTTACTATCTTCAGCCGACACATGACTAGACATCACTGACAATAGTATCATTAGTGACAGTATCCATCTCTGAAACATCCTAGATGAATGTCCGAAAATATCATCTCATAATATCAAGCATCACTCGCATTGCCAAATTATCGCAGACAATATCGCGAGCAAAACAGACAAGAAAAGAAAAGAAAAAGTATGTCAATCCATAAGGAATAGCAGATGCCGCCGCCAACACTACCGGTACAAACTGCCCTCGCCGCCAACACGTCATTCTCTCTTTCTGATGGTTGCTAGCCCTGCAATTTCGCCTGCGCTGGAGAAAGCCCATCTGACGGGTACCTACATGCACACCATGATCGATTCCAGGGTCGTGATAGGCCACAGTGTCACACAACCAACAGATTGAGCCACCCTGCAATTGTGCTAAGGCGTGCAGAAAGATTCCCCCGTGTCGTATGTTGCGTTGATGTTGGGAACGGCGCGACTCGCTTATCAGCCGCCAGGAAGGAAACCTGGGACGCGGGTCTGTTGGGGTCGCCCTGAAGGGGCGGTGCATGATAGAAACGTGTTCCTTTAGTAACTCGGTAAGATTTCAATGACTGAGCATTGTGAGGTATATCTTTGCCGTTTAGGTTGAGAAGAGGTCCTTCTGATTGTTATGAAATTCTGCCCGATAACTAAATATTTGTGTTCAGACGAGTGATTTGCTTTCCGGATCAATGACTTAAGAAATAATACTCACACAGACCAAGTGAATACAACAGATTCTTCGCGGCAACCAGGGTAGCTTCTGTGACGTCTCTCAAAGGTATCGCAATGTCTGCATCCCTTCAAAATACATCATAATATCTCTGGGGGAAGATTACTAGCAGTTCGAGAAAAGCCTAGAATAAGGATTTTGAACTGGGCAGACATGTCTAAAATGGGTATATTCTTTCTACTTTCCTGTACCAAACAAACACTTTTGATCCATCCCTATGCAGCAGCAGCTTCAGCCAATGCCTTTTGATTCTGTACCAAACGTAGTAAATTTCTCAACAAGACAGCAATTGTGACCTTTCCAATCGCTGGCACATATATCGACGCCTTCTCCTTAACCGCTGGGCCATCGAAATTCTTTTCACTGCTGAAGTTAATGCAGACACAGCCGTCTCGGAGCAGTGATGGGTCCACTTTGTACAATGCGCTTGGAACCCCTGAGATTACCACATCACTGACAGCCAGACAGTTCTCGAGTTCAAATCCTTCCGGCTGGTCGTGGACTTCGTGATGCTTTTTCTTGATACCCTCGCCTCGAGTAAAGACCTGGATACCATCGAGATCAACACTGTAGACCTTTGCACCATCGTTTGCGAGGAGAGCGGCGAGTGGACGGCCAACGACTTCAGAACGATTGATGACGGTGATTGTCTTTCCGAAGAGGCGGTTGCCGTATGGGAGGATGGAGTTGTATATCTGGAGATATTCGAGCACCTTGACGACCGCGAGCGGTGTGCAAGGGAGGATGGATTTGACGTTGTTAGTCGGAGCGTCGAGATAGCGAATGTTTTGGTACATGTTGAAAACATATTTGTGGGTGAGCCCTTCCACATCTTTTGATAAGTCGACAAGTTCTTTGACATATGAATCTTGACCGGAAGTTCGTGAGAAGATGGGGTAATAGACAATGATGCCGTTGACAGTTGGGTCGATGTTGGCTGCCAAGATTGCTTCTTCGATATCTTCTTTTGAGATGACTCTCAGGTCAAACTCAAATCCGCTGTAAAGTATATGGTTAGTTCCCAATCTCTTTCCGTAATCGAAAATCAGGGTGTATAGCAGTAAGGTGTAGCAAAAGATGTAGTCTCTGAACGATTGGGGGAGCTCTAATTTTCTTGAGCAAGAAATTAATTGTAGTATCACACTATTAGATCCCTTTCATCGTAACACAGCTGTCTATAAAATTGAGCGATGTCCAGTGCTAGGTGATTGCATTTCCAGAACTGCTTTTGAACACATATCGTTGTCCTTTGCCGTAAACAGGATGCATTCTTGTCAAGACCCTCTTAAGTTTTAATCCCGGCTTTGTCTCTATGGTCGATTTGCAGTTACCGAAGCTTTGGATGTATTTATTAAGTCGAATTGCTTCTCGAATTCCTTGTTTGGGATCTTGGTGGGGCAGGTGATGCCAAGACATCTCGAGTCACTTCCCAAGTATATCTTCAACGTAAAATTAAGAAAGAAAGCAGGTACTCACTTCTCTCGACAAGTCTTTGCAGACCAATCAGCGTACATTTGACCCGCAGGATCTCCATTGGCAAGGAAGCCAACCAATTTGGGCTTTTCGCTGAGCTTTGACAACCCCTCGGCAACTTCTCCTAGGAGTGCTTTTGCGATGGAGCCAGCCAGTATAACTTTGCAATTCGTTGCGGGAGCTGGGGTTGGAGTCGCCATCGTGTGAAGTATTTTAAAAATAAAATTGAAAAATCTTGTATGTCGACGCTTGTTCACCTTTTACAAACCAGGCTGGTGGGACAGATTGATAGAAATTTTTGAAATAATGGCTTATCGCGATAAGGAGGTGGGGTTTTTTCAGATTTCATCGTCACGGGATTCATGACGATTTCTTACCTATAAGCACAAATACAAGGGTCAAAATTAAAAAAAAAAAAAAAGTCAATTGTTAAAATCAAGTACTGTCAACTGGTAGTTGAGAGGTGATTGGTAATTTTCCTTGGCTTTCTTGGTTAACTTATACTGTACAAGGTCAAATGATTCTGACTAGGTAATGATAAAGACTCTACTCAGGGGTTTGAATACCGTGAATATGAAACTGTTTGATATTTCCCTGCCTGGCTAAACATACCGACGGCTTGATTTACAAGTTTTAGACATGTTATAAAAGTAAGCGAAGCGGGAACTTAATTCATATAGCTCCCCCTTATATTATATTATATCTGAGGGATTTGACGGAAGTGTGGCTCTCAAATACTCTTTGTAATCTTTTGTGTAAGTTCTATCTTACAGGCCTATAGATTCAATATTTTGCAAATTATCAATGTGAAGTCCAAGACAGAGTAGTTAGCTGGCAGAACTTACCTCGCTTACCCCTGTCTATCGCAAAAAGGTTTCCCCGATCAAGTGCACCCGCGGAAATCGACACCGCCCGGCAATATTCTGCTACCTCCATGGCTTTCCGCAGCTAAAGATGATTTCTTTTGTGACCAACGACAGGAGATCCGTCACACAACAAAAGTTGGTGAACAGGACTTTGCAAGTTGTGAGGTTTATTTTTGATCTCCTGTTGTGATATACTGACTGACATATAGTAAACAAGACGTTCTTTCCAAGCGATTCTATTTCTCAACTTTGACTTTGGTAGGAGACAGGGATTTCAACACCACCTTTGACAGGAGGCCATTGTAAGTCAACTTTCGCTACTCTTGGCAAATCATTCTCCTCCCCCGTGTGTGTCTTGTTTCTTTTGATGCTTGTGCGTTGTTATTGTCGACTTTGTTATCCTTAACTAGAATTCTATTGTCGGTATAATTATCGACTTGTCTAGCAGCCTTGATGCTGTTCACTTCATCACTGTCAGGCTCTTAGCTCCGAGACGTTGCCTTCTGATGACTGTAATTGTCGCTCTCCATTGCTTAGGAAAGTCCTTGGCGGCGCTCTCTTGCTCATCATCCCCGAGACTCTCCCAGCCTCGAGTCAATGCTTCTTCGTCAAGCAATACCTCGACATGCTACTCCAAGATCACCTGGGGCATCATCAATTTTCCCTCTCAAAGCCTCACTATCACCTTAAATCTCAATCTTTTGATAACTGATCAAGTACTAATGAAACGAGAAAACAGGCCAACCATGGCGGAAAGAGCAATCAGTGAATGGATGGGTGCGCCTTTGCTCGTGGAAGGTCAAGCATTAGCCGAACATGCTGTCATCACAGATATCGCAGGATGTAATTATTTCTTGTGTATATGACTGGCTGTTACTGACGGCTACTCAGCAATTGAACTTGGTTCTCTCATATTCCCCGATTTGATCACAGACTTGGATCCATACATTGGGATCGACCAAGAAGATCTTCTGACAGTCAGCCGAGGAAAGCTCCCAAATCTCAATGATCTAGCACACCACTAACTTGCAACAGGTATGGCATTGCTCCCGCAGGTTCTACGGCGCATGGAGGCGCCCCTAGCAGTGAGACAGGATAGTGCGTAATATATTTCTTCCTGGCGAACATCTGCTGACGATGATAGTTCATTCTCTCGTTGAATACCTCTGCCTGCGTCTCACCAATACCCAGGACATTTCCAACTTCCACTATGGTCTCGACCACAACGTCGATTGTCTGTTCATGCTCATAGAATATAGGAGATTCACTCCTGGAGATGCAGCATTAATTGCGCAAGCAATCTTTTCCCTTTCTCGTGGAAGAGTCAACACTTTCGTCAACCAGACGCCTTCGACCCGACTGAAATTCTACATGGTTTTGTCTACATTGGTCGAGAAATATGCGCGCCAGCTACAGCGAGATCTAGGAGCAAATGAATTTGTGAATGGACTTGTTGAATTGAGCGAGTTCGAAAAGGGTGCTCACTGCCTAAGAGAAGTTTTGTGGCTTGATGCTAAAGTTGCGCGAGAGTGGGAGTTGGAACCTGAAGCTCTCACCAAGTTATGGGAAACCTTCGTTCGATATTATCCCATTAACCTAGGTGCGAAGACTGATTCTCAAGTTGACCCCAATGAGCTGAAGGACGCACTTCGTCGATGCTTCACAGCAAACAATTTCTATGCAAAGGAGGCATTTGACACTCTTCTCAGCAAGATTGATGAAGACCAAGCTGCGAATACAAAGGTATGGTCATCCTCGATTTAAAAGTATTATCCCGCGCTAATTGTGATTAGAAGGATGTACTGGCGACGATCGACTATTGTGTCCATGCATACTCGGTTCCGATCCTATTCGAATTCACGATGAAGATTTGGGACACGATCAAGTTCGAGATCTGGAATGGAGAAAATGATGAGTTTATCACAGATTCTTTGCGCATTCTCAACAGCATTTTCTCAAGCTTGAGCAGATCGAATTGGCCGTGGGATATACCATCGCAGTTCTCAAAGCTTGTCGATACTATTGCCAAGGAGATCTTCGAGAGACTGTCAGACATGCAGCAGTATGTTAGTGGCAGTGCTCGAATGCTGCTTGCTATTGGATCTTCTTCACCACTTGCGCTTCGTCTAGTCATCAAGCAAATATTTCCTGGAATCATCAGTATGGCACAAGACGATGTTGCCAAGATTTCGAAGAAGTCATTGATTGGCGTCTTCAATGCTGTTCTACAAGCACGAGTCAATCTTGCTAATAATTCAAACACCCACGGAAAACCCTTCGAGCAAGAGTCAGCTTTACTTGACTTTTCTCCTGCGGCTAATGCAAAAAATGAGCTCAAGTTGACGCAAGACATGCTGCATTTCCGCGAGCCACTGATCGATCTGTTCTTTGGTGCCATGTCGGAGCTCAAAACTAATTCGAGTGCCGATTCTTCGTTGTCAGCAGTAGTCATTCAAGGTCTTGTGTTACTTGTTCGGATTCCAGGTCTTTTCTTGGCAGAGAAGGGCATCATTCTTGAAACCCTGAATGAAGTTGCTTTAAGCAAGACAAGCTCTAGCCAGCTACAAACTTCGACTCTGAGTGCCATTCGAGAGCTTAGTATCTTTGACAAGCAGTGTTTCCGAGATATCACCTTGCCAAACTTTATCAAGCAGTTACCTGAAGCTATCGACTCAACTTCAGAAGCAGCTACTCGACAAGCACTAGACTATGCGATGCGTCTACTGGAGAACCTGGTGAACATTGGATCCACCACTTCGGCCAACCACGATGCATTGCAAGCTTCATTGGTCCGGAAGTTCGACGTTGCTCGAAAGCACAAAGGCCAGCTTCAGTATCTAAATATCCTCATCGCAACAGCCCGCCGTGCATTGCAATTGTTTGATGCAGCATTGGAGAAGGGTCCTTGTGATGGTCGGATTGTGAATTCTCTGGACGGAAACGATGGTCCTTATTCGCATATCGTCCTCCCGTACCTACATCGAATTGTGGGTGTTGTCCAACGAACAACCAAGGTGGGAGAATCGATTCAACAGACTCCGTACATTGGTATTAAAAACCTAGTAGACGAGTCGCAGCCATTCGATGACTTTACGATCGATATGCTGGGACAAATGATGACCATCGCCATGCTTTCAGACTTCTACGAGGTAAAGTTTTCAGACGAGACCAATGAAAGCAACGAGAAAGAGATGAAAAAGACCTACAAGAAGGTGGACAACATCTTGCTTGCTTACGATAAGTCACAACCAGAGGGTTCACCTTCAGCATTGCTCACTCTCTTTTGCAATGCGGAAGAGCTGGGCTGTGTGAAGGACTCCATCTCTTCACAATTTGAATTTGACGCCTGGCCACGCGATAGAGCCCTCGTGAACTTCCTCGCGGTCTCACTGCTTGCCGGCTTCGATCCAAAGTCAGAAGATGTAAGTGTGTGTACTAATGTGCTCAGAATATTACTAATTCCTCTAAAGCATCCATTGGGACTTGATGTGGGCAAGATTGCTGCTTCCATGATCAGAGGTTCTGTTAATCCCGACCTGAATTGTTCAAAATTAGCCAGAGTTTCGATGTTATTGATGCTGCAGCTCCTTGTTAACAAGTTCGGAGCTGGCACCGAGCGCTACTCGGAAAGCCAAGCAACCATTATGGATCTAATGTTGAGCCTTACAGAAAATCTTCCCTCCTCAGCTGAGGCAGTTGAGAACACCTACAGAACCCTAGCCTACTTCTCGGATGCGAGTCTCTCGGCGTACTTAGGCGATTCTGCATTCCGTCTCATTGAACATATGGCAGATGGTATTGTGAAGCCATTTGGAGACAAGGCAGCACAGAGCTTTCGAATTCTCCTTTCCCCGTCATCGGTACTCAACAAGCAGAACTTTTGTGTCGTTCGAGCTCTTCGAAAGGGACGTCTATTCGACCTCGGCGTCCGAAAACTGATCACCATGTGGCGACAAGCTGACACCCCAGAGCACAAGCAAAACTACCTAATCGCTCTCGCTGGTATCCTCGCAAACATGGACTCCCGCCTTCTCCACGAAAACATCGAACTCCTCTTCCCCTCCGCTCTCGAAGGAACCAATATCACCAACGACGAATGGGCCAAAGCCACATTCCTCCAATTCATCTACAACATGATCCCACTAGCCCCCAGAACCATCGAATCTCACCTCGATAGCGTTATCAACCGCATGACTGACCGCACGCACAATACTTACGATTCTCCATCTGATAGTTCTGCGAAATGCCGAGTCATGGCATTGGAGATTCTAAGTCGGTTGGTGAAGTATGTTGATTCGGAGAAATTGAATCAGCGCAAGTTCAGACTTATCGCGGAAGTTGATATTGCGCTTGATGACTGCTCTAGGGATGTTAGACAGAAGGCGGCCGCTTGTAAGATTTCGTGGTTCAATCTTAAAGAGGCTTCCAAGGAGGAGTAAGTAGATGGTTGTACACCACTTTCGATGATTTCTTTCTTGTAGGAGAGAATGGACTTTTCTTCTGGCTTGAGAAGACCAGTCTTTTCGTTTGGCTGAACCTGGATCTTGAGCTTTCATGGTAGAATAATTTTAGATGACGGGATAGTTATGAACATGACTAGAAATGCTTTTGTGTTATGGTTGGGGCATAGCGAGGAGTTTTAAGAGGATGGTTGAAGCATTATGCATTGGAGTTATGGCTGCTGGGCCAGTTAGACTGACGCTTACACGGTACATGAAACCTACAAACACGAAATTATATCAATTAGAAAACCATGTGTAGAAAAGTCCTTTCTTTCATTTGGATATCTTCTCGTAGCTGCCTAGACGCCTGTACCATGATGCTTTCTCCTAGCGTGGAACTTTTCCCTCAACCAAGTAATTTAGTCCTACACACAATGTTAAACCCAACGGGAGTATTTACACCTTCTTATTTCGTCTCTTCGCACTCTTCCCAGGTGTAGCACTTGTCTCTACAGCGACCTCCCCACCTACACTCTCTGCCAACAGACTTGCCCACTTATCATCCATACTCCTATCATCAACCTCTTTCTCCTTCTCCACCTTCTTCTCCTCCCTCACAACATTCTTCGGATCAACCCTCCCCAACACCTCCACACTACTCGCCAACATCTGCTGAAACGGCTTCGCACAAAAGTGCCCTTGGCTATCAAACCAATGACTAAATGCCTTATCCACCATCTTCCTCACCACCTTGCCATCCTTGCCCATCGTTACAACCGTGAGCCGGTAGACTGGTTTATGTTTATCCGTCTTGCTCTGCACGGTGATCTTCTCGCCCGTGGTGGCATGTGTGCCGACATAGACGGTATTCTTCTCGACGCCCCAGATCCAAAATGTGAGAATTGTGTTGAGCGCTGTGTAGATAGCGACGGCGATCGTAGTGTAGAGTTTCGTGTTCTCGAAGCCGTATGTGTAGTCCCAGTAGAAGGTCGCGGCGCAAAGAGCGAAGGCCGAGTAACCGAGGAGGAGGCGAACGTCGGTGAGGGTATGGGATTGGGTGAATTTGAGGGAGTTGAGGTAGACGGGGAGGGCGTCGTCGGTAGTATTTTTTAGGTCTATTCAAGACATGTTAGCTTCTATTCAGTCTACAGAGGGTGGGGAAAGAAGAGAGTTACCTGCGAGCGAATAAACGCTTATTCGTTCCGCTGAGACTGCCATCTTGAGTTGTTTATGAACTTGTCGTGGGAAGAGGACAAGATGTGAATAAGGGTTGTGATGTCGCGCTTGGGGGAACGTGTCTTGAACTCCGGATTCTGGGAGCTCTTCGGGATGAGCCGAATAAGCGAGATCGCCGCATCTTCAAGCTTCGTTTGTAAACGACAACAACATATCCTTTGCCATCTTTTGTCGGCAGTCACTTCAGCACGACTAGCAATCATGGCGCAAGTTCCGGTGCAGACGATCCATAGGGATCCTCAGCTTTTGTACGCTTCTCTCTTAATGGAGATGGCAGAGTGCTAATGTTTGCGATGCAGCTACTGGATTTTAATCCCCATCACAGTGGTCATGGTAAGCTCCTTTCCCCATTTCAACCCGTCAAACATCCTCTAATGTACCTCCAGATCTTAACAGGTGTCCTCCGCCACTATGCAACAGTCCTCATGGCTGCCGCCCCGAAGAAGCAAGAACTACTTGCAATCCGCGAACAACGCTCTCTACTCCGCGGCATCAATCTCCGCATGAACGCCAACGCCATATCCGCGCCCTCCTTCCAAGCCCGCAAAGATTACCTCGTTACAGCATATGAAAGCGGTCACTTTCTGAAGGAGCCAGAGAAGAAGGGTCAGGCGGCGCCGAATCCGATGACGGATCCTGCGGCTATGGAGGGCATGATGGGGATGATGAAAGGGAATATGGCGATGATGGTGCCGCAGACGTTGATTATGGGGTGGATCAATGCGTTTTTTAGCGGCTTTGTTATTAGTGAGTACTTAACGATGCGTTGTGAGTTGGGAAGGTTCTGATTGTGGTAGTTCGATTGCCATTCCCTTTAACAATCAAGTTTAAGAGTATGTTGCAAGCTGGTGTTGGAACCAAGGATATGGACCCGCAGTGGATGTCTTCTATCTCGTGGTATGTGCTGTGTATCTTCGGATTGCAGTCGGTCTTCAATTATCTTTTGGGAAGCGACAATGGTATGTTTTGCTCCAAACTGTGTAGAAGGTTGCTAACCAGGGGTAGCTGCGAGTCAAATGGCACAGCAGATGGGTCAAATGGGACCAGGTGCTGGAGCACAGATGTTTGGTCCAGGTGTTGATCCTTACAAGCAGTATCAAGGCGAGGCGGAGAATCTGGCTGTGCTAGCTCATCAGTACACTCTTGAGGGCATTGAGGATAGAATACTCGAGACCGTCAAAGTGTAAGAGCTTAAAGTAGGTATGCATAAAAGTAGAATAGTAGTGGTAGAATTGTACGATTTCGAGAACCATACCTCCATTCACTGCAGCAGGTCATTTTCCCTATAATTCCGAAGGCAACTTATTGAATTCTCCTTGGACTTCTGAGAGGAATTAGTGCAAGTATTCTAGTTATGCTTTAGAAAGGATTAAAAGTCTCCTATCGTAGTCTGGTTAATTCAATTGTTTTTATATTTTAATTTGAAGAGGAGTGTGTATTATTGTGTTTTGAAATCGGGGTCAATTGAAGGTTTGTAGGTTCAATGGTGAAGGTAAGCGAAACAAAGCGAGGGCAGTTTCTTCCCAGTTTAGGCTGGTAGTTTTGCCCATGAATTTCTCGACGCGTCGACATATCTCCTAGTACCAGCAACAACATCAAAAGTTACACCTAACGACAACTATTCTATTCATCGCTATCATGTCGGGTTACTTCAAGTTAAATGCGATTAAGGAGAACACGCAGGAAGATCTACCGATTTCAAGTACCCAAAGTCAAGTCACTTAGGTTTTCGACCGATTCAAGAAACAACGGTCACTCCTGATCAATCGCCCGTCACTCTCGAAACCATCTGGCAAAACTACATTCGTTCTTATCGACTCTGTGCGGCCGGAATACAGATTCCCATTGCAGGTTTACTTAAACTTGACAGGCCCGTCCCGGAGTTGCAATTTTCGAGAAGAACCAGAACCCTTTGATCCTTCTATCAGCAAAGTCTTCAGGACACCAGAGCAGATATCTTAAGTTTTTCATGAGTATTTGAACTGGTAGATCCATTTCTACAGTTTAAATCCTGACCGCTTGTCAGGACACTACTATCCACCCGAAAACTCGCGATCACGCAGCTGTCCTCGAACGAGGAGACAAGAACCCATAGGAGGGCCCAGATCTATGGATGGGTTTACATTAAGCATCTCTCCCCCAATGCCTCCACCTGAGACTTTGAAGACTGTCGACCTCCCTGATTAGTCCAGGCAATGAGACAGTCAACACCCAAGTCGACTAAATCCTCTGTAAAGCGAGCACATTCTTCATAGCAATTTGTGGACAACAAGACACCATAAAACTCCCAGAAGATGACCACGATGCCGTGCAGATTATGGATGATGAATTAAAACTAACCACATCCATTTCCCCGATCATGCCATTGATCGTCAATGCAGTTGGGATGTCGAAGATGATGACCCGGAGCTGAAGACTGCGTTTGGACTGCTGGTCAGGGTCTATGTGATAGCGAACTTTCATTATATGCTATAGTTGAAGGAGAATGTTATTGTGTCATTATTTGATTGCAAGGAGCTCATTGATGAGAATATCCACCTTACTCTTGCTTCATATATTTAAGAGATTACTCTGCCAAATGACCCCCTTCGGCAAACGTTGATTGCTATGTCGCACCAGAATTTAATAATGGAGGGTGGGGGCTTATTGATCATTTAAATGGGGAGCGGTTGTATGAGGAGTTTGTCAGAGGCAGTGACGTTCTTGAGCGGGTTGATGGACGGGGAGTCAGGTGAAGGGAAGGAGCGGATGGTTATTTAAGAGCAAAGGCGCGAGCAATGAAGGTCGCTTTGTGGTTTCAATGTTCGTTATTGAGAGATAGAGGAGCGGTTGGAGTCTTTTTCTCTGGGGTATGTGATCTCCAAAGAGGAGAGCTCTTTAAGAATAACTTCCTTAGAAGTCTGGTGCTTAAGGCCATTGGAGAAGAAGCTCGGTCATATTAGATACTGCGTTCTTGCATCTTAATCTCGAGATATGACTCGTCTTTGCACAATTCTTTTGGACAGTATGCATTGCTATCTCACACTACACTTACGGGAGCATTCTTCTCGTTTGAATTTTCCCTTCCAACGCCATGGCAGAACTCCAAACACCAAGATCATGCAGCCAACAAGCCCATTCTCAAGCTTTTTTAGTCTTCTTAGCAGTCTCCTTATCGCTAACCACATCCTCCATATCATCATCCTCCTCCGAATCAACCACATCCCTACTCCTCTTCAACCCCTTCATCTTCCTCGTCTGTAACTCCTTCAAATCCTGTTTACCCAGATGTATTCTACCCATCTTATCACCCACCACATCCGTCGAGATGTTCTTCTTCGGCCTCTCCGCACTCGTCCTCGCTCTCCTCAATGCCTCCTTCATCATACTCTCCTCCGCCTCCTTCATCCTGCCTATGCGGAAATCCATCCTTGGTCCCATCTCCTCGACCTCCACACGTGGGAGTTTCTGTCCGCTACGCTTCGTGCGGATGAGATAGACGCGGAGGTGGATAATTGGCTTAGCATCTGAATCCGACTCCTCCGCCGCGCTAAACGACACGATATACTGCAACCCCTCCACATCAACCTTGTCCGCTGGCTCTCCCTTGAAGAAATCCGTAAACATCGACTTCGCCATTGTATACTCATTTGGCACCGGACTCTCAAACGGCGTGCCCGAGAACAGCAACATAGGCTTCAACCCCACCGCGCACTTCTTATTCTTAAACTGCGCCAACCGTCGGAACCCCTCTGGCTCCAGATATAACTCCAGCATATCCAATACCTTATACCCAAATGTCCGCGTCATTGTGATGCTATGGGGGCGTTTCTTACTGGATGAGCCAAAGAGGAGGATCGAGGCGTCGTTTTTTTCGCTGAAGAATTCGAGGGATGTGGCGTCTTCGAAGGGGTGCACGGCATTCTTCTTGGTGAATTTTTTTGCGAGTGGGATCCGCAATTGGTGCAGATCGGTGAGGGCGTCCTGTAGGATCTGCGAGCAGGTTGTGAAGCGGAGGAAGAGGGTGGTTTTGGGGTTTTCCGTGGGTTTGGGGAGCTTTTTATCGAGGGCGCGTTTGCTGCGGGCGTTTCGGGGTTTTCTGTATCTTTGTTAGGATTGCATGGGCAATATAATTGGGAAAGGAGAGAGACGTACACTTGGCGCAACATCTTGAGTATTTGTTGCTGGTGAGTATGTTGAGGTGGGATGTTCTGATATCGGTGAGCTTGGAAGTTCTCGAGCATGGGAAACTTTTTAGTGGGGCCCTGTCGCAAAAATCGCAATCGATAAAGTTGCTGCCTTGCGAGAAATTATTCATGCCTAAGGTTTAAATATGGTTGCCCTCACATGCAAATTTGGTTGCGGCGCTTTCCCCCGCAAAACATTCGACAGGGATTCTCCAGTGCTTCCTGTCCTGTGCCGAAGCCTGCCATTCCAAGGGCCGACGGAAGGGACAGAGCAGCTTGTGACTTTGATGTTTCTTCAAGCAATTCATTTACACCGCAACTTCGAGATCTCCTATACTTTGCGCATACTTTGAAAAGATAAGGAAGACATACTCAGATGCAGATACGGCGGTAGCATAAACCTCCCCCAAGTTGTGCTCTGCACTTCATAGATCCCTTACCTCCAATTGCCGAGGCTTGTTTTCCCGGCAAGATGTCTGGAGTTGAGGCTGTCAAGGTGAGCCTTCCCAGCGTCGCAGAACTTCGAGGAGTTGTACTGATGGCTTTGGTGGATAGAAAGCGCTGGAGAGTATTATATTAAATCCTAAATATGCGGACTACCTAGCTGTCTTGAAAGCTGCTCGCAATGGCGCTGTCTACGGCGCGAAAGTGCGATTTCCACATGCAATGGTGTAAGTTCTCTCCTTCTCTCTCCCCAGATACCCAGAATATCTGCTAATGTAGCGTTTGATTTAGTATGATCTTTCTCTTCCGCTCCGGCACCGTCCAAGAAAAACTCCAGCTCATCTTCCGCGCGACGCAAACACATGCGCGAAATCTAGCGAAATACGCGACGGTGTATAAGTTGACCATGCTAATGCTTAAGCATATGGGCAGTGAGCCGGGGAAGGAAGGGCCGTTTGATACTTTTTTCGCGGGGCTGTTGGGTGGATATTTGGTGTTTGGGAGGCGTTCGAAGAAGGGGCATGTTTCGAGTGTTAGCAAGCAGATTGTGATATTCGGTAATTCCCCAATTCCTCCCTCCATATTGTAAGGATATACGCTAAGATGTAATAGTTTTTGCAAGAGTGTGCCTAAGCTTGGCGAAGCTGAGTATACAGCCTGGAGCGGGGATAATCAAGAGCCATGAGCTGTCCAAACGAATATCGCACGATGCTTGGCCGGTGTTTGCGGCGTTGAGTTGGGGGAGTGTGATGTGGCTGTTTAGGTGGTATCCTGAGACGGTGCAGAGTGGGTTGAGGAGTAGTATGGATTATATTTATGTGCAGAGTGATCATTGGGATAGTTTGAGGAATTTCTTGATACACAATAAATAAAGGATTCGGACTAGTTTCGAGGTCAGGAAATGGGTTCACTCGGGGCCGGGTGTGGCATGGACTGGTGGAAGGCTCAGATATTATATAGGTGCATTGGCGTTCTGCATATGGAATGGGCTTTGGGATCAGAAGAGGAACATGTAGAACTAGATCTCATGATTTTAAGCACGAATAGCAAGTTCAAACGCACCCCCTTTTCTTTGCCTACAGCCATTTCCTGCGTTTTCAGTTTACGCATTTTTACCTCGTCTGAAATATGTTTGAAGATTTGATAATGCTCGAAATAGTTAATTTACAGTGTGTCTCTTTTAAGGCCAGTCTAGAAGATATTACTAGTGGTTTTCGACATTTTTTAAAGCAGCATTTGGTTTCTGCTTTGCTTCTACGTCTTTTGAGCTCTTTTATGGGCTTGCAGCAAATAAATTCCCACGTCGCGCACCTTTCATCTCAGCGTTTACAGTTCCTTTCCTCGTAGTTATTCTATGGACCACCATCACGCTCCTAAACAATACTTTCCTCCTCCCTCATCCACCCAACTCCATCACCCTCCCTAACCTCAACCTCCAGCATCAACCTTCTCCCCTCCCTACCACCAATTACTCTCCTTCCACAGCCCCCTCTCCTTTCCTCACACCCACAACACCACCCTTCCCTCACCGCATCCCTCACGCAATCCCACCACACTCGATTCCACACCCTGCGTTCAATCTCAAACGTCAACTCCTCCAATTCCCTAAAACTTTCATGTACCACAAACACCCAATCCCGATCCAGCTCCCCTGCCTGAACCCTCCCATATAGAATCCTGACTTTCCGAATCAGGGATATCGAAGGGAGGGAGGGGGAGAGTGCGAAGTGGCGGAGAGCGGAACCGGAGGTAAAGGAGAAGGTAGTTTGTGTGTAGAATTTTGCGGGTGGGATATCTCGCGTGAAGAAGGGGGAGGACGTGTGGAGGGCTGTGAGTGGGGTGAACTTCGAAGCAATTAGAATAGGTGCATGGGAGGCAAAATAGAGGGCGTATATTTTGTGGCGGAGTTCTGTGGGGAGTTTGGTTATGGGAAAGGGCTCCCGTGGTAAGAGGTTGGATTCCATGGTCGAGGATATTAGTTTACTCTCTTTTATGGTTCCCACAGTTTTTGAGGTGCGGATAACGGATGAATTTTGAGGTCGTTGAGGTTTTGGTGAAAGTGCTTGACCGCTTGTTTCCAAGTCATGATCCTTGACGAGAAGTTCCGAAGTTGAAAAAATCATCTTCTCCTCTATGATTGGCATCATGTCCTCTTGATGAGAGTACAACCTCTTTCCTATATGTATTCACCAAGTATCCTTTGCCTTTTTCAAAGTCAATTATACCACGCGAGTCAACCCTGCGACAATCTCAGTTTGAGCAAGTTTGCGAAGAAATGCTCAAGTTGGTAAATTTTGAGAAAGTATTCTCATACAAACTGCTCAAAACTTGAGGAAATCTAGAGAAATATGTCTCAAAATCAAGATGGAGGACTTTGCACACCTTGTTGGATAAGTACCTTTCAAGGTTGTTGAGGAGGTCGGTCACGTGGAGTAGCCAGGATTAGCGTTATCTTTTAGTTTGGTTAAGTCTTTTGGTAGTATCTCATGGTGTTCAACGGAATTTGAGATCAGTGGGTATGCTTCTTTACATTGATTTGAACTTAGAATTAGGAAGGCGAATTGCATTTAAGGACATTAGAAGTTCAAGAGAAGCAACCGCAAGACAACTAGCTGCTTCAAGTTAAAGGCGAGCAGGTTGTGAGTAAGGAGACATAAAATGTTAGATTGCTATGCAAGATTGTAATGCATGATTGTAATGCCAAATTGTAATGCCAAAGTATAAGATGACTATGGAAACAATAGATAATGACTTGGACAAGGAGAATCGAGAATAGCGAAGAGTACACTCTACTTGTCGTACACCGGGCGGTCTGAACGCAAACAGCTCATGATGTGAGATGAGATTAATTCTACATTCACGCGAATGGGAAACATGAAGGTACATAAACAACCGCAGAGTATTCCTCGATAACAAACCCCTTCTTGACAACAACAAACTTGTATTGCAATATGAGAGCTTTACAGCCAGTGAATCATCGAAATAGTAAATATTAATTTCCGCCACAAGAGGTCGAGTTGTTGATTCTTGCAATGCTCCTCGTATTCTGTATAGGGCGTGGCGCTTCTCCGAAGGACTCAGTGGTCATTATGTGACGTTCGATGAGAGGATCGACGATGTTGTTGTCCAAGGCGCGGGCAATCTTCAGGCACGGGCAATCTTCGGGCGCATCGCACGGTGTCAAATCTCGCACCTAACAATTTCTACGAGACTATAAACTTCATCTCCTCTTCTTAAACTTTACAACTTTCCTTCACCGCTCGGATTTATTCTTTTCGAGTAGCACGACCTATGCGTGTCAGATCGTTCGACCGGCAAGCGCTCCTACGCTTCTAGGGTCCTTATCGCGAGTTCATACTCAAATCTCGAATCTCGAATTTGGAAATAGGGGTCACCCCACGCTTCGATGGTTAGTTGTATGTGAAGTTCTGTCTAATCTTGGAAAAGACTGGTGACTCGAGTTTTTCGGCCTTCCTATTTCGCTCATTTACTGCGTGTTGGGTCGGATCTGAGTAGGGTGCACTGCTGGTTCATACAATTGAATTAGATTGAGGAGAGCCGCATGGGGAGGATGTTGCACAGCTAAAAGGAGCAGTCTTAGGAATGCTTCGATCAGTCGAGATCATTTCATTCTACATGCTGTTGTAACATGTCGACTTTTTGACATTTCATGAGCCGTTATGCTGGTCCATTGGTTAGTATCACAAGTTGGAACCTGAATGGATGATTATGCTGCTATTTTTGTGGTAGTGTGTGCGTCAAGACTCAAGTCTCGGTGCACTCAGATACTCATTTGCGAATCGTATCTTGGTGTTTAACCAAGGTTCAGAAAATATAGCGTATTCTCTATATTTAGTTCGGACACTAAAGTTGATTCTTCTCAAAGCTTGAAACAGTTCCAGCAGATTACCCTATCATCTCAGGAAGAATTAACCGTGGTATGCCCGAGTAGGTTTTCAAACTATCATCAATTTGGGAGTCGTGAAACAACTCAACGGAAGAATGGTTGCTTGCCCTAGATAGCTGCTTCATCACAATGCCGATATATCCATCAATGGTTCGAGTCATCAAGGGAGTAAGCGCTAGCCTGCATGCTGGGAAATCACTCGCATGGAGTTGGAATGTCAAACGGTTTCCTCGAAGTCAATTATGTTTTATCCAATGATTGTTTTCCAAAAGCTGCAGGACGACTGGTGAGCAAACTCAGTGACTACCTTTGCGCGGTTGTGAATTCGTGGAGTAGCACTCTCAGGAATCATCAACATTCAAGCGAAGTAACAACTCCTGTACTCAGACAGCGGTTTTATTGGCTATTGCGTACACAGCCTATTTGTCATAACAGGGAGTGCGAAACCCGGATGTCATTCCAACCTAAGCGCATCACCATTTGTGGTCAGAGTACATACAAAAATGAGTACGTACCTACACCGCAAGAGTCACACTTGGCCGTGCATCAATGTATGCACTGACATTTAGTTTTCACTCCCAGTGCGGCGAAGGCAGCCACCATATGCAGGAATCATAAGCTCATGACGCAAGGCAATGCTTGTTTTGCGGATCTCGTAGCTTGTTTAAGTGGTCAAAGTTGACGACTTACTTTCAATTGGTGTGTGCCTGAACGACGGCCTGAAGGATACACCGAATATTATGTTATTATTGGACTTGTACCAGATGCATTCGCACACTATCAGTTCACTTCTTCTGAATCCACCTTCCTGTTTTATCTATTTCGTTGCCTGCTGACTTAACCTTGTTGTGTTGCCTGCACATCGAATTCCTTCGCCTGAGGATACTATAAAGTCGTTTAAACAAGCACGGTACAATGGTTTTCACGATACATTACAGGAGACTACCTCAATTGAACCCAAGGTTTTTCTAAAAAGACACAATCTTATACTAAACCAGTTGATTCATCAATCCTCAAATTCACCAAGATGACTTCTCAATCTTACTCCCCATCTATAGCCTCAACGACGGCGACTTCGTTCTCAGAAAGACCACTTATCTCTAAAGATACCAGCTCAAAAGATATCTCCTCGAAAGAAACTACATCTCAAGACAAACCATCAAGTCCAACCTCGAAATCCAAAACCTTCCTTAATAAGACGAAGAAAGTCTTCTCTGCGATAGGAGAACCTCCAACTGCGAAATGGGATCGTCAACAAGCTGCTCTCGGTCTTGGGGAGGACAAGGATCGGAAGGCTATGAACTATGGGTTGTATAATAGGGGAGGTCCATATGGTGGTGGAAAAATTTAAATAATCGGTAATCAGCCAATTCGGAAGGATGGCCGAAGAATGTTGATAAGGGCGAAGTGGTAGTCGGCGGTTGTGACATAGGGGAAGCCCTGCAACGCTGACTGAAGGTCCTGTGAATCTACTCGGAGTTTGCAGTGGAATCAACGGACAGGGATTTGGAAAAAGATACTTGAAGCGCAACCTTGTTTTTTCTAATTTACATTCTAGCGACATATCACTTGTTAATTATTTTTCATCGCTAATGATTCGAGTTTTACTCGCAGCCTTTGGTTCTCATAAATGCAATGTTCATTATAAATGCAAACCTTGTCCGTTGACTGCCTGAATGGAGTGTGTTCAGTTCTGTTGCAGTCATTTCAATCTGACCAAGGTAGATAACTGATCAGACATGAGTGCCAGAGTGAATATATTGCTAGATGGAACCCTCGACTGATGCCATACCAGCAATACTGTAGCACCTTACGAGAGTGGATTCAGAGCGAAATCCTCCAGAATCAAGTTTCTGAAAGAAACGGAAATAAGTAAACAAATTATTCTTAATTTCGAGGCTGAAGCGAGTCATTTTGAGTCGAAATCGAGGAATCGCTATTCATCCTAAACACAGACGAAAGGATATAAGCTAATCTCTATTTAGACGAAGGGATGGTCAGTTTCGATAGTAGAGACTTTACCATCACGTGCTTAAGTTTCCATCTTTGAAGTATCTTCTTTCTTCCCGCCGAAACTTCCGACTCGCACTTTTCTACCATCATCTTTCTGATTTGGACTATAGACAACATCAAAAATTGAGCGACAGTCACATTAATTGATTCATTTTTGTGTTCTTGATCTGACTCTCCAACGCACAACGAGGCAACCAATTACGGATGAGGCATTTCAGCTAGACCTAGGCACATCTACCAACTCTACCTTTCAACTATGGGTCATGCCACCACTAGCACTCCTCCGCACATGATAATTTCGTGAACAGTAATATTTTTCATCGTAGACGCTACCGTATATCTGGACTACAAACCTCCTCCTGAGCCAGACTCAATCCGCCTGCTCGTCTGCGCTGAACGACCTCAAAGTTTCTTCATTGACTACAGAAGAGGAAGACATTCGACGCTTCTAAACCAAAATATAATCGTATTTATGGTTCAGATTTTTCTGGGAATACCAAGAATTGGTTCTGTCTCTTGAGGTATGGCTGAAATGTGGTTGTGACAGAATTGTATGGTCGATTTGTGTGAAGCTCTGCGCGACATTAATCGTGGCTCTATCCGCAGCGGGCTAGCTATACAAGAAGATGATCATCTGGAGCCCTTGTCAAGTATGTTCGAGATCAGAGAGTAATATAAGATTAGTATTATTGATGGCGGTAGTAGGCAGCTACTACGTAAGCTCCTGATTACCAGGTAAGGGATGGGGGTGACAAAGACAGCTTTCCTTCACCTGTTACCGATTACTCAAGACCTATCGCCAGATATTTCACAGAAGCCGCTATTTATGTTTTTGGTCCTGTGGAGCTCTTCAAACGGGCTTGGAATATCGACCTCCAGCGGCTTTGTTCTCGGCGACCCGATCTACTTTGATGGGTCCCCGATTGGTCGTTGCCCCCGAATCTTGATGCAGATGAGGACAGGGTTTTATGGTGGAACTTCTCGGCGAGAATGTTCACTGTTGTTCTGACGACGGTTCTGAAATTGTACTTACAACATTTAGACGAGTAGTAGTGCGATTGGAATATGTCTCTCTGACGGTTCTTGACGAGTCAAGCAGCGCAAGCCAACTTGATAGCAAAAACTTACGAAAAAGCTTGATTGGATCCGAGAAATTCTAGTGAACGCTGTCAATATTTTGAAGCTCATGGAATTGAAACTGCAGCGGGTGACACCAAGGTATTCCTTTCTTCGCATTCCCCGATAGAACACTAACCTTGCCAATCAGGAAGCAGAAGCTATCAGCATGGCTTTCTTTCACCCTGATTACCACATAACTCAAGAAGAAGATTCGTTATACGTAGGATCTATCAAGACAGTGATTGGTCACGCGGAGCTAGGTCAAATTCTTATGAAGAACAGCGGTGCGAGAGCATCTCCTGAGGACTATGCGTTTTCTTACGCCATGGAGAGAGTTTCTGTCTACTACATGAAATTACTGATAACTTTGTTTCCTAGCAGCCGAGCACGCAAACATGAATTTGGGGTGGCACCATGTCTGTCTTTCGAAGTTTTCACTTATGCTCTTTCGGAAATATAGGCTGGAAAACGACAGCATTGTGATAAGAAGTGGCTAGATGATATCCCAGAGGAGATAGCAGTTGTAAAAGCGAAGTATGTTGGAGTTCAAATATGAGATACACATTATTGATCAAAGAGAAGCTGGCCATGATTCAGATTCGCGCATAGAATTGATATGCATGTCAACTGTGCCGTGGGAGACGACTTGCCTGCTGTTATTCGAGGCGAGACTACAATTCTCGAGCACCTAACAAATGATAACTTATTGAATCGTTTCTACGAGACAGGGTTGGTTTTGAAGGAATTCTCCACCTTTCTTGGCAAAACTGTCAACCAAATTGTTCACCGTTATCCTCGAATGAACATCCTTGAAATCGGTAAGGAATCCGATGTTAGCTTGTTTGATCCCCATTAATATAACTTGCAGGTGCTAGTACTGGCAGAGTCACGAAATCAGTCTTCGAGGTGATCGGTCGTCGTTTACTTCATACACCTTTACAGATATCTCGGCGGGCTTTTTTGAAACCGCACAGGAGGTTTTTGCTTCCGTTGGAAACAAGATGATATTAAAGACTCTGGATATTGAAAAGGATATCACAGAGCAGGCCTACCAGGAACATTTGTATGATTTGGTGGTCGCCTCGTTGGTTCTCCATGCCACCACAGACCTCGAGAGAACTCTGACCAACGCTCGTCGATTCCTGAAGCCTGGTGGCTACATTGTTTCTTTTTGGGAAATGCTGAGTAACTAGGTGGTCCGAGTGGTATTTTTGATGTGTGCCTTACTAGGTTGGTGGCTTGGTCGAAATGATGGCAGGAAACTGTCACCTTGTGTATCGACCGTGGAGTGGCAAAGACTACTCCTTCGTAGCGGCTTCTCAGGTGCCGAATCTCTTACCCCAGAACACGACAGGGTTCCTTTTCCTTTGACTGTGATGGTATCACAAGCTATCGAGGAATGAATTGCCTCACTACGTGAACCTCTCTCGTTAGCAGGCAGCCAGGAATGGGCCAAGCAATGGGACCTGGTGCTTATTGGAGGTCAAAGCTTGAAGACTATTCCGCTTATCGAAAAGATCACTAGACTTTTACGACCCTTGGGAGTAAAGATTACAGTTTTTCTGTCTATGGGGGACGTCGACACAGCCAAGGTTTCTACGCAAAGTGCCGTGCTTTGCCTTACTGAATTGGATGCACCTGTCTTTGAGAAACTTTCCGAGAGTACCATAGATGGCATGAAAAGGCTTTTCGAAATTCAACGGACAATTCTGTAGATCACACAAGGATGTATATCTGAAGAGCCATATATGAACATGTCAATTAGGCTTGGAAGGAGTTCAATGTTGGAGAACCCAGATCTTGTCATACAGTTCCTTGACTTAGAAACTACTCTTAAATCCAATCCGAAACAGCTTCTGGAGACTCTGCTGCGCCTTCGTCTGGGTGATGTTTAGCAGAGCGATGGAAACCTTGAAAATGTGTTATGGACGAACGAACACGAGCTTGCCTACGAAAACGGGGCACTACTGATTTCTCGAATTCACCACAATCAAAGTCTTGATGGTCGGTACAACGCATCGAAACAAACAATTCACAAAATAGAAAATCCCCAAAATGTCCTGCTCAATCTGTCACTCAGCTCTTCGGAGTACAAATTGGCTCACGGGAACAGCATCGCTGCTAGAATAGCTGTGCCCGAGGAAATTCGGTCTCTCTGAAGTATTGATTAAAGTCAGCCATTCTCTTCTAATGTCAGTATCTGAGACACTCATTTGCCAATTGAATTTAGTACTTGGCACTAAGATTGCAACAGAGAAGTCCATTATGGCTTTCTCGACAAACAATGGCTCTTTTGTAATATCGCCTCGGGAGAGAACGACGGAGGTTGAGCTGCCTCTTGGTAGTAAGTCCCGTTTTTTGGCGTACTTCGAAATTCAATTCCTGGTTGAAAACATCCTTCATTGTATCCCAGAGATTCAACTCCTGTCATTCATGAGCCTTCTACATAAATTGCAACCAGCCTCCTGGCACGCGCATCGGACGCAATCCCCACTGTTTTCTTCACAACGTGGTCTTCTCTTCCCTTCAACAATCCTTGGATGATGATAGATCCGTGCTTTCCTAAGTGGATTGTTAAATCTGCGCTTCCTCCTAAAATCTCAGTCTTTATTAACAGCTCCACGAGTACCCATGGTGGACGTGTTGCCTCACTTATTGCATCTTGCCTGCCTCCTGGATGCCTTCAAAAAATAACCTCCTCAATTTATATACTTCGGCATGGACAGGGCCACTCTACTAATTTCTCCACGAAGAAACTCACAATGGTGGGTCAATGAGCATTGGCCAAAATCCTCAGCAATACGCATACAACGCCATCAGCCTCTGTTACATTAAAATTTTTAGTCCTATCAGAAGCTGATAATGACACTCCAGTCGGTGTAGACTGGAGCTCTCCCGCGGGAGTCCCAGTTCAGATAGCACCAGTTAACAGCCAGGTCACATTTAATGGTGAAAACACTTATGTTCTGTTTGGGTTGACGAGTGACTGAGCGCAGTCTGTTTGTGACTGAATGGCATCACATGGAGCTCGGAGTATTGTGTTGAATAGTCGTACTTCAAAGGTTGATCCTGGATGGATAGAAAAGATGAAGAATGGTGGTGCCAGAGTAGAGGTCTTTGCGAAGTGAGGGTCTGAAGATTTACATTCAATAAAGGCTAACTTTGCGAAGTGATAGTACTAATAGGGAGGCCTTGACTGCACTCGTCAACCATATACGGCTGGAATTCCCGCCTGTCGCAGGTATTGCTCATGGTGCAATGGTTCTCAACGGTACCTCACTCTTTAAGATGCCGCTTAAAATTATGCACCAAGTTCTCTGCCCTAAGGTCCAATGTGCTATTATCTTGGATGAGCTCTTCCAGGAATTTTTTGTCTTTTTCTCTAGTGTAACTGACATTGCTGACAATCGTGAGCAATCGGCCTATAATGCGGCCAATATGTTCATGTCATCCTTGGCAGCTCAATGGCGCAATAAAGGCTTAGCTGCTTCCATTCTACACATCGGTGTAGTTATGGGCGTTGGGTATGTAAATCGAAGATTTTCCGAATCTATGTTTATTGCCCTCCGGAAGGTCAGCTACATGCGAATGTCAGAACGCGGGCTTCACCTAAACTTTGGTGAGGTCATTTTAGCATTCAATCCACTTTCTGGACAGAACCCTGAAATTGTGACAGGAGTTGACACGACTAAATTGGATGGCATACTTCCTTCATGGGCAAAGTTTCCACGGTTCTACCACTGCTTGCAGATGGAGGAAAGCGTGGGCGAAAAGGCAAAGAAGAGGACGAACCCTGTTTCTACCCATGTTGAACTTGCTGAGGCACTGACGGAGGAAGAGGCTGTTGAGACTATGGAAGGTAAGAGAAAAGCCGTCAATTCTGAATTCAACTCTGATGGTTACAGATGCATTTTCCCTGAAACTTCAAGCTGCTCTGCAAATTCCACCTGAAATTAAACAAGGGGATATTATTCGTTGTTGATGCGCCTGCTTTGATCTGTATTCTAGCTGCCGTTGTGGCAGGGGCTTTGTAGGTTGTCATTTGATATGAGTGGAGAATAAAGATTTAACAAAGCCTTTCAATGAAACAAACGAAGCTGATAAGATTTAGTCTCAATCAAACCAGTCTCAATCACAATAGTTCTCTATTCCTCACAGACTCATAGTACATCCCATCGGAGTGGGCATCTTTTTGGTATCGCATATGTAGTAATATTAAGTAAATTTTGAAGGACCCCCCAGAACCTTCAAGCCAAGATCCCAAAATCCCGGTTATTATTTCTCAGTTGCAGTTGTAAATTACTCGGAGACAGGCTGCTCCGTCTTAGCAGACCTTTCCCTCTCCTCTATGCCGAACTCAGTCTCAAGCTCTTTTCTCAGCGGAACTTCTTTCTCCAAAGTTACAAGTAGAAAGCCGAGCCCAGCAAATGCAATTGAGACATACCATGCCAATTTCAGCGAGTCGATAAACACTCCGACCACCTGTGCATGCGTGACTGGATCCGTGATCATTCCCATGTAAGCTTTTGTAGCATGCTCGTACGCCCTGCCACCTGCGAGTTCTGACGCAACAATTGGGTCGGTAATCCGGTATGCAAGTGTACTGAAACGATTGTTGAATGCAGCTGTTGGGATAGTTGCCCCCCAAACGAGGCCAAAACTCCTGATGAAGGCCCAGGTTGAAGTTGAGAGGGCTGTATCGGATTCATTGAGGGATGCTTGAACAGATGGGAGGAGGACTGGGAGGACGAGGCCTGTGCCAATAGCACCCACCAGTTGGTAGCCAACCCACTCCCCTGTTGTTGAATCGGCCTTCAACAAACTCAACAGCCCGAACCCAATTACCATTAGTGCAAATCCGACGTGTTGAAGGGGACGATAGCGACCAAACTTTGATAATACGACGCCGGCCGCGATGGCGCCTGGTATGATACCCAGTATGGTTGGGAGGAGTTCAATGCCAGCACGACTGGGAGACGCAGCAAGGACACCTTGAAAGTATACAGGGAGAAAATAAATGGCAGAGATCCCGGAGATGCTGTGGAGGAAGGTCACAGCAAAACCCGTTCCCGAAGTACGGTTCGAGAACAGATGAAGAGGCATAGTCGGATTCACGCAAAATCGGGAGGCCTCGAAGAACATAAAGATGGCATATCCTACAAAGGACAAAACAAGTGGCAGAATAATGCGGAACGATGACCATGGATATTTGGTTCCTGCCCTATAAGATTGTTAGCGCCGATTTGTGATCAAGGAGAGAAGAGTCCGGGGAAGACAACATAGAGGAATTAGGCAGTTCCTCATCAATTGTATCTCAGGCATCGGATCTGTTGGCTCTTATGGCTCTCAAAATGTTCTTAGGGAAAGGAGTGGAATCCTTACCAAGACAATGCTGTGAGAACGGCGACTGTCGAGAGAACAAATATGAAGTTTCCCAACCAGTCGATGCGTTTCAGTCGTGTAGCAAAGTTTATCGTATTGTCCGATTTGACATTGAGAAATACCACCAGGGCAACCAATGCTGCACCGCCAACAGGAAGGTTTAAGTAGAACACCCAACGCCACGAGGTATGTTCCACGATGAGTCCGCCAAAAAAAGGGCCGAGTGTCGCGCCCAAGGCGATCATGCCGAACATCATACCTAAGTACTTTCCTCGCTCTCGAAGTGGGAGTATATCACAAACAATAATCTCAATGAGCACATTGATTGCACCGGCGCCAACACCTTGTATCAATCGCCCGGCAACCAACATATTAATGTTGATAGCACCCCCACAGATGCCACTTCCTAGGGTAAAAATTGCAGTCGCGAAGATCATAGGCCATCGTCGACCGTAAATGTTTGCTATCTGGCCAAACAACGGCTGGAATGCAGTCCTTTATGGAACCTGTTAGAAGAAATACAGAAAGTCTGATAATAGGAGGAGGAGCTGCACTAACATGGTAAGGTAGTAACCATTGATGACCCATATGAAGAGATCACCACCACCCAGAGCCGCAGTAATGGTTGGAAGTGCGGTGGAGGTGATTGTTGCTTCCAGCGATGTCAATAGTCCGGTCAAGCAGAGCGCCGATATGATGGCGTAGAATCCAAATGACTTCCGTACAGAAGGTTGAGCTTTCTCCCCAGATTCCTTCGACTCAGTACCTGTGAAAGCTTCTTCTGAACTATCTGTAATTACATCGGCGGGTGTCATTCTTGCGGGCTTAGCTTGAGTACTGGCATGGTCATCGCTATGAGAGTTTGTGACCGTCGGGAGCACGGCGTTGCTCATTGTCGTGATGTACTATGTGATGTTGGCCTAGCGCTTTAGATTGAAATATATAACCACTAAAACTAAATACAGAGCAGCTACCACTGCGGACCTTTGTACCGAGAATCACCACCTTAGATCGAAAGCCGAAGGATGGAGGTGTTCGGCGTTCGCTTAGACATTGCTCACAGGGGTGAATGGGGCGCCTTCAGTTGGGAGTGCGGTAAATATGGGCTATCATAAGCCGAGTCTGTTCCTCTCAAGCACCCGGGTTGGAGCCTATACATCCAAAATTACAAAGTATTTACCCGCCTAACGTGTAGCATGCTCTATGTTTTGGGGCAAAATATAATATATTTATATCAGTAGATGCTACCGTCAACTGGGCTAGCTTGTAGACAACCTTATTCATTTTCCGAATCTCATCTCTCAATGCCTCAACTCCCCTCTTATCCTGACTATGCTCACCAATCTCTTGCTGTCTAAGCACAGAGTCTAATAACTGGGGGAGTATCGCCCTGCTGCAGCGCGCATCTTCGTCCCTTTGACCAGCTTCAGTTGGCATACTATACGGATACCCCAACGCGCATCCAATTCGATCGACAACGCAAACTACTGCCTGGGTCAAGACTAGAACTTGTAGCTCGGGATCATGGCGGAGTTAGATTTTACTGATCTGAAGCCTTGTTAGGATAGCAAAACTCGTCTGGTGGGCCGAAGGTAGAGAACTTCGAATGGCAGAAAAGACGACCCGACAGAGGTGAATGAGATTGATGTCCGATGATGGCATCTTTGCTTGATAGTTTTCCAGAAAGATGACGGCGAGAGTGACCCTTCGCTACTGGTACCGTTGAGACTTAGTAGAGTGATGGAGCAGGGCTGCATTTCATGCTAGATCGTGTGTTTCGTTGTCGGAGAATCGCCGTTGATGTTGAACTGTGCCGTATAGAGTGTTGTGTCTTGGAAGAACTTCGACTGAAAGAGCCCAGGATACGCAGAAGTAACTCATGGAACGTCTGGAGGCCTTGTACCATGAAAGCAGTTGCAGCAGAGATATCTTTGCTCCTTTCTGTTGACTCGCAACTCCCGGGTTCCATCATTGTGTGTTCCTTTCACATGGAGCTCTTGACCCCCAGCTATCGCTAAACGCCCAAGCTGAAATTCGAGACCTCAACTAATTCTTGCTTTCTCAAGAGTGTTATCTACACAGCTTTCTGCCGAGAATGGAAGAAACTCCTCATCCTCGAGAGTATAATTTTCGAGTCGGACATCCAGTGAATCTTGAAACTGAATGTCACTAGTATCCAAATGGTGTAAGTCATACGTATTTTCCGTGTCATGAACCATGCATGTATCATCGTTCTTTGTGATGTTAATAATATGTGAGGTCTGATCTAGACCAGAGAAACTTGGTGAAGATGTCCTTTGGCGTTTGCGATGGCTTTGGATAATTGTCTCTTCCTGCTGCGTATCGCTTCGCTAGGGTCGTCCCATACGAACAGAAGGATTAATAGCACATTCAGTCCCTGTTTTTCGGCATCTTTCGCACAATAAAGTGAGGCTACTAGAGCGAATACATCGCAGCTACTGGTCTCAGTATCTATCTCATGCCAGTTGCCGTTGATATTGTTGTGTTTTGCCGAGACAGATCTGAAATTAGACCTACAATCAGAAGGCCCGGGTTGAGACATCACCCTTCGAAATCAGGTGAATTGTTCGAAATGAGTTACTAGTCGTCTTCTGAAACAGTTCAAGTGCTTGGTTAGAGCTTGCCCATTGCACAGGGTGAGCAACGAGTACTAATTTCAATACTCGTACAGCTGGGAGAAAGTGCAAGGTAGGATTACACTTGGCTTTGCCGCACAAGAACTATATGCTTATCAGCTGTGCATATCTGACAGTGACCCAGAAAATCTAGCCTTGCAGATATATACATTGACCTATGAATGCGGAAACCTATATGCTTAACAGGCTGGGCGAATCCAGTCTAACCGTACGCATCAAAGGTTGAGAGTGTGCTTAAGGGTTTCCTATGTATAAATTGTGCTTGATCCCTTTGCATACTGAAAGAGAATTGTTACGCATCTGGCAGATTTCGAGAGCACCTTAGAATACTCCAAATGTAGGGATTTACTGCGCCCGTCCGGGCCCCTTATTTTAAAGTGTATATACAGGTTCTATACTTGTGTATATATGTAGTGTCTAATCTTAGGAAATTTGCTATCTGCAAAATTGATTAAGTAAGGTATTAAGCTTTGAATCTCAATGTTAGACCCAAATTATTAGATTGATAAATATTTAAGCCTGACTACAGCTATACTACTAATTCGTTCCCCAAGATGCACTCCAAAGAATTGTCAGCTGCCGCTGAGGTTTTATGATTGTACTACGTAGCAAGCTCAGCTAGCAAAGTCAATCAAGGCAATCTCGTATCTATGCACTGAGACCTGACTACCACGGAACGTGGTACATACGCTCGGTGCAACCACACAATTAAAGATTAAGACGCCGCACGAGTGCATTTTAGCTAACCACCATCCACCCCATAGGGATTTCCATGTAGGGTGGGTGGCCTCGCATCTGCAGATAAACAAGGCGGAGCTGGCAAAACTGCAATAAGAAGTTGACGGCATTGATAATTACTCTATTGGAGAACGCAATAACGGTGCGAGTCGTATGGTGTGTGGAGATACCGTTAATTAAACTCGGCCGGCTAATGTCACTTAATCGGTGGAGCTGACGGGGGCAATAGGAGAGTAGTGATGTTGCAGCATGGCTGACCAGACCATACGCAAAGAGCGTTTGACTTCGGGAAGAAGCAATTAGGAATAGGTCCTCGTAGGCACGGATATATTGGAGGTCTAGAAGACGTTGAGATAAGTATGGATATTCTACTTACCCCTCAACCCAAAGGAAAGAGCTACCGCTTCAATATTTCGCTATTTCCTTTGGGCATTACAACATTTTCAACCCCTCATGGCTCACCATATCACCTCGATACAAGGCCAATTTGGCTCAGCCTATGCAGTAGGTGGCTGGGGTCTTATCGGTCAACACGTCGCAAAGTTTTCCTTTTAAAAAGTCAAAATATAACACAGCCCACGTTCTCATAATGAATCCCCAAGACATAAACGCAATCCAAACGCAATACAAACGAAATCAGAAAAGCTTGAATATTCTAAAGTAGACGTCCTTGATCTGAATTCACTCCGCTCACTATTTACAAAGATCACCCCACAAATTATTTGTGACCTTTACTTGCTTGGGAGGCCTTGCCAAAGCCTACGTCCTCAGGTCAGTGGTTCTCGATGGTATATAGAATCTTATCACATTGGCCAGAGAGAACAACAGCGTTGAAATATCCAAATACACCATACCATAGCATCAGGTATGAATGGAATTACGGAACTAATCACTAGCCGACATATTCTGTGTCCGGAACACTTTCTAGAGGGGTTATCACGCACAGGCTTAACAAGGCCATGGCAAAAAAAGTAATTCTAAAGGCAAATGGCCGAGTCACATTAAGGATAGCAAATATAAAGACCCAGCAGTATACGAAGATGCCCATTGTCTCATTGTTGATAGGCGAATAAAGTGATTGAGAAAGGGGAGCACAAAATATAAGTGGAGAATAACGTCAGTACTTTTAAGTATGTCTAGACCCTAGCCATAACCAGTGCCCATGGTCTTATTTCGAGGTACTCGTTGTCTGTGAAACATAACACGCAAGCCCCAAAAGCCGACAGATAAGCCTTTTCAATCTCAGATGATGAACCAGCGAAATAATACACCTTAAAGGCAGGGGTTAGTCCTCGATATCCAGGGATGTAGAAAGCCGCTATTAAGCTAAAGGGATACTATTCCTAGTGAGTTTAAGTTATATACCCTGTAAAGTAAGATACTTATATAAGGTTTATGAAAGCAAGTTTATTTCTTGAACATAAAAGAGTAGTTATAATCACCGTTCAGAATTTCAATCTCTCAAACGAAATAAGTAGGTTAATCAAAGGCCGAAATGTGGATTTCAAGGTAATTAAATACTAGCCTCCAGCATACCCGCCTAGGTAAATACAAGGAGTAAAACAAATATATAGTGGCCGGAGCTCTACTCAGGTACGATCGCCGGGGAGCCTTTAGGTCAGCTCTGATAGATTCGAATTAAATGCTATATAGCTGGTCAGCATTGAAGCCCTCCGTACGCTTAGGGCCGAGCAGCCCTTTGACTCACACGAGTAGTACTTTCATGGTATTTTTAATAAGTCGTTTAAGTACTATATTTAGATGCAACAGTCTACTGTCCAAGTGTTAGACATAAAAATATATTTAGTCCTGAGTTCATATACAGAGGGAAAGAATAGATGGCCTGTTTCGATCGTTTTTCGTTTTAGAAACAGTAAGTGGTACTCAGCTACGATCAAGAGTTACCTCTCTCGGGTATCGAACTTTACCTCTAGATCACCATTTACATAGTCCTCGAATTCCGCGTCACTGCCATAGTAATATTCCCCACCATTCAGCCCTTCATTACTTCCTCCTTATCCCACAATACCTCTCCCACATCTCTCGGCCTCCCCTCATAAACCTCCCGTCTCTATAACAACCTCCCAACGACCCGGGAACTTCTCCCCTCTTCCTCTCTATAACCCCTAATCTTCAACCTCGCTCGATTGCCACTCCACGACGAGAACTCCACAGCGCCATCTCGAAGATCCTCCTGTAACGACATCAAGGCTCTCGATGACGTATAGTTCTGCTCAACCGTAATTTCCATATTATCTACGCGTTTAAGGCGCGAACGCTTCAGAGCGCGGGGTCAGCTCAATGGCGGCGAATTGAGTCTCCAATCACCAGGACCAGGAAACTCCTCCGTTGGATCCTTATCTCGTTTAGGCTGACTGACTCAGATACTGATGGAGTGGATGCGATCACAGTTCACAGGCGCCGTGTTGTCCTCGAATTCTCGGATTCCGCTCAAAAATCTAAATTTGAAACTGCTCTGTGTGTACAGCAGCAGTCTTTCACCTCGTGATATATCTGCTTATTGACGAGCGCGAGGCTGGGCGTGAGAGGCTTGTGGGGCCAATCTTGCACCATTAAGGAATTCCACCGACAGGGTACGGATTCAGAATGCTGCTGCGCGCGCAATACAAGGATATATATCTGATGGCGGAGTTCGGTGAGGAGACGTAAGAATGGGAACGACTGGTTGAGGTCGACATGGGCTTTTGGCGGTCGATTTCGTGGCAGACTTTGTTTTATTTTCGGGCGGTTGTGAAGAGAAGTTCTTGTAGAGACTGTTCTGCAGAGGTGTTTATATCTGGCTCTTAGATGCTGAGGTTGATTGTCGTGGTGATCATAGTGTTTCAATGGGATGATTGGATACAGGAGGAGTGAGTTGTATTTGGTGAGTGTCTTCAGCCTACAGTTGGGATTTATTTTGATAGGATAGTCTCAAGGTCGTACAAAGGATTGTCTCGGGGGAGTTGACTGGTTGACGAGAGGCTAGTATATAAGCCATACTAGAGAATACATTGTCACGCTTGAGGCTGAACAAAGGCGTGATTAGTAAAAATTCATTCCAACTGGTCCCTCGAAAATTGTTGTGGTTGGATACAGCGACCGGGAGCTCGCTTGGACACTTCAATCAGAGCTAGTTCACCGTCCCGTGATTAGCTCTTATTGGGTTGTCTTAGCCTCGAGGTAGAGATAATGAGAAGGAACCAAGTATAAAATTGTCCTCCGAAATCATCAATCCAGGGATTCCTGTCCCGAAATTCTTTTTAAGAGGGATAGAGTCACGTGATTGATACATAGTATCACATGACCTCATGACCCGCAGATCTCGCGCTACGTCAACCGCATAGGACGATCTAATATAGTGCGAATAAGGGGGCTGATCATGTCCACGAATCGTCGGTCATGTGCGCTTGTAATCGTGACTCCGATGACATCATACGTAAGATGGGAGGGATGAACATGAAGTTTAAACATGAAACTGAGGACAAAAGCAAATATCTGAGCATGGCATTTGTCTGAGACTCGAAATTCGATGTTGTGATATGCCTCTTCTACGTCAGCTTCTAGCGCACTTCCATGAGCTCGTTTCATGGCTAGCGGACAATATGGCGTTACATATGGCGTTACATAGGACGCTATAGTGGTATCCCGTTTGTCCGGTGGTCTAGAAGCCGTCGGCCTACGGGGAATTTGAACTTAATGAAATGAGGCTCCTGAATGTTACTTTTCTTTGAAATACACAAAATATACAATAATAGTTCTAATAGAGAATTGCATGCTTTGTTCACTTCATTCCTCTTACTCTATGGAGGGGTAATAGTATACGAGAAATCCTGGTTTATCTGCGGCAGATTGATGTTATCAGTTTAGCCGCCGGACCCCGTGCCACTTCCAGGGTCAAGTGGGCAGGTGTTTTGGCTGTGCAGAGCACGAGGGGGAATGTGAGACAACCAATCCGCATCAGAGACCACCAGCACCACAATAAGACAACAATATACCCCCATACAATTAAACTACCAATCCAATCCAAGTCAAGTCTAACTAGACACATTCCATGCTCCGGTCCAGGCGCAGTCGTCAGCAACCTAACAGGTTGAATAGACATCTAATACCTCTACCCAAGTAGGTAGGAAATAATCCCATTTGACCGCCTTTCTTACAACCACAAAGAAACAAAAAACATCTCCAACCTCAAATCAACTCTACCCCACGACAAAGTCGCCAAATCGCCAAATATCCCAGCCTCCTAACCCCATCCCACCACCACCACTACTCTACCACCGCCACCATCACCTTGCGACTTTCAACCTCCCACGCACTTGGCGATCACGCTCGGTTCACAGAGTAGTCCCCGGAATATTTGCTCATCCATCAACGCCCTTGATTCGCTCTCGATTACGTGGGCGGAGACAAAGACGGCTGTCAATACATTGAACAACGCGCAGCGCATCTCAGAAAGGAAATACGACCACGACCACGACCATAATCACAACCACGATCACAACCTTAACCACAACCGGTGAAGCGCTTCAAGCGTAACAAAGTAAGAAGCGGTCTGCATCTAGTCACGATACTTTCTCCAGCTCGACCTGATGAGGCATCAATCATTAAATCAGATTGATGTTCTTTGAATGACCTCAACTTCCAAGACTTGACGGCCCGGTCTCACCGCCCGATTGACCCCACTATTATACATCCCACCATGTCTCTTTCACCACAAAATCTGGCCCTCCGACAGTCCTCCGAACGCGTTGAGAGAAGTAGACATGTTGGGAGAAGTCAAGAGGATATGGCACAATCATCTGGAGTGCCTCAAAGGTTGCGCAACAATGATGGTGAGCATCTAGTCCATGGTGATAGTGCCTTGCTGACGGGAATAGAATCATGGGTCGAGATATCCTCCCGGCCTTCCTCATCCTCCCTCTCCTCAGCCGGCGAAGATATAGTCACTACGGGATTACGAGTACAACATGATTCGAACTCTCATCGACGGCGGCGAGTACAAGGAGGGGCACAATCAAGACTTCATCTACCACCGAGGCAGACAAGTACAAGCAGCCAGGAGGAATACGAAGAGAGTGAGAGTGAGGAGGACCATGTCATGACGAGTTCAAACGAGAACATCACGCCAGCTACGCGGCTACTAAATATGCCCCTCCCACGATCAGAAATGGACGGTGGTTCTTCGGACGAAGACGACAATGAGGAGAATATGACAGCACTTGGAAGGAGAACAGTCGATCCTGTATTCACACCACAACCTAATGCCTTTTCACACCCTCCGTCGCATCACCATCATAGACCTTCGGCGACAGGCTCGTACTTCCCAGCACGAAGACAGAGCAGTGACAGGAACCCATACTCTCGACGTCAGCCATCTTATAATAATCAAGCCGACCACGATGCCGCGCTTCGTGCTTCACTTACAACGCTTCTGTCTATTGGCGCGGCTGCGGCGCGAGGGAAGAGAAATCAACAAAATACAGCCCAAGCGAATGTTGAACCAATGGGTCTTCGCTTTGTTCCAGAATCCGAGCTTACCGGTCCGCCAATAATACCCGCCAATACATCTCGACCTCTTTCCCCCTCTACTCGCGCGAGAAGCAGCCCGAGTGTGACGAGCGAGGAGGCTATTGAGAAAGGAAAGCGGAAAGCGGGAAGTGGCACCACGGTAAAGTCGAGCGAGAAAGCTAGAACGGAGAAGAAGCGTCGGAAAGGAATGCAAGTCGTAGGCGAGGAGGCTTTGATCAGTCCTACGATGCTCACCTGGGTCATGTCTGCTGGTGTCCTTGTTCTCGTCTCTGTTGTCGGTTTTGGTGCTGGATATGTCATCGGTCGTGAAGTTGGCAGGCAGGAGGTCCTGAGTGGACTGAATGGCGCCAGCATATCGGACGGTGGTAATTGTGGTCGGGAAATGGTGAGGAGTTCAGCTGGAACCGGTACCCTTCGACGATTCAAGTGGGGTATTGGAGGTGGCGCGAGGAGTATTGTCGCTTGATCTTTACGCATCGGTATTCAGAATCAAGGGTTCCTCATCAACGAGGCATGCCCTCTTATGAGCAAAGAGCAACTACCACCGTACTTCTACTTAGCACCGTGACCTACTGTTACTCAGCACGCCGGCAAGGCATATGGACGCGGATGACGAGTTAATGGTGACGGATAACGATATAAAGGAAACGAAGCGGATGATCTTTTTGGCGTCAAGGCAAGGGACTTCATTTGCATACCGGATGTGTTTTTGCGCATAGGACAAGCGTGTTTGGATTCTTGAATGATTTTCGGAGATGCAAAGCAAGGCGGTACACGTATGCATTTGCACATAGGGATATGCATAGGGTAGGCACAATTGAAAAATACTCTTTCGCTCTTGGAATGCTTGATGTGCTAAGTGCTAAGTGAGTTTGGGGTGTAGATGGCTCAGATATCAGTATTGCTCTAGCGGACCTATTATTATCTTGGGGTAAGATGGAGGAGGATTACTAGCTGAGACGTTATTCGTTAAGACTTGATGAGATAAGATTGCCGAGCTAGACCGCCTCCATCTATATTTTAAGAAAGTTCAATCGTTTAAATCTTCCTCGAGTCAAGATCTCGCCTTTGTACGAAGAGCTGACCCGGAAAAGGCACCGAAAAGACCTCGCCTGGGCTTGTTCAGCAATTCACTCCTGCTAAGCTTGTCACCCCACGGATACCACCGTACGAGTATTTGTTCTTAACATTCGCGACTTCACCAAAATATCCCTCATAATCCTTTAGGTCGCGTGGAAATATAATCCATATCCGATCCGACATTAGGTTAGGTGAAAGGCTCGACAGAGCGCGTAGTGCATACCGTGATTAATGTATATTCCGCTTGGGTTTCATGGGGTTTAGAGAGGGCTCAGGAAGTATTCTGAGTGGATCTCGAAGTTGTCCTGTCATGTCGACTTCGAAGGGCATGCATGCAGCATACTTTTGGGCCTGTGAGATATTTTGAACCAAGACGAGGTGTGTTCTTGAAGTGGTGGATTTAGTACATACATCACGTAGTCAAAGCTACTACGGGATATTTGCTCTTAACTGCGCTAGGAATACAGTCTCCGCTTCGTTGAGGGTCTTGTAGCTACCAATCACTTGAGACCATTGCTGTCAGATTGTGGATCATAGGTTTCTTGATGCGAGCTTGGCTATGTGATTTCTCTCACTTCGCAGATTCGTATGCGAGATCCGGGATAGCTTTTGCTATGATGTAGTTCTCGCACTTTAGATCGTGCCTGCATGACTAGTAGGTCGAAGTAGCACTTGGATGCTATATTGCTCACTCAGCAGCTGGTTAATTCTAGGATGGAGACGTGAGAACAAGCATCATTATCCTCTGTGTTGAAGCCCACGTGGTTTCGTCCTTGGACAATGGGCGACAGTTACGTCCACTATCGAACTTGGCGCCACGGAAGATTTGTCTATTCTGATCATTGGTCTTTGTGCGCGTTTGCGGCTCACGCCACGCTTGATGAGACTTGACTTTCTACCTGGTTGTGTCGTCTAGTGCAGTACCTTGGAATACTCCGAGACTTGAAAGCACGTTTGTTTTAGCATTTGATATACTTGACGTGAGTTAGCAGTGCTCATAGGTCCTCCTTGCTGGAATTGGTTGAGAGTGTGTCGGGCCAAAGTGTCATTGATGGGACCTGATTGTGTTGTTATCATCCACTTGCCAACGTATCCCTTTTCCCGCAAATGCGAGCATGTTATCCCCGTCCACGGACGACACTGCATTGTGAAACGTGAAAATTTGATCCTGGCCAATCTTGCGGATCCAGACGAACGGCAAAAATAGCGTATTTTCGTGAGAGAGCCAAGAATTGGATCATACATAATCAGGATGTGTTGACCTCGGGTTAGGGGCGCGATAACCGACAAGAATATTTCCCCAAATACCATACCACCTATGATCCATTGTAAGTTCCCTGCTTATAAACCGTCGTGAAGGCAGGAGGTTTTCATTGGCTGGGTGGAGGTTCTTTAGAGCCGATAATAATGCTCCCTCGCAGTCTTCTAGGGTGAGCACATATTCCAAAGGGCCTCCCTTTTCGACCGCGTCTTTGCGAAGATCTAGTAGACAATCCACAATGCAGAAATTGTTGGCTTCTATAGCCACTTCTAGTGTCTCGCACCCATGGCTAACTTTTGCGCCGAGAGCGAGTAGGGCATAGGACGCCTGGTAGAAGTTGTAGCGTATTGCGTAATGTAGGGCTGTCTGGCTGTTGAAGTCTAGGGCTTCCACATACTCCCGCGTCGTCTAGAACTTGGGTAAGGGCTTTTCGTTCTGGATTGCAGTCACTAGGATCATTAAGAGAAGTGTATTTCCGTGCAGCACCCTGGGGGAAGAGCATAATCGAAAGAGCGGTATTTTATGAAGAGTTTGGGAAGCAGCCTTGATAGGAAGTACCGTTTCGATGGGCTCATCGCCGATACTCCCTCTGTGATTGAAACCGCCTTCATGCGCAATGAGCAACTTTAAAACGTCGTGGATATGTTGTTGGCAAGCTATCAAGAGTGCCGTCATACCGTAAGGTCCTTCATGATCAACAGGAGCTCCATTTTGCAACAGAGTTTCCTTCAGAAGAAGTCGGATAGGTTCAGGACAACCAGTCCTTGCTGCATGAAAAAGTGCTGACTTCCCATAATCCATAGCGTTTGTGAGACACCTAAGCTCAAAAATGGCTCAAGAGCTTTGGTCGTTCGCAGCGCACGCCAGCATTCTTGAGCTTGCCACTTCATCGGTATAATTGAAGGCTGCTCCAGCATTTTCGAGCAAATGAGCAATTTCGCTGTGTCCCATCGCGGCAGCAAGGATAAGTGCAGTGTCTTTATTGGAATCCTCTGCGTGAATGTTTGCCCCCGCGTCGAGTAATGACTTGACAATATGAACATCGCCATTAAAAGCAGCAGCAGCCAAGGGGTATCGCCAGAGCGCTGTATTCACTTCTCTATGAATTTGGATATGTTTCTCATCCTTTGGCACGAATATAGAGGTCAAATAGTCCTCATAAAAGAGTAATCTGTTATTCAAGTTCTCTGCCATGGCTATGTCCCCAGGCGGAAGGTGAGTCGTGATACTGGAAACATTAGGATTTGCATTACAATTCAAAAGCCACTCGACCATTTCTTTATGGCCATTCGACGATGCAGCATACAGAGGAGTTGGGCACTCCAGGATGATCGGTAAATAGCCGAGGAGGAGAGATTGACGGGTATCATCATAATCAGTTTTGCATCCATGATCATACAGGCATAGTGCAATCTTCATATTACCTTTCGAAGCTGCCAAAGACAGTGGGTAAGTGCCTGTGGCCCCCTCGCTTCCCCCGATACCCTCAGGATCCTCGAGTAGATCCGGTAGAAGTCGGTAATGCCCATGACGAATTACAACCGTAGAAACTCTTCGTTTTGTATCAAAAGTATTAACGTGGCTAATGCCCCAGCGCCAATATACCGCAACAACCTCCAAATGACCTAACTTTGCGGCAATTACAATTCCCGATTCCTGGCTATGAGTCGACCATGGCGACCTGTGATTTCCGGCACGAAGATCCGAATACAACGCTAAACATTGCTTCCTCCACATCAGCTTTACCACAACGTGAAGCGTTCTCCACGATGGTGTTGATGTCATTTTGATCTAGACCGAAACCCCATCCACGTGATACAAGCTGAGTAGCAATATCTATATGGCCGGCGAAAATGGCTAGTTCTAGGGCATTACATTGTAACCCTTGTTCGCATTTCGTGAAGATATAAATTCTCCTGTCGGATATCCTCCTTTTTTCACGCCCTAGAAGAAATTTCAAAACGTCCTGTTGATTGCTTACCGCAGCCTCGATTATGAGATAGGCACGTAACTGTAATAGGATTACTGAATCTTTAAGGATCTCTGAAGGTGGTTCTATAGGCCCATAAGCTAGCGATAGAATATCCAGGTATCCCTGACGACATGCATTGACAATTTTCAGATACAGCCATCCATTGATTTGCATAACCGAGTCTAACAAACCCCCCTCACACAGTCGTAGCCGTTCTGACATTTCTTTCGTAACTCTAGATAACCAAATCGTATCGGAGCCAAAGAACCAAGACGCAGCTTTAATCAGGTAGCTCTTGGGGTCAAAAGTTGGGTCGCTATTGATCATGGCATGGAGTAATGGACAGTGGTTTGTCATCAACGCCCACCCGATCGCGCCTATGTGATGTTTCTCACGCGAAGCATTTATATTTATAATCCAGGGCCTAAATGGGAAAGGAAGCTGTTTGTGAATGACGAGATCGTGGAATAGCCTGTCCCGCTTATTTGACCTTTTGAGGGCAAGACTGAACTTAGCAGTATGCCATAACCAGTTCTCTCGAGCATAATTGAGTAAGTGATACTCCTCGATCAAATCCTCGACGGGTTTAGGTTTTTTGGGAATGTGACGCGCGTATTGGATGCTAGTTGATTTGGGCTGTGGGCGAATTCTTTGACGTAGCTGAAGCACTGTATTGGCTGAGCTACCTGGATTCGCAGTGACCCGACCTGTAATAATTGCTTTCTCAATGGCAGTCATGCCTGAACCAATGCCATTGTCTTCATAAACAGTGGTTTGTGTCTCAAAGTCCGAGAAATTTAGGTAGGCTACACAGACTTCACCTAACAGGTCGTCTGCCTCTTGAAGATTGAAGTGGAAGTGGTCGCTGTTGGCGGTATTCCCACGAACGAGATACTGCTGAACTGTGTAATGGGCAAGTTGAATGGTATTTGTCGTATCGTCTAGGACAACTAGGTTGCCACAAGCGCGAACTAGTCGCTCGATGTTCGTTGGGATCTTCGTAGCGTCCCAGAAATCGTCATCTATCGTGAACGCGATCGCTTCACAAAGCTCGTTAACCTGCAATGGGCGTCGAGAGCAGACGATCCAACGGAATAGACGTTTGACAAGATCTTGCCTTTCCACTCCAACGATTCTACTCAGCAGCCTGTCATAGGTCTCACTAAGGTCTTTTGGGAGATTTTGGAGAATCGTCTTGATCCCGCGATCTGATTCGGCTGTACATAATTCGGATAATTGAAAAACGACCCATAGAAACCTGTAGGATTTGTAAGCAACTCGACATCGATATCATAGTTCCTTTCGGAACTCCAAGGCATACAGAGAACATACATTCCTTTAGCTCCCTTAACTAGCGTCGTGATTATCTCTTCTTCCAATTCTTTGCCGCGAATGACCAATCCATTACTCGACAATAAGACCGTTACCGAATGGCGAACAAATGATTCGATATCTGTGGAAATGGTTTTTTCCGAGATTTGAATACTGAATCTCAAGCTAGGGTCCTTTTGAACCATTTTCCCAAAATCTTCTCGGCACAGCATGACAACTTTTATACATGAACCTGGTAAATCCATCAAATTGGCAATTGATTGATGGACGATTGCGCGATCTTCCTCATTGACTTCGTCTATTCCATCAATAATGATATTGATGTCCTTAGATAGTAGAATAGATGTCCGAAGAATTTCTAGAACATCCTTCACGCTTGGGAGGTGTTCTCCATCTTGATAATACTTCCGAACAAGCCTGATGATCTCTTCAGGAAGGTCATTTCCGGCGAACAAGGTGCGCACTAGTCCTCCTAAAATAGCTGTAGGATCAAGAGTTCGTTTGTCAGCATAGTCACAATAGTAGTATGCTATCTTGAATAGTTTAGGCCCCAAATTTGCGGCCAAGCTATCAATGACACTTGATGCCAATATTGATTTTCCGCACCCAGCTATGGGAATGTCAGAAGATATCTCCAACCAAGTGGAGCTAACTTACGTATGCCGTGGCAACAGATCACCACAGAGGCCTGGGATCTCAACCACAAAGCCCATTCCGGGCGTTGGAACAGCCAGGCTCCCGTATTTTTGTGTCTGGCACTTCGGACTTTGTCGTGTCTCTGTGCTGGGTTTACGGCACAAAGCTGCTGCATTAGGCTCTTCTTCAATTGGACTCAGGGGGTATTAGTCTTGCAGTCAAATATAATCAACAGATATTAACTGATTTTGGGAATTACCTTTATTGTTCAGCTCCTGCAGATGCCGGTCTCGTATAACAATTGCTCTGGATTCAGCAGCCTCGATCATGTGGCAAACCTCCGCTTCCCTGTCCACCGTCTTTCGGTGCATTCGGAACCTTGCTTCTACGTCCTTGAACTTTCGATCCCAATCCAAGCTTATTGAATGTACCATTCTTTTCAAAGGATTCTTTTGGTGAGTTTTAATCATGGTCTTGAACTCCATGCATATCTCGACAACGTCCAAGTATGTAAATGCTAGTGCCTGGTTGAGTCGTGGATGCTTTTCTGCGGAGAAGATCTGACGAAAGTCCTACCCCAATGTTCAGTTTGATTAACAGAAACAGTAATGACTGGAAACACGAAAGCTCTTACCACCAATCTTGGAAGTATGTCTCCAATCCTCCCCAAGCAATCGGTAATCTTATCATAAAGTTTTGCAAACTTCTGTGCTAATATCAATACGACTCGAATACTTCCCCAGATAGGCGCAATCATGATAGGCGCAATGCTAGCGTACACATCCATAGCCTTGCCATATTCCCCAATCTTCTCGATCAAAGGGTGGATCGCAGATGCTGCACGACGGGTTTTAGAGTGTTTTCGATCCTCGCAGTCAGAATTTGACGTCTTGTAGTACAAATTTTCGACAGTAGCTTCATTGAAAAGTATACTTTCTTCCGGTTCTAGCATGCTAAGATATCTTTCCTTCGCGATTTCCCACGGGTTTGTCGTTGTGACACTAGGCTCCATGGCGAAACAGTGGGGGACCCAGTTTCTCAAATTCTCGAGCGATCGTAATTTCAGTGCATTAGATTAAATTCTCCCAAGCACTGAGTTGGTTTCCTTACTCGATATCGTCGACGGCGCAGTTCTGGCAAGATGGGATTAAGGATCATAAAGCAAAGAGCGCGAGGCTGTTGTGTTCTGGCGATTATGCCTTTGATTTTACCTTGCTGCAGCTGATGAGCGCTCATTCGACGTAGGCCAGTCACTCAGCCACCCACTGGGCATGGGTAATACCTCAAAAAATTGATATTCTGTACCAATTTATGGCTAGTGCTGGTCTTGCAAATGTTTGACTAGGTCTCTTCTCCTGAAGAATCCTTTTCCACCAACTCGCGAACACCTTGTCTCTTGACAAGGGAAAAGACTTTGATCGTGCACCTCTCGAATATGCTGGGTGAGCTGACTTTGAGTCTGAAAAGTAATTCTTGATGCAGGCTGGTCAGAATTTGCACTACAGCAGGCGTTATTGGGACAAAAGAACTCCTTCGCAGTTCTTTTCTTCCCGATAGTTGGTGGTCTCTGGTTTCGTTGATTATGTTGAGACTCCTCCGAATCAGAAGAGAGTGAGAGGTCCATGTTGTGATATCCTTTCAGGTGCTGTGTGAGATGGTCGCGACGACGAAAAGCTTTGCTACCTCTATACTTCTTGCAATGTGGGCACGGATATGTGATAGACAATGATCTTGAGGAATGAATGTGCCTGTCTAGAACGTCTATCCGTGAGAACAGCTTTCCACAGATACAGCAATATGGGGTGTGTTCCGACTCCTTTGCATGAACATGCAATGCAGCCTTCGTTGGAAATGATATACTGCAGATAGCACATTGATTGATGTAACGATGATCACATCTACCGTGGGAGGGTTGCACAGCAATCGGATCCTTGCTTGGTGTCAAGATAATGTTTTCTTGACATGGTATATTGCCAAATGATCCTAGCATGCCAGACGAAGTATCAGACAAACTGTAGTGATTTATATCAGAATTCGGCTTGTGTGACGAGCAAAGAAAATCTCACCAGTCCATATCTGAAGTAAGCGAGAAATCTATATCAATATCGTCCTTTGAAGAAAGAAACTCGTCAGGGGTCCAGGCTACACATGTTTCAGTGTAAGGTTTTCCGGGATTTTGTTGCTCATCGTAGTTTCCCCGAGAGCCTGGGAGTTGGCTCCAATCCTGATTCCAATCGATCAAATTGATTAATGCGTGATTGTAATGTGTTGGCAGAGCGGGTATGGCTGAAACATCCAAAGAAGCCGTTGTATTGGTGTAGATAAAAAATTCGGCAGCAGAAATAGGAGACTGCAGCCATATATCTGACGCTGAATCTATGCTAGTGCCTTCCGACGAGTATTCTGGACCAATCATATCGCAATTTGCGCCTGCCATTTGAGAAATTGACAATGTAGAAGATGAGTGAAGTGAAGACGGACGAACTTCTGACCGTCGGCCTGATATCTGTCCGGTCGATGATATATAAGGACGAGTGGTTACCCCGAGTTTGAGTCTAGGTCTGAGACAAAGAGGGGGACTGAGGATGCTAAAAATAGTCTAGAGCAGTTGCAAGTCAGACCTATGAAGGGCAGATATTCAAATAGAGTGGGACTTTTGCAATTAACCGGATTGCTGAGCGGCTGAAAAATGGCACTTCATCAACGAATCAAGGATGCAGTCGTAACGTCTCCTGCATATAGGGCGGAGGTGGGAAATTTCTCCGCCCTAAATGCACCATAGCATACCGTCGATCATATAGCAACGCCCGACTACAATGTAGTTGTGCTGATGGTAACAAGAAAAGCCTGAGATTGAAGCAGATATCCTATTCATGTGACCAACCACTGTGGTTTCCTGTCAACAACGTTGTCGGACAGACGTTCAGAAGAAATTGCAGAAGGATTGTTTGAAGAAGATGTCGGACCAAGAGAAGAGATCGTAGCTTGGCAAAGCAGCGGAAAACTCAAGCTGTGATAAGGCGACATGAAAAGCTTGGTTAATATATTGGCAGCGACTGAAGAATGCCTGGAGGTAAAACAAATATGGGGTAGCCTTGCGTGGTTTCGACAGTTGCCTCATCTCCAGAAGCGCTTGATATATTAAGACTTAGCCCAATGCAATCCTGTCTTGATCGAAAGACAAGGAGTTGTTTTTAAAAAAAATTGAGCCTCTTGAACGTAATATGACCGACATAAGCTGTATTAAATCTCCGAAGGGCCTTGGGACGTGTGGCCCTTTTCTGAGATGTGGTATCCCCATTGCTTCGCTGGTGGCTTGGCTGTAAGTCGAGAACGCGGTGATTTTCTTGCAATTGATATCAGGACACGAGCAGCGATGCGCCGAGTATTGTAAATAGTGCCATAGAAAAGGTTGATATTGCAGGAGGAATAGGGACTTGTAGTTGAACTACTGGTGGAGGCAAGTATTGCTGACTAATACGCCCCAATGGTTAGCTAGTTGAAATGGCCAAAGCTTCCGTCGCGTCTTCTCAGAAATTTCTTGATAACAAGACACAACACCAAGACAACGTCGACACTTGAGGACCCAATGCGCCTGCTGCAACCTCCGGCAACCTCCTTATCTTCTCCCCGGTGACATTGATCATGGCAGGACCTGCTGCCTCACCTCATAAGCCACGTCGCAAGGCCAAGAACACCAGCAATGGCAGTGAACCGTCATCTGTCGTGGCCTCACCAATCCCCGGACGATCCTCCACCTCGAGCAAACCAGCATATCCTCTTGCAGCTTTCCTGTGGCCGGCCAGAAGCTCAGTATCACAATGGGAGATTCTGCCCTTGATTCTAATGGCAGTGGGCCTGTTCAGATGGGCAGCTGGGCTTTGGGGATATTCAGGTTTGCACATGTGTCTTTTTCTTAGTATCAATCGACTAACCCGCAACTAGGATACCAAAACCCTCCTATGTTTGGCGACTACGAAGCACAACGACACTGGATGGAGGTTACAACTCGATTGCCCATATCACAATGGTACTTCTACGATCTCGAATGGTGGGGACTCGACTATCCTCCTCTGACGGCGTACCACAGCTGGATTTTGGGCACAATTGGAGGATTAATTGATAGATCTTGGTTCGCCCTTCATACATCGCGTGGCATAGATGATCCCTCTCTAAAAGTGTTCATGCGAGCGACCGTCATCGTTTCCGAATATCTCGTCTACATACCCGCCGCGGTCATCTTTGTGAGACGACTCAGTAAGATTCAAGGTGTCAATACATGGACCTCTTCAATAGCTTTGACCGCAATCCTCATGCAGCCAGGTACTATTTTGATAGACCATGTACATTTTCAGTATAACACAGTTATGTTGGGACTTGTACTCGCAACTATGTCGAGCATTCTCGCTGATAGGTTCATGTGGAGTTGTGTCTTTTTCGTGCTGGCATTGGGTTTCAAGCAGATGGCTTTATATTACGCCCCAGCTATTTTTGCATACCTGCTAGGTGTGTGTTTATTTCCACGGATCAACTTTCCGCGATTTCTCGGAATTGCACTTGTCACTGTGTTTTCGTTTGCCGTCCTACTTTTGCCAATCTTCCTGGGGGCTTTGTACGATACGTATCGTGGAATTGATGCGCGTCCTGATATACATGGTTTTAAGGCGCCTTTGCCAATTTTTACACAGTACTCGTACCTGGTGAACTACAAGGCATGGTACTATCCAATAGTCCAACAATTGGCACAGATCATCCATCGAGTTTTTCCTTTCGCAAGGGGTCTTTTCGAGGATAAGGTGGCCAACTTTTGGTGCACTCTGAATATTATCATCAAACTTCGGCAATACCCGTCGGAGCTACTTCAAAAGGCATCCTTACTCCTTACACTCATTTCAATCACACCCGCCTGCATCGTCATCTTTTTGAAGCCTCGCAAAGATTTATTGCCAATCGCACTAGCAACAACTGCTTGGGGATTCTTCCTGTTCAGCTTCCAGGTTCATGAGAAGAGCGTCCTGCTCCCATTAATGCCAATGACCGTCTTGCTAGCTGGGAAACAAGGACTAAGTAAGAGTAATCGAGCCTGGGTAGGCTTTGCAAACCTCCTTGGAGTTTGGACAATGTTTCCACTTCTCCAACGTGTCGACTTACGCATCCCATACTATGTGCTTTCACTCCTCTGGGCATATCTTCTTGCACTTCCACCAGTATCCTTCTCTTTATACAAACAAGATGGGCATCCTACTTGGTCAGGATTTGCAACGGCAACACTTCATTTTGCTTTCTACCTCATGATGGCTGTCTGGCATGTCGCCGAGGCTTTTCTTTCTCCGCCGCATGGGAAACCAGATCTTTGGGTTGTTGTTAACGTTGGAATTGGAACAGTTGGATTCGGGATCTGTTATTTATGGTGTATTTGGACTTTGGCAGTCGAGAGTGAACTCTTTGATCTGACTAAAAGTGGGAAAAGGAAGACGAAAACTCAATAGTTGTCAATAACCATATAACCCTGATATTTATTCACACTTCCAACCTGAGTACAGCAAAAACAAGCAATTCCAAGATATTAGTCGAACCAGGTTCTCGTCCAGAGCTATCAATCTCCCGTAGCTTCGTTTATTGGCGCCCTCGGTCTTGCAGGATGCATCTGCATATACAAGGATCGATCATTCGAGATGCAACAACACGTTCACCACTATACCGTACCAATCAGGTCCCCAGCCACAACACTTCTCTCCCAGACCGTGCCGCACCGCCAGCAGCTGGCTTTCTCAACACCACCTGAATCTTGTGAATTTGCAAGAATTATGCTTTATTCTTCTATTTTATTGACTGGACGATCTGGATAATTGCGCAATAGACAAGCATTGCGTTCGGTTCGCGCTCCGGCAATACTTTCCTGCTTTCAGACTCGTGAAAATATGATCATCTTCAAGCATTTATACGATCAATCATGAAACATCCAAATCTGACTTCTCTCGATGAAATTTCCAATCGCTAATCTTGGGGCCAGATCCTGCAACGCGTTCAAACTCTTCACATAACCAATAATTCCGGTCATAATTCTCATCTCATGATAACCACTTTTGTTGAGCCTCCGTTCCTGAATCCTCGAAGCCACCATCTACTACTTTGACGCCATCTTCGCTTCTGCTAAGCCTCCCACGCCTTGGAACTTAAGGTTAGATGGAGACCTTCACCGATCAGGATTGCTACGCTGCAACATAAAAATCATCGATACTTCTCCTTTAGGGGTAGACCGTGCCGTAAACCCAGGAGGGCTTGGGTGTCGATTGAGGCTGGCAGCTGACTGTACCTTGAAATTTCCGCTCCTTCGTAAGGGGCGGCCGGGCTGGCAGCAAAACCCTCTTCAACCCCCCTCACAGTCGGTTCATCCACATGCAAAGCAATTACTTGCCATCGTCAAGTCGATTTCGAGCGAATTTATTCTTTGATCATGTCAAATAAATATTAATACAAATAGATCAATATCGTCAAAGATACTTGAAGATGCTGAAAAATGTTTACTCATTATTGTCGGTAGTGTTGGTTGGAGTCTGGTTGTGCAATGCGCAAACAAGTACCTCGAGTGCACCGATTCCAACGCATACAATATCTGTTGGTGCTGTACGTTTTATCAAATTTACTTTAATACCTTCGCCGCAAAGTTTATTTACTGATTGCATACTACTAGGATGGCCTCAAATTCACACCGAACGAGATTGAAGCGCCTGTGGGAGATATCGTTGGTACGAGAGTCTGGATGAAACGAGTTGAGATTTCAGTAGCTAATTCCAACCAGAATTCCGCTTCTACCCACAAAACCATTCGGTCGCAAGAGCAGCTTTCGGCGAGAACCCATGCATACCATACGAATTGACTGGCCCAGGGAGAATCGGGTTTTGGAGTGGCTTCAAACCTATTCAGACCGTGGGAAATGATGTAGGAGCTTTGTCGAACCATTCTAGATCGCTGCTAATTCAAACAGCTCCCAGTATTCAGGATCAAGGTCAATGATACAAATCCATTCTTTTTCTACTGTTCATCACCAGGGGCATGTCGCGATGGGATGGTTGGTGTTGTAAACCCTGTATGTTTGTTTCTCAAACTATTCTTCTCTGCTGATATCTTTAGAACTCCACCTTTTCGTACAAAGCCCAATTAAATTATACGACGAAAACGAAGATAATCTTGAGTCCCGGGGAAGGGTTTCCAGAAGAAGTTGCAAAATCAACAAGCGCTGGAGCTACACCGTCACCAACACCAACATCTGAGACAACTACAGCACCTGCAACTACTAGCCCCGCGACAGTACCGGCGGATCATGCACATCATTTGTCAACTGGTGTAATTATTGGGATCGCATTGGGAGGGTTTGCCGTGCTTGTATTAGCAGCAGCTACAATGTATATGTTTGGACGACAGAAAACGATCAAGGAGATATTTCGGCAATCACAACTACCACCACCAAATCACAATTCATATCAACCAACTTCACCAGGATTCACCGAAGCGCACTACTCGAATATGCAGAAGGCATCTATGGTTGGAGCATACGCTCCAGTAAAGCATTATACAAGCCCTGCTGCGGACCAGAACTATCGAAGTCCGAGTCCACCAGTTGATGAACGGACACGAATGATAGGAATGGGTGGCGCACAGCAATACGATAGCCATCCGACTTCCGCGCCAGGTAGTCCAGGATATCCAAGTCCAGCATACACGCACGAGTTGGAAAGTCCAGAACTTGAAGGCGCGGCTATTGGATTGAGGTTCGTATGATTTTACATTATTCGTATTGTCACAGACACGAAAATGTCGAGTGGCGGTGCTTATATGAACTCTGCTGACAAATACTTCCAGACCATACAACCCCGACGAAATGCACCATCATTCGGGTCCTCACGAGCTACCTGTCGCGTCACCTATTACCTCGCCACTACGAAGTCCCAGTGTTGGGAATCGACCATCGCGGTTGGATGCTACAAGGCCGTTTTCTTACACGGATAGTGAGAGCGGGTATCGACCAGAGAAAGATAGTGTGTTACGGTGAAAGCATACAATAGCGGGGTTTCAATTACGAAAAAGCTGTGGCGTTTGGTTGGGCATTTTCTTCAACTTGATGGCTACGGCCTTTATGCATGGAGTTGGGGGCGGTTTTATCGGTGAAGAATTGGGAAGGTGTATATTTGAGGAGGTTGGGGAAGGATCAGGATCGCCGGATTTTGCGGTTCGTGGTGGAGAATCTGCCAGGCGACAGGTTCGTGTATTTAATACAAGTAGTATCAATGGAGGTGGATTTTGGAGTCGAATGCGATACCATCCAACTACGAGGAAGTTAGAGGTTATTCGATGAACGAGCAGTGTACAAAATACATCCATTTCAATTCTCGCTCGACATGGTGAAGGCACAGGCTCTTCCATTCTTTATAGAGATCTAAGGAAGTAGAGGTTCATTCAATTTTCACTTCTAGCATCGCCTTAAATTGCTTCAACTTCAAGGCAAAGTCGCGAAAATTCCTTGAATCTCCTAAATCGTCACAGACAACCCACCCGAAATCAAGAGGGGCTCTTCCCATCACCATAATTGAAATTATAGTAAGCTACACTTAATTCAATTCAACATTACTATTTTTAGTTTGTAGCTCTTCCGAAGATTTTATTGACGAATTCGTGTCTTACCATGTATGTGCCCGTCCCCCTTACTGCTGCTCAATAACTCTCGCTCTGCGATCCCATATAGTCGAAATGTGAGCCTAATGCACGGGGTCCCTAAATCTTCTCCTTCAAGTCTCAAAATCCTCTCCGATGTCTCGAGAAACTGTCTGGTGATAGTACCCTCCACATCTCTAGCTGCTTTATCCGCATCCCAGGGGTGAGTTGCAATGTCCCAATCACCTTGAAAGTCCCGTTGTTCTCTCCTGTCTCTAGCAATCAATTTTAATCTTGTTGATCTAAATGAATACAGATCTACGTTGCGAGAGAAGACTTCTGCTAGTGTTTGCTGCGATCCTTTGATTTCGTCCAACCGAGGAAGTCGCCAGTATTTTGGATATTTCACCTAAACTTCCACATGAACTTAACTCGTGAGTTGAGGTTATGTTTTCAGGACTGTAATCTACAATTGATGGGCTTTCGCCGTCATACGGTGGTTTTTCGATTATTCCATGTTTATTCTTCTGCGGTGCCGAGAGGCAGATTGCAATTGCAATAGAGTGGATGCGAGAACGATTTGATGCCCCGATTTGCTTCTCTAGGTAGAAGCTGTGGGTAGACGAATATGGATGGTTGCTTCTATAGAATACTATTATGGATTCTAGAGAGACTTGTTTGTCGAGGAGGAAGAGACGCCAGAGGTTTTGTTTCATGTCCTTGGGTGGGCGGAAATCGTGAGGTGCCGATGTGGCGAGGGCTGTGAGAGAGTGTGTGTATATCCGGTTGCAGATCTTGAGGGGGAGATCTAGTAACTGGAAGAATGGTTTGTCCAAAGGCAAGTAATTACTGATCTTGAGATTGAGAGAGTCATGGACGGTTCAACACAACGTCCAGTACAAGAGCTTTCGGATTAGCAATTCCACGTTGTGTTGAATGTTGGTGACATTGTGAATGAGCTGGCGAAGATCTGAAATTGTGCTTCAATCTAATTGTATGATCCCGATCTCAATTATTAGGCATAGTTTACAAATCCTTACCTACCCTTGATATTCAACGTGATATCATTGAATCGAGGGGCCGCTGACTAATATAATTGAGGCGAAGCATCTTGCCAACTGGGTTTAGCGTTTAAAACTCCTTTCTTGGTGTCGACCATAGACCTTCCCACGTGATCCGACTTGAACCTCAAATCCTACTGGTTACATCAATGTCAATCGCTTCTCATTGACATGATATCAACATATATACCACCCAATGACAAAAATCCAACACAGTATGATGACACCTAGCACTTGGCTTTCAATAATACGACCTACAAAAGCTCTTTTGCTGTCCGAAAGTTCTCTGGGACATTAGTCAGACTCTTCTATTGAGCTAGGGGGTTAAGCTTGGTATTTGTACACGGACTGGATAATCAATTCATTCACCTTCCTATGAAAAGAGAATTAAATTGGTTTTCCTAAAATTCGTAGGACAAATCATGTATAGTCTCTAGCTGTCATCCTGCAAACACCCCCCACGCTATTACAGCATATCACCTAGTCTTCTCGTCTCCCTGTCACAAGCAACTCATTGAAGTCCTTTCAGAGCCCGGCTCCTCTTTCTGAGCTTCAGCACACTTCCACTTGACAGTCTACTCTATGAATTCTTTTAATTTTCAATGGGCGTTGGTAGTAGCGTTAGGGGAACTGTTAGGCCAGCTTGGGACCTTGGCAGCACTCGTTCTCGAACCGTGGGTGCACTTCCACAGCAGGCTGAATGTGCCTGCAGCCTAATGGATTTGCGATATCAACTTCTTTCGTTTCTTTAATTCATCTCGTTTCTCCAATTTATGTTGATTTGTTCGGTTTCCTCAATGTGAGCTTCGAGATGGTTGAGCGCCATAGACTACTTGTCGAACTTTTGGAAGGAATTTTTTATCACAAGATATCGTGATATATCAGCACAGAACTATTGTGCTTCTGTGATGCGAGGTTCCCGTCTATGCAGCCTTCAAAATCAGGCCACGTTTCCGCTGTGGCATGATTCACGCCAAAGAGGACGCCGAAGAGTATCCGTGACGCCGATCCTCGTTCTTCCAATTTGCAGTAGATAGGCGCCTTAAGCACCCATGGGGTAATTGCAGAGTTGTGGATCATCTCATCGCATTGATGAGTTTGATGGCATGGGCGATTTTGTTGTGACTATCTCTTGGTCTCATCCGGGACTAGTCGAGTTTTCCCTGGCTGGACCGCTATTGGACTTAAGGTGAAAGATGTCTACAAGTCGCAGTCCACTCTTGAACACTTCCCAAGCAGATAGAGGAATCTTGTCTGCTACACAAATAAAAAGGACCTTCTTGTCTCTCGAATTGAGATCTTCAGCCCTGTTACCTCAGCCCCCAGGCTATCCAAGCGTTTGTCGACCGTTGTGTACATAGCTGGCAATGCGAATCCCACATTTGAGCTGGAATCCATATTTTCTGTGGTCATTGTGGCCGTCCTCAACGGCCCCTTGAAAGTCAAGAAACCGTTTATAGGGGCAAAGAAAATAATGTAAATACACAATCCCGAGAAATAAATCCGACAACCTGAATTAGACAGCACTCACCTTCAGCTGCAAGATATATTAATGAAAAGGGGCAGATATCGAAGCAAATGTTTAGTGGAAGTCATTTTCAAATAATCACTGAAAACCCCTACTACCTTCAATGTAGAAGGATCAATTCTCATCATGGTGTTATCTTTGTTGATTAGTGAATCGGATGTGGATGAGATATCAAGGGTGGACAAGTTGATTTCTGAAGAAAGGCAAAAAGTGTGTGCTCGACTTCTTATAAAATCGATTACCTGAATATAATATCTTGAAATAAAACCCACATTATATATCCATGTGTCTATTAGCTTTGAAATGATAGAGTGGACTAGATTTGTGGTTCATCGTCCTATTCAGGTAGGCTGATTGGAGAAGATTTCTATTTATATGTTGAGATATGAAGTTTAGCAGAGTCAACGTTATGGTGGTACTGGATTGATTGAAAATAGTGTACAGGTTCAGAAGTGGTAATAGTGCGAGAAGTGAGCTTAAGGCTGGAGGGCTGTCACACGTATGACACCGTACGTAACCCCGTGCTAGGCGTAATCTCCTGCGATTATTCAACATTATACAAAGCATTAATAAAGCTGAATTTGGTACACAGTCTTTACTTTATGTGTACAGAGTGGAATGAATACATTGGGCTTGTGTGGGTTGACATAGGTAGACGATGTTATCCTTACTCTGTACCAGCTATTAATTTGAAGAAACCTAAATTTCTCTTTATAACAACACTCAATTGTTGTGTCTTTGAGCTTTATGGAAACATTTCGTGGTACACACGTCACCATGAAGATACTTCTATTTGCTGGAACTCTGTCTAGTATGGATTCTGACAGATCCATTGCCGTATCAAATATAATCTTTGAGTTATTGTGCAAGAACATGACTGATGCATCTGTCAAGTCGAGAGCTTGGTTTGTGTAGTCACCGGAGACGTGAGAGATGATCGTCTCAGGGAAGACAGGATACCATGGACAGGCCCCATCTTACATATTGAAAAGTCAGCTAAGACATTGTTACACAAATGTGTAAGCATGCACTCATTCTTTCAGCGCATTATGACGCTAGAATTCGTTGATTCCACCTACGTATTAGACACCAAGCAAATAAAATGCCCAGATAATACTAATCGAGTTCCCGCCATATGCAGGCCTTCGATACTAATTGACCATGTAATCCTGGCTTGTGGGTCGTTGATAGACCTAATCCATATGGTCGTTTGGTTTTTCTATGATTCAATTTCTCCTACATAGCAACTTGAACACCTGCAATAACTGTGGCAACCGCGAAAACCGCCAGCAATGCGAAGAATATCACGACAAATGCTCTTCTACTCATCGGATCTTGTCTTAGAAACTTCATCGGGCCATTCTTCTTCCTTACAGAACAAGCCCTAACTTATAATCTTATAGTCCTACTCATCTTTAGGAATAAGAAGCGACTTGCTGGATGGATTAGAGATGAGCAAAAGGCCATTGAGGATGGATTCTTAGATTTAGCGGATCTAGAGAATGATTAATTCAAGTCTGTATATTATACAAAATGTGGAGTGAATTATATATATCTCGAGAGATTGATTCGAATTTGTTCAATGGCCAATAATAGATTAAAAGTTATCCCACAAATCAGCCCAAGGATATTCAAATCCATTGACATCGTTTTGAGTATCTATGATGGAAGGTCCCATATGGGTAGCATCATCCCATCCAATATTATTGAACATATCAGAATTTTGGCTTTGTGTATTGCGCTTCAATCGAGGAGCTTCGCTGGTGATTTCTTCTGCTGGATGACTAGATCGAGAGGCTTGCTCGCCACAAATTCGCATAATTGGTATCTCGCATTGAGCGAGACAGATGTCTACTAAGTCCCAGTCGTCTTGCTCTTTAGCTTGACGAAGCCAGTGTAGATATTGAGTTAACGAGTCCTTGCAACTTTGTGCTATTAACGGATCCGGAGTTTCGATTGTGCAGCGAAGAAGAATGATTGTAGCAGATGCCATGTGGTATGCTGTGTAGGGAGACCAAAATTCACCGAGATTACTTGATCCTAGGCAGCAGAGAAATTTGATGATACTGCGTGCTGATTCTCGTAGCATGGCTTGGGAGTACTGGCGAATTTCCGAACTACCAGGATCAACAGAACGCGACGCTGTCTAGTCTGAATCTCAGTGATAAAGATCCCCAAGTATTTTAGCAATAGCTTACACGAAATGCGATTCTCCGAATGAGCATTTTTGTAGATAAGTAGCCCAGTCTCAGACTGCTTGCCCCTGAAATGAGGTGCTTGTCTTCGCGATCTTCAAGTGAGAGTCGCGCTGACTCAGAATCTTCCCAGTCATCTATCTCGGTGTCAAGACGTCGTAGGATCTTCGAGACCTCTGCTTCGGGTTTTTGACGGCGGTCATAGACCAAAGGAAGAATATCACTGAGAACTTCTGTCAAGGAACAGAGAGCTATGAAGCACCGCGCTGCCTCCCTCCGCTCATCCGTTTCTAAGCCCGCCGTCATAAGGAGCTCAATTGTTGGGATGGGTACTTCGTGTTGACCTTTCGTGATGTAATTCGGTACCCCATGAGCAAAGCTTGACCTATATTTCAAAGTCATCATTATACAAAAGTGTCTAAATATTTAGGACTAATTACCAGGTATCATGTATCAGAACACCCCACCATAGTCTTACACGCATCCTCTTCTCGGCGTTTGAAATACTCCAAGTCCGTGGATCCCTATTGAGACCAAGAACATGCGACAACCCTACGGTTCGGCCGCTATTGATGGTATTGCCAGTGATGGATGTTGTTGGCCGTCCAGTAAGATCAACTAATGCGGCGTTTATGGTAGACATACCGGGCGCTAGAAACTCTTCGTGAAGAGCAGCAACTGCTAAGTTCCAAGCATACCTCAAATCTGGTCGAGGAAACTGACATAATACTGGCGATCTGTTCCAATAGATCAAGGCCGACGTGACAAGATCGCACACAAGCGCGGCAGACAAGAACTTGCTGCCTGTTCTATAGAGTTGTACAAAGTGTTCCTCATCCAGCACAGGAAAGGAAGGATGAATATACTCAAAATAACTATGATTGGCTAATTAGTAAAATACACGCTCATTTTTCAGGCAATACTTACAGAGCAATGACATTGTCAATATGAGGTCCTAGAATTTGCTCGAGTATCTCCCTCTGTTTCTCTCCCGGTATATTGTTTGCAGAAAGCCCTTGACGCCTTCGGGGAACAGACAGATACAACACCGGATCTTCTGGGTTGTCAGAAACTGTGTCGTATATATGTTTATCCGTTGTGAGATGCGAGCGATTCGAAGACGACATGTATGTCTCAATCATCTGCACATCTTCTGCCATTACTGGTCCAACTATCATGCTTGAATTGTTCCCTGGCGCTTCATTCTGTGATGTGGAAGCCGCAAGATTGATCGGGGGGTATGTGAAGTTGCTGGTTTGATTCTCAGGAGGCGATAGCTGTGAAGAAATTTGTATATTCCTGCTTGGAGATATTATGTCTAGCCTATCAATGGTTCTCCGTTTCGCGGTGCGATTATCATCGCCATATGAGATGGCGTTCGTGCGTTTGGAGAGAGTAGATGCAGCATTATCTCTCTGATGGTGTAGACAACTTGCATTCGAGTTTCTGCACAATCGACATGGCTGCCCAGGTACATCTACCTCGCATCGCAACTTTCTCCTTCGACAGCGGCCACAAGCAGGAATTTTGTGAGACCGATATGGTCGGCATTCTTTGGTTGAAACCATTGCCCCCTTTGTCAAAAAACTAGACTAGGGAAATCATACCAATTGGACAGTAGATGAAAACAGATAGTACAATATTCAGACTTCTAGCGGACTAGGCCACTTGACGAGACTTGAGGTTCTAGTGAAAACTCGAGGTGTAGGCCTCCAACAACAGTATTATAATAATTAGCCGTACCGTGATATCACAAACCAATAGCAAAGTTGGAATTAGAGGAGCATTCAAAAACAGGCAAAATACATGATTAATTGCATGTATTCCGTGACCTGTAGACCATGTAATACCGCAACACTCAGAGACAAGAGTTCCCCGTGGAATGAACCAAGAGTGGGATAGTCCCACCTGCACCCCACTTTGAGTCGCCCGAGAGCAGTGAAGTACATAGGACACTCTTATCTTCAATTTCCCGAGAAGTTCTCCGTTAATTCGGAAAGCATGCAAAGTCCCCGGGAGCAAGGTCAAGTAATTCTCATCCGGAAACCCCTCACCTGATTGGAAGCGTGCCGGGTGTAGTCTCTAATGCCTCCTCGAAGAGAGATAGCCCTGACTCCAACTCCTTGTCCGATATCGTGATAGGGGGAGCAATTCGAAAGACGCCTCCAAATGATTTGATCGCCAGCAAATTAGCTGACAGGCCCAATTCAGTCATCCTCTTTCCAAGAGCATTACCAACCTCAATCGCTGGTTCTTTGGTCGCTCGATCAGCCACAATTTCGACTCCGCACATCAAACCACGCCCCCGAACGTCTCCAATACACCCGAATTTCATCTGCAGTGACTCCAGACGAGTCTTCATCTTCAATCCCGCCAAGCGAGAACGTTCCACTAGCCCCTCTCGAATAACAATATCCAATACTTTCAAACCAACAGCGGCAGGTAAAGGATCATTGACATGAGTCGTGTAGAATAGAAATCCACGATCATAACAAGTTTCCTCGATTTCCTTCGATGTTATCACCGCAGCAAGAGGAAGGCCATTTCCAAGCGTCTTGCTCAATGTCAACATGTCAGGCGTAACGCCTTCGTGCTCAATTGCAAACATTGATCCACATCGACCTAGAGCAGTCTGCGCTTCGTCGACGATTAAGAGCATGTCACGCTTCTCGCAATGAGCTTTCATGGCTTTGAGGTACCCAGGGGGAAGGGGAAGCATGCCCCCGGAACTCAAAATAGGTTCGATGATGACAGCTGCAAGGGACCCGTTGGATGCTTGATCAATCATGTTCCAGCCGTAGTTGAGCTCTGTTTCCCAGTCATAAGAACCATCATGATTTCGGAAAATGGAACGGTATGAGTTTGGGCAGGGGAGCACAAGATTTCCAGGGATCTAGAAAACGATAAGCATTATGAGATCTTAAATTTGGGGAGCGGGGTGACTGCTTACAAATGGACCATATCCCTTCCTACCAGAATGATATGTTGCGGCTGTGGCAGCGCTCGTCATACCATGCCAACTGGCACCGAGAGCAACGATTTCGTATTTCCCCGTGTGCATCTTCGCCATCTTGATAGCAGCCTCATTGCTCTCAGCGCCTGTGCTCAAGAAAGCAGCTCGATCAAGACCCTCGGGTAGAAGAGCGGTTAATCTTTCTGCTAATTGAACAACTGGAGGACTGAGCATTCCACTGAAGAGATGATCTAACTTCGAAGCATGTTTTGTAATAGTCTCGACGATTTCTGGATGGCCGTGGCCAATCAGACATGACATTTGACCAGATGTGAAGTCGAGGATCTTTGTTCCGTCTGCAGAGTAGATGTAGACACCTTTCGCGCCAGTGATGATCAAAGGAGAGAAGTGTCCGCCATATCTGATGAGTTTGGTGCTCGCCGACTGTAGCATGGCACGGCTATCAACGTTATGGTAAAGCTGTGTTCCCGCTTCTTCGGGCTGGATTTGTGTGGGCATAGCTAATTTTTTGTCTTCGTGAACAATTTATGGGTGTAGATTGTAAGAACCATGGAAGTTTGTGTTAAAATCCGCAGTGGAAGGAAGAATGGCGGAGCGAGAGTGCGACATATGGGTTTGAAGATAACAAGAGACAGACTTGTAGCAATTGAACCAGGAAACAGTTACCAATGTCATCAAACGGTGAGGTGGCAGTCTTCAGGCTGAAATAGACCGGGTAGAGGGTTGACACATGAACTCATTAATGGCATTCCGTCAGTTTCCCGAGGCTAGAAAACGGGAAAGTGACGAGAAAGTTTATCACTTCATCAACTTATCCATATCCATCATCATGAGCTGATATTAGAGCAAAAGACGGAATAACCGTCCTGGAAGTTTCTCCGTTATTCCCAAATGAACCATTTTTGTCGACTGATAGGGGGACTGGATGCAGGGTTTTAGATGTAGAGCTAGAAACCCATGAAATGATGGTTTATATATTATTCTTGTACAACAAATGAACAGCCAATGACTGATAGAATTATTGTAAGCAGTAGATCTAGTCATAGAAATGTTGATGATAGGACTCTAGAGTCCACGATCTGCAGCAGAGAGTTGATTGACATAATGAGAATAAAAAATGACCTTCAATTGTCTGCGAAAACGTGCCCAAGATGCCTTCCCCTCAAAAACAGATAAGTAGGCCTTAAATAAGATATATCGTGCCTGGTTAATGTCGGGGTAGAGATTGATTCTGTGGAGGAGGAACGGAAAAATATCGCTAGAATCTCTCAAAAATCGTCCAGCAATCCTTAGAGGCTGGAAATTCGGTTATTAGGGTTTTTCTGAATTATCCTCCGTCGGCTTTCGGCTTCATTTGGAGCAAGGAAATCGCAGCGAAAGCGACAGAAAACATTTGCTTACGTGACCAACGGATCACTTTACATGGATCCATCCAGAGTGGCAGTTCGGAGAGAAAGCACAGGAGGAATTGTTATTGGCAGAAAGCTGTTTGAATATGGAGGAAGATCTTTTGATATGTCATTTTGCAGTCAAGAGGACCGCTCTAGAGATAGCAACGCCAAGGCCAGACGAGTACAAAGAAGAGAATTTACACGGATTCTACACTGATTACAGGTTGTCATAACGCCTAGCCCACTCGAATGCTTGCAATACCATCCAATCGAGTAGTCAAATGAAGCTTTGAACATCACCAATACATGTATCGCTGGAACTGGCCTGAGACTGTATGGATCCGTTATTGACAATGCTTTCCGTTAATAAGTACGGTGATATCCGTGAAGAAAAGCCATTGATGTACTACTCGGAAGCCCCGGCGGGGTAATTGACGGAGACTTCGTATGGCTTGGGCTACAGGGAGATATGATATATATAGAGAGGCTATAGCCGTTTAGGACGAAAAGTGAATAAGAAAAAGAGATAAAGAACTCAAGACTTTCCCTCCTGATTTTGTGGCTCTATTTATGACATTCTTACGTGCCTCACACCAACAATCCACATTCTTCTTCTCTCTGCCTAGGGCTTGCATATTGGCTTCCGGCTCCTTTTTCGCACCCTGCTCTCTTATCAAATTTGCAGATACACTCTGGAGCTTATGATCCATCTCCACCTTCTCTGAAGTAAGGAGAGCGAAATTACACTTCTCGGTAGCAATGTCTCTCAAATCCTGAGCGAGGTCACCATCGACCTTCTATTTGCCTGTTCCTAAGGCTTTGAACTTAATTTCAAGCTCTGGAGTCTTATTTTTCGCAGTCTTATGCTGATTTCTTAGGCACCAAGCTATATTAAATCGGCGTGCCTCTGTGCCAGACATGACCGACGATTATAGGGCCAATTAATAATTCTATGCTCCTTAAGGCTATATTTAATTGTAGTAGTAGCGAAGGTAAGCCTATAGGCAGTTTTAACTTGAGCGTAGGTATCCTTTAGATTCGTACGTAAATAGAATAATATTACACGCTTGTCGGCATCAGTATAGAACCTTTTCCACGCCTAGGGATGTTATGTTAAGTTAACTTTATAGTGTAATATATCTTGCTAGATAGTATATCGATCTATACCACGGTCAAGTTCGAGAGACTCTACGATTTAAGTAGGCGTGGTACCTGTAGTTAGTTGCTTATTAATCTGGACCCTTTAATATAGACTTAGATATGTATTAAAAGGTCGATTGCTAGATATAGCGCGTAAAGGAGTGCGATGAGATAGCATTTTTATTAAAAGCGCAGCTTTTTTTTAGGTTCCGACCCCCCCTGCCCGCGAGTTCTAAGGCTGCCTTTCGGATCACGTGGGTGGTGTCACCTGACACCTCTTTTTGACCTGGCCGATCATAGGGCCTCTTTTTTACGCGAGCCGATTTAAACCTAGACGAAGATCAGTCTTATCTTACCCTATAGCGTCGAAATACTATTCTAAATACCCTTATAAGCTTCCTCTTACGTCGTTTTTAAAGGATACGGA
>LLCE01000085.1:0-172818 GCA_001414415.1 Hymenoscyphus repandus | reverse complement strand
TATCTGTGGATTCTTGACAAAGCTTTCGGGCTTCCCCTTCATGCATAAGTGTCTCTGTACGCATGATTGTTTTTTGTGGTTTGCGTGCCTGTCATTCTCATTTGGTAAGAGTTTAAGTCAAAACTCTACATACACTGATGTTTCATACTCATAGATAATGTAGGACAATTCACTAGATTGTCCTTAAAATTCTAGAGGATTAATCTTAATCATCCTAGATAGGATAAGAGAATGATCTATGTACTCTTCTCCTAAGTAAAACAGTCGAAGTCTTCAATTAAAGTGCCGAGGTGTACTCGGAGTTTTGACTCGCGCTCTTACTCTATTTGAGATCGAACAGGGCTACGCGCGTGGTCAGGGGAGGGAAGAGTGGGCAAGGACACTTTCTTATACTTTATTCTCCCTTCAGATCCTTCATGAAGGAAGCTGCAATAGATTGGCATAGAGAATATTAGTAAGTGCGAAGTACTTATTCGATATTTATAAGTCTGCACAAGCGAAGTTCTCACGCTCCTTCAACCACTCGTTTACGCCGTCGAAAGCCACACACTCACCCGTATGTGAAGCAATATCTCACTCGGCGCCGATCGACCTTCGTATGACGCTTCATATTCGATCAGCATCAGGGTTTACTTCGACTGACTGTGCCTGTCGGCAACAAGTTAGGGTGTACAGTAAGACATCTTCACCAAGGACTCGAAAGGCCTTCTCCCCATCAACACAAATATCGGCCTCTCGACGCTGCTCAAGATGAAATCGGGCTCATTAAAATCCTCACCAGCAATGAGACTGAAAAATTGTACTGTGAGTTGACTCACGTACAGCTGGATAAGGACACCATGTACGATGCTCTCTCGTACACCTGGGCTTCGGAGGATGGAAATTCTAGTGACGAAACGCTTTCGTGATCATGGAAAACGTGAAATCAACGTCTTACGATAACAGATGCCTCGACATTATGCACAATCTTGCCGCGTACCTGAGAGCAAGCCGAAAGCTTGACAATGGTGGGGATTGGATATAGATAGATGCTATATATATTGACAAGAGCAATATGAAGTAGGGCTCTGAACAAGTTCACCGTATGGGTGACTTGTACCTTGGTGCCAGGAAAGTTATCGTTTGGCTTTGTAAGGAGCGCTATGCGAACACTCTAGCCATTGACTTATTTAACCTCTTAGAAACAAAAAGAATGGACGCTATCGATGACTCTTGGTTCGTTGATAACCTGCCGTCGCCTGAAAATACTGCTGAGTGGTACGTAGTATTTTTGTTGCTCAATAGACCTTGGTGGACACGGTTTTGGACTATTCAAGAGCAAGTGCTAGCCCAAGAGCAATCTATGTTTGCGGACCTGCATCAATGCCGCGGGCCACGTTAGAGGCGCTCTATGAAGACATGTATTTTCATTTCGTGTAATAATTCCGGGGCTTCGATGAGCATGCATCTTTCGATTAGAACATGAATTGGGTCTGCTATAATCGTCTTGTATCTCGATGCAGCATGCCTGGGCTGAAAGACGGGCCTCTCAACCTATTGTTTTATCTACACAAAATTAGAAGTTATGGAACAACAGATCTTCCGGAAAGTTTCTGGTATGTTAGGACTTGCGGGAGACTCCGAAAGCCTGGCTCCCTATCCAGCTTACGATATTTCTTATGAAAAGATGCTTCAAATAATAGTGATATCTTCTGTAAACACGCATAAAGCACTGGACATTCTCTCCCTTGCAAATCCCGTAGAGCTTACAAAATTTTCACCAACATGGTATTCATTCCTCTATGAGTTCAATGATAGGCACTTGAACACGTTTCTCCAGGCCCCACAAGCGCGCTGCATTGATTTTTGAAGCGGCACGAAATACACCTCCTGTTGTGAGTATACACGAAGACGCTGGCATGATAGTGTTCAGAGGTTTTGTTCTCGGTGATGTTCACGCTATGGGCCAACGAGTCCCACTACTTAGTGATTCTGTCTATAACAGCGAAGGAGCTACCTTCGCAGCAATATGGAGAGGTACTATAGGCGATCCTACCGGGGACATCATTGAGTTCTATGGGGACATCCAAAACCACGATGAGAGACTAGGATAATTTTTTTCGATTATCTACGACAATAGAGTACAACAGGAGAACATGGCTTCCAAGGTGAACCTTCTTGACTCCATGAAAAACGGAACCGGCCATAGTTTCGCAGACTGCTACGTTTTGGAGGGAAAGAGCTTCTATGAGTTCCATGTATTCTATGAGCAACAGCTTCGTGGGCTCGAAATACGGGGTCGGCCTTTCAGCAAGTGGAAACAGTTGTTTCGACCCACGCTTGAGAGACAGCGACAGCTCTTGGACGACCCGGGAATCTGGCATTACTTCTTCAACAACTTTGAAATGACGCAAAGTTCTAGGAAGCCAATGACGACTAAGAAGGGTTACTCTGCTGCAGTATCACTTGAGGCTCAGGAATGTGATTTGATTTGTATCATGCTGGGGGGCGGAGTACCTTTTGTGCTTCGACCGTATGAGGATGGGTATCGACTTATAGGCGAAACGTTTGTTCACGGGGTTATGTTTGGGGAGACGAGGGAGAGGTTGAAGAGAGGAGAATACCACTCAGGGATTTTAAAATATACTGCTACTACGAAATTGAACGCAGGTTCTGAGTTTTACAGGGTTGACAGTCGTGGAGTTGGATAAGGTAGTACGTGACTTTGTCATTAACTCGGAGGCTTTAAAGGGAACTAAGGGATTTTGACGTGTTTCTCCACAACAGAATATCTCTTGGCCATAATTTCAAAGGAGATTGAGCAATAGCTCTTAGAATCAGGGGAAATGGCTCTAGAGGTAGGAATCGTTCAAAGTCTCTTGACTTCACCACTTGAAAAGTCAGGTCAAAAGCTTCCATGGTAATATCACCTGAAAATTTTGGTGTCCAACGCAGTGTCGTATCTTGGAACCTCTGTTAAGGGGGACGAAGCGGTCATGAGTTGGAGAATGAGTGGAAGATAGAGGGGAAAATTTGAGCCAACACGAGGTATAGGGTAATTTGAGATGTAATGCAAGCTATCTTAGGCTAAGACAGAAGGATCTTCACAAAATGCACATCCTCATTTACTTGTCCTTAAATATCTAGGAAAATCAAGTCAAACATTCTTATTAATGGAGGTGAGCAATTCTGATTCTTCTTCTAGAACGAACTTTTGAGATAGCGTAAGTTCAAACCCCCTGATATCCTCGCGTAAGCTCCAGAGAATACTTAAAAAGATAGTGGAGGATATAATCAATGCACATGTAATACTGAGTGTAGTTAGACTGAATTTGCAACGCTATAAAAACGAATCAAACTTATTCTCGGTTTATTTATTGGAAAATAGAAAGCACCCTGTAGGGGTATATATATTTTTACCGCTCGCTTTTATGTTACTAAGGTCTTTGTATCTTCCAAATGTATTCACAGCGCTTCCATATCTTTTAGTGAAAAGGAGAGATGAGATGTACTCTGCTACTATCTACTTCTAGATAGGATGTTATATCGTGGCGTTGTGACTGAGGAATTCTCCGCGCGAGACGAAATGGTGGTGGAGACTGAACTTTGTTGGGTTGCAGAAAGGTGGTAGTGGGTTAGTGGTCGTGAGTAATTTTTGATGATATCGTTTACGTATTCGCGGATTGAATTTTATGTACTTCCCTGGAAAGGAGTATTGAGGCAGGATATGAGTTTAGGAAATTTATATCAACTCGAGCCTCTTTGACCCAAGGCTTGCTTATCCCATTAGTATTCAGACATCGTTAGAGGGCGAGTTTTTTTGTTGATAAGACTCGTTTGAAGGTGATGTAAGTTGGCTATTCTTTCTTAGCAGCGAAGTTGAGCTTCTAAAGCATAGGTGTTACTCTACGAACACTGAGACCCGTTTCAACTATCTTGGCTACACGTAAATCCCATTAGTTCTTTGCGAATCTTTAAGAACAGTTTTAAAAACCAAGTAGAAACAGGATACGAGAAAATTAATTAGGCCCCCGTCTTTACTCAAAGTTATTATCCATTCCTGATGTAAGACCGTTGCAGTAGATGACGAAGATTTTATATCATCGGAATTTCTCGCTTCACACAATTGACTACAAGCTTCGTGATGCGAGAACGACGGAGAACCCGAGGGAGTTAAAGTAGTAAGTACGAAATAGTGTATATCAATTCCTATAATTGTGCTATCTTTCCTGCATCAGATAATGTCAAATCTGCTTGATCCCAGAGGACTACCGTCCTTGATGTCTCCATGCGGAACGGCTTCATAATCGCCGAAACATGCAAAGTCATATTTCGCCTTCTTCTCTTCATCCTCGAGGATCTTAATTAGAGCCACCAGTTCGCAAAGCCCATCTCGCCGCTCAGGACATCTAGGGTGTGGTAGCGTTCTCTCGTTCAGCTTGAACCTCACATATTCCGTGTGGCCACCAGTTGCATCATACTCTCTGTCACCCAAAACAGGATGTGGCGTTTTCAAAATTTCAACATCAAGTCTGGCACCAAAAGGAGTTGTATGTGAAACCGTCAAGTTGTGTTCTCTGGGATACTCGTTTCCGGGTAGGACTTGTCCAAACTGCGTGAAGCCAAGAGAAGTGATAATACTCATAATATTCGTATCGTGTGAGAAATCAAAATACAGCTTCTGGTTCACGGGAAAGGTGCGTGGCGAGCCATCTAGCGTCGTATTGATCTGCGAGTGCGCGAAGTCTAGGGTGCGGTGCTCGAGGCGCGCGAGAAATTCTTGATGCCAAGCTAAGCCAACCGCGCGTCCTGTGGGTGATTCTACATCGGGTCAGACGTGTAACACAATGCTCGGCTAGGACATAGTGGCGGTGCTGGGGGCTCGGAGTGATCGATGCGGGTGGGAATGGATGGGGAAATGGAAAACGGTAGGATTTAAGCTTATACTTACGGAAAGCTGAGCCACCGGAAAACCACAGGTCGATGCTGTATTCGAATCCCTCCCATTCAGGATATGTGAACAGATGGCAGAAAGGACTATAGCCGTATGCAGCCTGGTATTTTAGTCAGTCAGTCAGTCAGTCATCTCTAGATGTGGAAGGTGGGAGTTGTTGGCCGCACATATTCATATGGACACATTGTTTGCATGGCGTATACATCCAAAACGTCGAAATCGACCCCATCAATTAACGTATTTATCCGGGCAGTGGCGTTCTGGAGATATATGCCCACCCATTCCACTGAGGCATTGCTGCCTCCTTTGTTCTGGAAGCTGTTGGAATTCGGGCAATTGTCGTAGCCAGCCAATGAGTTGTTCCATCGATCAGTGTTGCTGAAACCCTCAATTCCGTAGCCAACTTCTGCATTGTCATGCCAATCCAGGCCGAAAAAGCCTGACAGGAAATTCCAAACACTCTATTTGTCATGTTAGCGGCGTGGTTCATGTAAGTTGTAATCATAGATGTGATATTAACATACTTCTCGCATTCTCTTCTGCGTCGTTGATCGCACCAATATCTTACTGCCTGGCTCATATAGGTGACCATATTGGTAGTAGCGATCTACGCCACTCTTGAACAGCTGCATTCTTCCCATAGGAACCATAATCTCAGCCCCTAAGCCATAAGTCCAGTTGGTGAGGAATAACAAGGGCCCAGAGGTCGTGAACTTCCCACTAAGGCCGGCCATCTTCGCCCCAAATGCTTGCACATTGACTCCGATAGTAGGATATCTCGAGCCGTGGCGATGAAGCACCTGGATAGGTCAGTTGGATTGCTCAATCTCAAAGGGCGGATATCGAAGTCCTACATGAACTTGTGTAACTTCTGCGCCCCGAGGTAATGGGTACTCCTCGATCCCCCAACCTTCATAGTTAGGAGAGTAAGGTGAGAGATGACCCCAAAGCCTCTCGATGCTTTTATTTGGGGCTGATCCAAGACTTGGCACAACAGTCTCTTCAGCAAGAAATGGGGCTCTTCCCGTAGCTGTAGGACCAGGCCATAGCTCAGGATTTGGGTCAAAGTACTGCGGAACCTTGGAATGCACTGGCTTGCAACTTTTCTCATCTCGACTTCCTGTAAGAGCTTCATGAATTATCTTTAATGAGCAGTAAATGGCCACAATTCCAACTGCGATAAGTGCTGCCAATTTAAAAAATCGAGCCGGCTTTGAGTTCCTCTGTCTCGGCTCTTTCATGATAGGGAGATTGTCTTGTGAGAGATCCTCCATCTCGTAGCTTTTTCGAATCAGAGATTCGGCTTCTTCCCGTGGCTGCCCCATCCTGACAAGCAAGCCTACTGCCCTCTTTCTTTGATTGTATAAGTCTGAATCCCTTAACGTGAAATGCGACTATAACCTGGCGACTAGGGTTGTGGCGATGTCAACACGTTCCGAACGCGCGCGTCAGGGTCATATCATCAATGTGGTTATTAAGCACCGGGCACTGCACGGAAATGACTGTTTGTATCGAGAAAGAAGGCTAGCAGCACACTACGGTGCTTAGGGGATAGATACAATGATGCTTGGAAAGGAGTGTCGTTGATGATTTCCGGAGAAAGATGACGAGGTGACGTCAAAAAGATTAGCGACAATTTGACGCTGTGACCCCACCTCATCCCATGCACTAACACATTTATATAAGAGAGCAACGATAACAATCTCATCTCTTATAATTTATTTGTTTTCACAAAAGAGATAAACAATTCTTTAATATCCCCTACATTCACATCTTGACTTTCGACTCAAATCATGACTAAAGATATTCCAGAAAAGATGCTTGCAGCGCAAGTGGTTGAGGTAATACACCCTTATGAGATCATATTTTGAGAGCAAGTTTCATGATTTGTGTCTGCAATAACATGCAGCTATGTCACTTCAGAGAACAACTTTTCAACAGCAACAGAATACTTATTATTTGAATTATTTCAAGCTAGCATGTGTACGACAAGTGATTGGGTGATTTGTTGACGTGTAGGTTCAGCAATGGACTGTCCTACATGCTTGGTTGTATGCCAGTTTACTAAAGAATTGGAACATTTCTCTCGAAATGGGAAGAGAGCAGAGATGTTTCTTTTGATGTACTGTCAGACAACCTAGTAAAATATGAATTGATAATTAGTTCATACGAGCTTTTCATACTCATCAATTGTCTCTCGTCTTCATTGTCGAGTGACGCAGCAAGCTCGTACACTAAGTGCACTGTCTCCAAGAACAGTTACCCCAAACTAGAAAAAAATACAGTATTTATCGCGAGCTAACACTTCTATAGTTCAAGAAACCATACAAAATCCACGAGGTCCCTACCCCAGGCGATGATCTCAACGAACATGACCTCCTAGTCAAAGTAGCTGTAGCCTCTCTCTGTCACACTGACGGCATGGTGACTCAAGGAATAATGGGCACTCAACTTCCCTGCATTGCATCACATGAAGGAGCTGGCACCGTGGTCAAAGTCGGTTCCGCCATCCAGGAATTCCACGTAGGCGACCGTGTCCTGTGTAATCTGACTTACCATCGCTGCGGTATGTGTGCGGATTGCATGGGGCCAGAGGGAGACCAGCAGTACTGTGCCAAAGTAGGGGGATATCTGGGAGTCACAGTTGACGGATCCTTTGCAGAGTATGAGGTGGTGGATGGAAGAGAGGTGTGCCTGTTGCCTGACAATGTGAGCTTTGAGTCTGCAGCTCCGCTTGCATGTGCAGGAATCACAATCTGTAAAATTTGTCCCTTTAATCAAGAAATCGAAGGATTCGCTGATGAGTAATGTTCTAGGGGGTGGCCTCGTGAGAGCCGGTTTGAAGACCGGAGAGGCGGTCGCTCTTGTCGGGGCAGGTGGTGGTTTAGGCCATTTGGGTGTGCAATTTGCGAAGGCCCTTGGTCTTCATGTGATAGCCATTGATGCGCGTGATGAGGGATTGCAGCTTGCAAAGGAGTGCGGCGCAGATACTGTGATAGACGCGAGGAAGGGCAAAGAAAAGGTCGTTGAAGAAGTGCAAAAAGTAACCGGAGGGCAAGGGGTAGATGCAAGCTTGAACATAAGCGACCATGAGAGTGCCGCGGCCACTGCAGCTGCAGTCACAAGGATGCATGGAATTCTGGTACAGATTGCGCAGCCCACGAACGTCAGCGTGCCTTTCGCAGAGCTCATTTTTCGGGACATCAAAATTCATGGTAGCTTAACAGGTAAGAGATGCCCTTATATGCCAATTTCAGAACTGACCAGGCGAATCTCAAGGATCACGAGCAGAGTGCCAGAGAATGCTCCAGGTAGTGTCAAAAAACAGAATTGAAGTAAAGACAAATGCATTTGATGGAATCAAGCAAATACCCAAGGCAGTAGAACTTGCACACTCAGGGAAGATGCAAGGAAAGCCTGTCATTTTGATTGACAAGCAAGCGATCGAAGACGAGAAACGATCGGGAATAAGAATGGTTTAGGCCCTGCTAACACTTGTATCTGGCTGCGTTAAGGACATTGAAACAACATCGTCCACTGAGATTGAAATCAGACATGAGGGAAGTGTAATATAATCAAAAGCTTGATATTGTATAATCCCACGTTAATTCCCAAGTGATAAATTTCTCATCTAGCCAGCAATCTGTTACAGTACAAAGATGTGAGTGAAAGTATAGCATGCCAGATGCCACATTACGGCTGTGCCGCAGAAAACATGAACAGAGAATGAAAAATACCAATAGGCGAATCATCTTAAAGTGTATGCAGAGTGGAAACAACTAAAGACAAATTCAAAATATCTCATCTCCCCTGCCCTTCGCCAGGTGATACCGCGAAGCGATGGAAGCACATGCAGGTGTGATAGGAAAGGGAAAAATATTCTTTCGGTAAGTGAGCACCTATCCCAGAACAAGCCATGAAGCTAAGTCTTCTCTGCTTTACCAGACTTATGCTGAGATCGAAAGGAAAGGGTTGGGGTGCTGGATGAAGCTTCTGTAAAGTTCACTTCATCATCCGCTTGCTTCCGGGTGGTTCCAGAGAGCTTGCGGGTCTCTTTCCCGATAATGTTGCAGAAGTGGGAGGCCTGTCCTTTTTAAGCTGAGAAATGACTGCGTGTAATTTGATTTTGTAGGGTTGGGGTGCCTTCCAAGCGACCTCGTTCAGACGAGCGGATATCTCCTCAAGGTCCTCGACATATCGCTGAGCTTCAGGGAGATCTTGCAGAGCTTTGACTACGAATGTCCCACGTGCAGGGTTATCCTTGTTGTCGACTCCAATTAGGCGCATGTAAAGGTTGCGGTCAATTTGTGGCTCTCCATGCTTGCGTCGTCTCGGCCATGTCAAATTGAGGTAGACTTCGCGATTGCGTTTAACAACGGTTCTGAGTATATCGATCAAAGCACGCGCTGCCTCCTCTCTAGATGCGGAAGAAAGTGGTTGCCTTTCTGTTATGTTCTGGTGGATTTGGTCGACAATTTCGACCAAAGTCTGGGCACACCAGATCAAGTCGTGATGGGTACCGGAAGGGTCAGGTCCAAATTCGCAGTATTTGTCTAGGAGCAGACATGTGTATTGTGCCTTTTCCGCCATCTTTCGGAAGTATTCTGAAGCCCTTGCATCATCGGGCACAAAGGTTTGGAACTGTTGGAACATGCTGTCGTTAAGTACGAGGATTCGCGCCAAAGTAGTCTCAAGGTCCCGAGGTGCCAACACATTGTTAATTGTGATGTTTTCCGAAGTCCCGAAGATCTTTCGTCGAAATTCAATGGCAAACTTGTCCGGTGACAGAGTTGCTAGTATGTCGCAGACAGTATCCACTCTGTCCCTAATCATTGCTCTAGTTTGGCGGCTTGGATCTTGCCTCAGTCGATTACCTCCAGATGAATTGCCTTTCCTTGAAAGACGATATTCAGTCTCTTCAGATTCTGGGCTTTCTCGCAACTCCCAACGAAGTCTCTGGCAGACGTTGTCCAGGCCAAGAGTAGTTATGTGCTCATAAGGGCTGATGCCGGAAGGTTGTACGCCTCGGCCGTCTGCTCTTGAAAGCTGATCGAGCAACCAACGGATGTGTCGACACATGCCTTCCTCAGAGCATGTACAGACAGGTCTGCCAGACTCGTTCGTGCTGATCCGAACACCATATCTTTGAACTTCAGCGTAGGCGATTTGGAAGGCATAGACTGGACCGTGTTGGCGGCAATGATCGAGGGCAAACATACGACCATTCCAAGACAAATCGACATTTCCCTCCGTGTCATCTTCTTCCTCGGACTCATCCTCGCTGTCCCCTTGGCCCTCGTCAGAGCTTTCATCTTCCTCAGAGTCTTCATCAGATGAAGTTGGTGTTTTTTCCGGAAGAGCTCTGCCTTTGCCTTTCCCCTTTGATGGACTTTGCTGTGAAGGGCGAGACTTTTGCATCTTTGCTTGGGATGCAATGGAGAGCTGACTGAATTGTAGAGACGGGGGAGACATGGGGATATAGAAGCTCGTTGGTTGAGTGTGGGAAATCCATGACGGATGTTGGAGTGTTTTTATATGGACGGGTTTAAGTGGTTTACTTCGTTCCTCTGCCTGTAAGAAGTTGTCATCTTGATCGATTGCTCAAAGCAACGAGCAAAATGCTCAGCCTGGTATTCCCCCCTTCAACAGCGCTTAAAAAGTTTAAGGCCATGAAGGTCGCAGGCGGTCGCATGTCGGCCGGCTGTATGATCAAGGCACTCATTGTGGTATTCTGATATAGTATGGTGTTGGAACTTGCGGTGCGGTGCCGTAGTCGTAAAGCCACAAAGGGGGGTTAGCTTCTAAGGAGGGGAGGAAGAGCGAGCAGGCGTGGCGGAGGAAGATGCTGGCAAACGGCGTGGGTGTAGGTGGAGGTGATCCACGATGTGGCCAGGATCCCGCAGGGCAAGCCAAGCCGACGGAATGGGTCTCGAGATTCCAGAAGACACACCGAAGTCGTGAATAGGGAAATCGAGGTCTGTGAGCCTTAGAACGTAGTTTATGCGTGGATACAACCAACAGGAGGCTAATATGAGTTGGTATGTAGATCTTCAAGCTGGTGGATGGGTTGCAAGTTAATGACAGACGCTGTGTTACTTTGTTTTCGATCGATCTGCTGAAGCTTACTGTAGGTTGAAATATTACGGTGGTGTTGAAGGCGTTCAATCCTCAGGGCTGATTCGGCTGAAAAGTTGGCCCTTGGGATCGATTGTGATTGGCTAACTTGGCTTTCGCTTGGGCCGCGGCCCGTGCTTCACTCAAGGCTGACAACTTCTCTTTGTCTTCTTTCATCCTCCCTTACTCCCTTCTCCCCTTCTCCCCTTCTCCCCTAGCCTTGCCTTCCTTCTCCAGCTTTCGCCTCAACGGAGTCCAACATCAGATTCGCCAAAATCGCCCAAAGCGGTCGCTTCATATGTCTGGTGGCCAAGTCCAGAGCAAGGAGCACGATTCGACCCCTTCCATTATACGGAGGTAACATGATGGCATCCACCTCATCGACCTCATGTTGCACCGTCTGCCCTCCTCTACCGCCGGGCATCAAGTAACCGGTCAAACATGCACGATAGAGACCCGGTCCCACTCTAAGGATCGCACTCGATGCGCATTTGGCCTCACGATGGGCAGAAACAGCATCGAATTACTTAGTGATGTGGCACGATCCTCTTCTCCTTCCTCATTATTCTGTGATGGCTACCGGTCATTTAATTTTCATGTGCGCGCCAATCTCAATGACCGACTGTTACACGCGCAGGGCAAGGAAGACCACCGCAAATCCACACCACATCATGTACACCGAGTTACACAGATCGATTGAAATCACGCCGAAAACCCCAATGACACCGAGTTCAACAGGCATCTTTCCCTTCATACTCCAAATATGATGATCAATCTACCATGCGGGCGTCTGTTATATGCACCTGTCATGTGATATTTGCCGATGCCAGAGGCTCACAGCCGCAAGATTGAAAGGCACCTGCGCCTCAGCCGGCCCAAACGGCGACCCAAAGCTACAGGGCAATACAAACGCGGTGTGCTCATGGTGACCGATGACGGCACTTTGAGAGGGAATTCTTTATATTCAGGAGTCATGCTTTGATGTTGCGGTTCTGCCTATACCACGAATCGGCATTGCCGTTGGACAGAGACTGATTAACTTTCACTTATGGTTGTTATTGCATATGCTTTTTCTGGCACTCAAAATTGCTCATTGGCTCTGTTACTTTGCTCAAAGACAACTGTGGCGTGGAGATTAAGTTTCAGAATTATGATTTGCCCCATCCTTTTGACAGATCAACATCTGGATTATGGTTCTCACTGCGGCTCCGGTTGGCCACAGCTCCTCTGGCCATGCTTCTGCAAGTTCAGATGATCAGGGCAGTTGAGAAGATTGGCAATTTCTCTCGAGAACACGATTCCTACACTCATAGATAACAAGCTCTCGGGCCAAATTTCGTTGGAGCCTGGTAGAGTATAGCTTTGAGATATCGGTACATCATGATCGCAGCCTTGATAACCGTTTTGCTACCTGCCCCCCACGAAATCCATGCCATACCAAGTCAACTCGGCGTACTGACTCATTGGAGATCAAGCACAACCCTTCCCTTCATCTTTCCCTCGGACATCTCTTGGAAAATATCTGTTAGCTTCTCCATTTTTTCAACCCGCAAATGGGTCTTGACGACTCCGCGGGCTGCGAGATCGAGGACCTCAAGGGCCTCTTTCTGGTTGCCTACTGCGGATCCCTTAATGGTATGCTCCATTGCGACCTTGTTCGAAGTTAGTACATCGTTGAGTGGCCTTTCAAGCTACGGATTACACTTGCCAGGCTTGCGGGATAAGATTTTGCAATGGGCTGGGAATCTCCCTCGGGCATTCCCACGCACACAAGAGTTCCACCAAATCTAAGGTAATCAAGTGCTTGTGCATAGGCTTTGTTTGAAGCAGTGCAAACTATCACCGCGCTGACACCCATACCACCAGTCATATTCTTCACTTCTTCGGCAATCGTTTTATCATCAAATTTGGTTATATCGAGGAAGGCCTCTGCACCGCACTCTTTTACTAGAGTTTCTTTACTGCCGTGATCAATGCCAATGATTCTCAGAGCCATTCCTTTCGATCCAATTTGAGTCGCAAGATGGCCCTGAAAATTGCTTAGTAATTATTGATTAGGAAGGGGCATTTGTAGTATACAAGACCACCACCAGCACCAACTATTTCCAGATTAGTCAATTTGCGATCTCGTAAAAGCGCGGGGCTCACCGTACCAATTGCAACCCATTGACCACTCTTAGCATTTGACTTTCTCAAGGCCGAGTACCTAAAAAGGGGTGAGTTGAGATTCGGCTAAATGATGCGGCCTTCTTCGCGACCACAGGGCTGTGTTCCGCCAAGGCTGGAGCTCTTATGGGAAACCTACGTTGTAACACCAGCACATAGCATAGGGGCTGCATCTTCAGAACTTAAAGCTTCAGGAATCGGTGTGACATAGTTTGCTGGGGCAAGTGCGTATTGCTGGAACGTTCCTGGATCTATGGCAAATCAGTGACAGGTTTGTTATTCAACCTTAATATAAACACTCACAATAGTATCCCGAGATCTTCTGATTCTATGGTCAAGCATACGTCAGACTAAAACCGTCATTACATAAGTTCACTTACAAAACACACACCATCTCTTCCCTCCAAACACGGGAGGCCTAATCTCGTAAGTCATGTCTCGAGAAGGCAGCAGAGGAACCATACACGCGCCACAGGCAAAGGCTATCCACTATCAAGTGTCAATGAAGCTTGCCACGCATAAGAGGGCTATTTCTCACTTTGATGCCTACACGATCGCCGACTTTGACCCGTCCGACTTCACTTCCAGGGCCTAGCTTGTGGACAATGCCAACTCCTTCATGACCTCCGACTTGTCCCTTTTGAGTGGGATATGGCACTGTTCCTTTTATTAGAATTTTCTCGCATCTTTGTTTACGCAGAATGGATCCCCCATATCTCGAAACCAAATAGCCTTAACCTTCAGCCTCCAACAGACTTGCTTGAGGTGGGCGGCGAAACAGGCTTGCAGTCCTATAAGGCTGAATCTGACACAACGAGCATATGGGACACGTCTTTCTAGGGAAAAATTACAGGTCTGATGCAAGGGAGCTTACATCCACGCCAAGTGTTCTCCATGACTCCCATATCACTGTGACATACTCCTGAGTGTGTTCTACGTAGATAACGTCAGAACAAGCTTACATATGGCCACCCTCTTTGCCTCTCACTTACAGTCTAACCAACACCTCACCTGCTCCTGGTTCAGGGGTGTCCAGCTCCTCGATCTTAGTGGAGATTGAGCCAGGCTTATCATAGATGATCGCCTTGTACTTCTTCGGTATGTCGAAGGTCTGTTGTGTCGCTGCGGCTGCCATTGTGTATTGTTCCAAGCTTGATTATTCAGGATTAGATATTGAGGCAATGAGTATGAATTGATAGGGAAATATGATGTAGAAAAGGAAATGTATCTCTACGGCTCAGGATGTTTATTATGTAGCTTGTTGCCGGCAGCTACTGTAAGTAAGTTCATCGAAACACAAGAGTCTGGATGCGGGGTGGTCTCCACATCCAGGTTACACACTACTCTGACACTTCTCGACTCCACACCAGAACACCGAGGTTGGAACTGCAAAGTTATTGGGACTGTCAATTCGATTTGCATTGAACCTCTGGGTAACTCATCCGGTTGACTCCCCTATGAAAATCAAGAGAAGTCAATTGTCGCTTCACTGGATTTCGAGAGACCCTCAATTCATCCAGATCAGCCAAATGTACCACAAAAGGTTCCCACATTGTCTTGCTTTTATGAGGGGCATCTTCGCGCCACCGAGGCCCCTAATCGCAAGCCTTTGTCTGGGAAAGACTTTGATCTGTTCAAGTGTTGATAGGTAGCTTTGGGTCACACTTGAGGTGGGGCAACGCGGGGTACCTCGCCAATAGTTTAAGCTTCCTAATGTGGAATCGCATGTCATCCCATCAATTCCGCACTGGGAAACACGGCAAGACGACACGTCCTCAAAATGTTCACTCGAGGGTGAATGTTGGGATATAGATATATCCCCATCTGTGCAGCTTGAGTTCGCAAATGCAGGAGGCTTTCCAAGGAGACTTTATGGACCTAGATGTAAGTACGTTGACGGTGCGGGAGCTAGTCTTTGGCATTATTATAAATTGGCTCTGATTTTGTGGTTACCTGACGTTGAGACACAAGTCCTGTCTAAGAGCTCCCACTCTCTCTACATGAGAACATGGGTAGAAAGTGTGCGTACAACGAAGTAACGAGTTGATTAAGTCTTCTAATCTTAAACAGAGAAAACCAGGTGAAGTCTCTTATTTAGGTAAAGGGAATTCATTTTAGTGTTCTTGGACAGCTAGAAGGATCCATTGAATTCCACTTTGAAGGGATAAAGAACTAACCCTATTTTCCCAGCTGTTATAGCGCAATCGGGAGATGTCAGTAGAGTTTTCTTAATGGCCTTACATAGTTCACATTTGGGGAACAAAACGATGGACTCTCTCTTTATCTTTCATCTTCACATCATCTTCTTCACGAAAAGCACTACGCCTCCCCATCCTTCTACCTCCCACCCTTCCCTTACCCATTACCAATCCCCCAACCCTATGCCCCCCCTCAAGCATCTGACTTCACATACTCCCCACTCCCGTTCTCTCCCACCCTCACAGTAACACTAAACCCCCCAAACCACTGGACCATGCGCCACCCCATGTAAACTCATCAAGCACTCCCGAGCACATACTAGCCCCTCCCCCCGGTCTATACGAACTCGCTGAAGAAATTGTTGACAAAAAAACCGAAAGCTTCTAGCTGAAAATCCTGCTTATCTTGTATCTTAATCGACTGCCATGTCTCAGATCTATTAAATAGCGCAGCCCGGCTGTATAATAATGCCTTCTCATATAAGTCGCGATTCGTCTTATACTATAACTTGCATTTATGCCACAGCTTAGATGTGCTAATTGATTCGTGAATCATATTATAAGAAAATTATGCAAGGTATTATTACTGACCGTAGGCAACAAGATAGACAGGAAATTTTAACCCAGCTTAATTGCTAGACCTAAGCGCGGAAAACCTTCTCCCGACAAAGAGTCACAACGCCGATGTTTAGCTGTTCCTGTCTCGCCATTCTACCAAGCCCCTCGGCAAGTTAGATATCACCTTGACATCCCCATCTCTAGGTCCATTAAGAGTACCAAGCGAATCCCGTTACATAGTTTATTGCAAATCGCTTTCCCATCTTTCCCCAAAACCTTCCAACTAAGAGACGCGCCTCACGCGTTATTTTGTCTTACTGAGGTCTAGCAAGAACACCTTTACTGGCTAGCGTAGACTAGCGTGGAAGTGACGAAAGGGAGGTCATCGAAAAAGCTAAGTGAACTGAACCACTGGCTTTGTTGTACATCGCTCATGTAAAGTTTTTGGCAATTCGAACTTTGGACGCGCGACTTACGCGTCGTTGTCGGATGCCAAGGCTAGATGATGAGATAGATCGCTGCTAGCGTGGTGAGAGATGTGAGGGGTAGACTGGCAGAGATATAGCGAGATCTCGATGATTTCGAAGCTTAAGGGGGAGGACTTATAAGAGCGTGCGTTAAGACTCCGAGTATACCTGGGCGTTTTGGCCAAAAATCCTAATTGTCCCTTTTAGAAGATGTTATAAATCTTTCTTTTATAATTCATCTAGAATTTAAGGACAATCTAGTGTGGTGTACTGTATTATCTAAAGGGACCAAAAAGTAGTGTACGCAGCGTTTTGGGCTAAGCTCTTCGGAGGAATACTGCGGTACTTTGTCACCTCAAGTTGGAAAAACATCGAATGAAATTGGTAAGGGTGATACTTCACTAAAACTGTCGTGATGGATGATTTTGTATTCCCTCCAATCGCGCCAATGCCTCTAAGAAGCTGCTTATATCATCGCTTCATCGAGTTAATCATCTCCTGATGCGTCGCTTTATCCCTATTCGCCTCCGTCAACGGCGCAATACTCCTCAAATCACCAACCACATCCTTCGCCTTGCCAAAATACACCTCCTGCAACAAATTCCGCATCTTCAGCTCCATATCCTCAACCAGCTTGCCGATGTTGGCAATATGCGAAGTATCGTCGTCTACAGGGAGGTCGCTTTCGATCTGTCGTGTCATGTTACCGCTAAGGTCCATCTCGCCGAGGTTGTCGCTGTTAGTAGAGAGGTGTAGAATGACTGTGCTGGTGAGTTTGTAGTGGGCGGTTCGGGCGCGGTCGACGGCTTCGAAAACGTGGATTGAATCCCATGTGCCTTCGCTTTTACCGGATGGTGTTGCGACTAGATCCCATAAATCAATATATGATCTTCAACCAGAATATATATCCCCTCCTAACTCGTGCTAACATATGAACGATCATAACTCACCTTTTTTCAACAAGACCACCCCCGCAAACCCATCATCCAAATTCCAAAAGTACACACTGCTGACACCCCCCTCATAATACAACTCCCGATATACGTCAAATGCCTCATTCGCTCTAATCTCCATCTTCCTCACCCTCTCACTGGGCACGGCACCTTCCCCGGCACCCTCATTATTGCCCTGATCGTCCGCGCCTCCGAGTCCACTACCACCTGACGGTGTCTCGAACTCGCCCGACCATGGTGACCGATAGCTGTCCCCATCACGGTTGTAGTCGCAAAGGAGGTAGTCGCGACCGGTTTGCCGGCAGCGCGCGATAGTCAGAGGTTGATCAACTGAGGAGAGGAGGTCTTCGGTGAGGGAGGGGACGAGCGAGATGAGGGAGTTGAGATGTGTGGAGGTATGTTTGGGGTCAAGTCGGCGGAGGAGGTCGCTGATTAGGGTTGTAAGCCGGTGAACGGTTGTTTTTGAGTTTTGGAGAAGAAAAGAAAACTTACAGCGCGCTATCAAATTGGTCTACTTCTGCCATCTTAATCGCAGATTTGTGGTTCCTGGTTTTATTGCATATGAGATCTGGAGCTTGAGATGGAGGGGTTCGAGGGGTCGACCGTAGAGATGGCATCAAGCGAGGACGAGCTTAACGCCGAAAACACCTCCTTTTCTCTTGAAACCATGTTTGGTGGACAGTGCACCACGCCAGAACAATGGTAAAATATTACAAAGTAAGACAATTTTTTGGGACATAACGATTGATTTCATTAACATAATTCAGACAATTAGATAGCGATATGCGACCATCTGCTAAGTTGTAGCAGATATGCTCTTAGGCGTAGCCATGATAACCAAAACACCAATGCTGCCCGAAACTCCACGATGCAAACGCCAGATGTTTATACTTCCATATCAGAGGCAGAGTCCTCAGCATAACCGCTCACACGTTTTGCCCTTCTTTGCTTCCTTGATGGGCTTTCCTCTTCTGGACCAGACACGAAGGGATGTTCTGCAACGTATTGCGCCTTGATCTCGACGGCCTCTTTATCCCATTTTGCCGCGTTGACATTGTGCTCTGCTACAGCAGCAGCATGAGCTACCTTTTGCACTTCTGCCTTCTCATTGTACGGTTTTTTCTCCTCTTCAGATGCGTCTTTCCACATTTTAGTGACCATCTTCTTGACCTCATTCGGAATAGGTTTTCCTTTGCCAGGTCTTCGACCTTCCTCGCATCTTCGTTTTGCCTCCTCCCACATATCTTTGCTATACATGCGATATGGATTGGCGTACTTGTTCTCGGGTTTCCAGGGTCGATCGCCGAGCTTCAGCCAAATCGTATTCCATACGTCAATCTCGTAAGTCTCGAGACGTGCTTGCTTGGGGTCCTTGGGGCTTTGCAAGGCTTCTGATTTTCGCTTTGACGAAGCATCCCTGAGGAGTACAAGGGGCTCGGGGACTTTTATTGGTCCAAGCATAGTGTCAAGTACCTCGGAAGCAGCCCTCAAGCCAGAAATGTAAGCACCGTGAACTGTGGCAGGATGGGTGCCACAAGTATGCTCCCCAGCAAAGAAGAGATTTCCAATAGGACGAGCCATTACTTCGTAGTCATTAGGTTGAAAATTTGGTCCCGTGTAGGAGTAACTGCCTTTCGAAAATTCATCTTGACCCCAGCGGGTCACTACTGATTCGGCTGGAAGAGGTACTCGTGGCCCAAATACAGTTTTGAGTACAGCAGTAGCCTCAGTAACGATAGCTTCGTTACTTATTTTCTCCGTCTGGAAAGCAGCGTCACCAGCCATGAGAACTAGAAGTGTAGGCAAGCCGGTTGTTTTGCTACAATTGAACCATTGGAAGAAGCGTCCTCTTTGCGAAAAGTAGTGTGCTTGGTCCAGACTAAATCGATCTGGTGGGTTTCGAAGAGTGCCAAATATATCCCGAGTTTCATCCCAGAAAGGCTCGTTGTAAACCAAGACTACTTTGTTCAGCACGCCGTATCCGATGCGTTGAATAGCACCCTTTTTCCATTCAGGCAATGGTGGTTGGAACTCAATATTGTCCTGCTTCAGGACCCCTAATGGAATCGAAGAGATGATATAGTCAGCTTCGACGACCGTTCCATCTTCGCACTCGATTCTCGATGGAACATGAGCTGCGTTTGGATCGTAGACGATCTTGGCGACTTTGCTCTTCCTCCGCACATTGAGTGGCTGTGGACAATTCAATAAACCTCTAGGGACTTGTTGGTAGCCTCCGGTGATCATTGTATGCTTGCCTTCCCACTCGTTTCCAGCATCAAGATCCCAACCACCAAGACTTAGTTTGTTGTAGCTAATTGCATTGCTATATTCCAAGTTTGCAACATGCCAATTGATCAAGCGCAAATCAAGTGGGGTGAAATCGACAATCCTAGTATACTGCCGGATCGCCTCGTCAAATACGGAACCGAGAGTGGCATATTTCGACTTTACGGCGTTTTCGAGATCGAGGTCATTTTCAATGCCAACCCCTGGGCGCAACAGCCAACCAATTTCTCTTGCCTTGTACGCTGCCGTATGCACGGCATGGATTCCAGGTTCTAAGTGCGCCCTTCCAGTAAGCCTGTTTGACGAAACTGGAACCATTTGGACTGGATCGGTTTGAAGAGGAAGATTCGGGCTACTAGTACCATTCGGAGTGGCTTTAGGCGATCGTTCTTCCTCTATGAGCGTACGTGATCCTTCTACGGTTGACTCTCGGCCGGCATCTACGAGGTCCTTGTCCCCTTCAGCCGTCGCGGGAGTTGAGAGCTTGAATTTATATTCGCTGACTCGGTCGAGAATGTAATTAAACAATTGCTCCGCGCACTGATCCCGATGATTGTCTACAGGTTTCCCTGTGGCATCATATATCGTTGTCTCGGATCTTAAGGCGTGGTATGGCAAAGCCAACTGACCTCTGACGATGATGTTCAACGGATTTCCACGATCGAAGCCAGTGATAATCATGCCACCCATCTCTGCAGTATGTCGACTTCCATAAGAAAGTGTCGGGTATGAGGGCTTCGAGTTCAAGGCCCGTGAGTAGACTCTTCCACCGATTCTATCCCGTCCCTCTAAAACTACTACCCTTGGGGGGTCTTCACCAATTTCTCGAAAACGACCTGCGAACTCCGCAACAAGACCTTCGATTTGTCTAGCGCATCCCAGGCCTGCCATGCCAGCTCCAATAATCGCTATAGTTTTTCTCTTTCGCTTCGCTCCACGTTGTTTCTTGTTTTCGGCAGTTAAGTCTTGATGCTCCAGACAGCCATAGTTTATGTAACCACGTCGAACCAACCACTCGTGGCATATACTAGCAACATCGAACCAACGAGCATCCTTAGCACAACCGACAGCCTCATCCCGCATAACTCCGATGAGAGGGTTCCTTGTCCACAGTCTCAAGATGCCATTGCGAATGTTCAGATATGTGGTGACTTGCTGCCGTGTAAGATGCCTGCATAACAAGGCATGTTCCTCAGCGTGAAGATTGTATGGGCTGAGGCGGGATGACTCTGCTGCAGCAATGCATTGCCTTGCGTATTCCGCCGGGGCGAGGTCCGTTGGGATGGAGACTTTTGCACGTACGTCGAATTGTTGTCGCTTGCCAGATACAGAAGCACCATTTTTTGGCCCTTTCAAGTTCTTGTCAAAGCCAGTGGGAGATGTGGCCTTGCTAGAAATCGATGAGAGAGCGGAGGAAGCATCATCGAGGTCTGTAGTCATAGAGGATGCCATAGACTGTCGAGCACTCTCAGGTTTCAGATGCACGTTGTCACTCAATGTAGACTTGATGTGAAGCTCGGCTCTAAATCATGGGGGTCAATAATGTTCTGTTGCATAGACTTTCACATCAAAACAATGTTGATGGGGACTTGCAATGTCATGTGGAAGGAGCAATGATGACATACGGATTAACACTCTGAGATACCGAGCTTGAATGCATATCCTTGCCATCGAAAAAGACATTGTTAGGCAGATTGCCTTTCGCCCATTGTTTCTTTGGTGACTCAAGGACAATTGTTGCAGATGGAGTCCCAAGTGTGGAGACAGAATCTCCATAAGCAGAATTTGACATAGCACCTGGGGTGGACGAATCCCTTCCATGGCTTGGCTCGAATATTGAAAGATGCGAGTCCAACTCTTGTAGCCCCATCAAACTCAAGTCATCGTGTTGTGGCATCTGTGCGTCCATTGTGGCCGCCATTTCAGAATTATCAAGTACTGTGAGTTTGTGTAAATGTTTCGAGATATATTGTCCGTCTTTGGTGGCGGAGGGGTCAGCTACGCTGCTCGAAATTCCCATCCCACGGCGCACACAGATAAGTGAGCCGCCTCACCATCTATCATCGGAGCGACGATAGATTTAACCCTCGGAATCCTATTCAAGCATATCAGTTTACCTCCACACATCTTTACATCAATATATGTATCACCACGTGGAGCAGTCTCACCTGTCGCAATCGGTGTTGTCCTTTTATATTCCGTATGTACCACGTCTCGCCACATACGAGTCCAAGCAATTACTTTTGGCCGTGAGAAAGGGGTTCGTCTATGTCTGGGAGGGTGGTCGATGGCCGGTTGAAGGATTGTGTCGTATGATAGTGAGTATATGGAGTGCTTCTTGAGATGCTCGGCCCAGATGATAATGCGACCAAAGCGTATCGGTCACGTGTTGATCTAAATCGTCATTCGCAATGCTTCTTTAGATGTCAACACTTTGTGGGGGTCCATCACAGTTCACAATAGGGGGGATAACATTATAATTAGGTATCTATCGTACATCAAGTCACAGGCTTGATCATGAATTACATTATTTTTATATGCTCTGATGGCCTCAAAAGCTGATGAGCCTTGACATAGTGCCCTCAGCTCAGAAATAGAAGTTCATGTAGTGTTCCTCCCCAGCGAGCTCTTCTCAATAGCAGCATCCATGATTCTGTTTCCGCTGATTATAGAGGTGGTGCAGATGATGATTTGTTTTCGTGCTGCGCGAAGACAAATGTTAGTACATTAATCTTGAAGAATTGTGTTTCAGACCTACCTTCTTCCTTTTTCGCAATGAATCGCAGAGCCGCGATCTCTGTGAAAGTTATCCCACCCAAAAATACAACAAAGACAGTCTTCTTCTCACCGCTCCCTATGAGCAGAGATCGCGCCTTGACAGCCTTGTCTTCTCCCTTTTGCAAGTCGTCAAAGGTTTGCCCACGTACGTGCTTGACAGCCTCCTCGAATCCCCGCCATCCTTGTGATGCACCCCCAGTGGCCACACTAGCAGCATTGTTTGCGCTCCCGCCCCGGGTAATCGATGTCAAGTATTGCTTTTGCAAGATACACTGAACTAGTCGTATCGACAATGGGGCATAACCACTATACACATAAGCGATGTCATTTGGATCGTGCTCATTAACCTCATCCACAATGAGTCGAAGGGCTTTGCGCAAATAGGCATAATTGGTCTTCGCGCCGCTATTCGGTGCCGCGGATGATATCGGAATCATCGCAGCCATGGGGGACCCTCGCGGAAGAAGTAGCTGGAGTTTCTCAAGCGCATCGAGAGTGAGTATGTGTTGGTACCCATATGCCTGCAAAATCATCTTTTTGAAGGTTTCCAGTTCTCGAGGCTTAATGCCTCCAGAAATACATGATTCTAAGCACAGAATTCTCAGGACTTCTGCGATGGGTACATCTCGAGCAATAAGCTCCTCGATGGAGTCATGTTGTGACGACGGGTCAGCACCAGCAGCAAGATTTTGCTGTATTTCTAGCAATCTGCTGAACTGGTCAGTTCGCGTATGCCTCATTATCTCTTCTGCGAGCCCAGTGTGTATTTTTAAGCTTTGTTGTTCTGCTTGATAACCCGGGAGTTTGTTCACGAAATCTCGTAATTCCGCCGTGCTCTTCGTGCCATGTCTACTTTCGTAGTCCGTCTTAAGACGCCTAGCGACTTTGTTCAGTAATGTCCCAACTATAGCGAAGTTTGTATCTCTAAGTTGGTGGTAAAGTTTGTCTGAAGAATCTAGTTGAATCTTCCTCTTTTTCGCTTGAACTGGAGTTGCGCCCACAGATTTAGAAGAGCCTGGGGCAGGCTGTGGGGCGACGCCAACAATTGAGCTATCCACATCGGCTTGGTTATTCGAAATTCCCACTGTCTCATCGATTAAACCCTCATATGTTAACTGGGTGAGGAGTGGGGTAGCGTAGTCGACCTCGCGATCAATCACGATCAAGCTTTCAATTGATGTGCTTGGTGTGAGTCCCATCTTGTTACTCTCGTTCGAATCTTCGCCAGCAATCAATTCTTGTCGCATGCGTGCTAGCAAGTCTGCAAGCCTCTTCCCATTGTCGCCTTTCCCTGTTATTCGAGGGAACAGACCATGCTTTTGTTGAATAAGCATCAACGCACGTGCAAGCAGGAATGTTGGTGTCGGATCTTTGCGGAGGTAGAGATCTGAGAATGAGTCCTCCAATTCTAGTGATAACACATCCTCTTCTAACGGTAGAAAGTATAATGGAAATTCTGCGATGCTTGTATCACCCAACACTCCGGCCTCTTCGAGAATCTTCTCGGATACCAAGGTTCGCCGAGGGACCCAGAATATCGAGAACTCATGACCAGTTTGGCTCTCCCGTTGCATACGCTTGATATGGTCTGTATGTATGTCAGCATATAATGGCAGCGTCACCAGCATATAGGTGAAATGAGAGCGACACAATTAACCGTGCTGAAATAAAATGTTTCATCTTGGGCTCAAGACTGAAGATGCAGAGTAGGAGAAATACATCTACACCCTCTACTTTAAGAGCCCATATATAATTGAGGACAGTGAGAAGAAGACGGGGTATTTTACTCACCAGCGATAGATTGAGCATGCCTCGCACACTCTCCCCGAGCGATGAAAACTACATTCTGTTGGCTGACATCGGCATTTCCATTCTCCAGGAAGAAGACCTTGTCAACTCCATAGTCCTGCAAAGTCGAGAACTTGACGAATATTCCTATTGGACCGGCCAAGCCTCTCTCTATAACCAAATTCTTCTTTCCACGAACCTGAAAATGGCACGTTAGAGGAGCCTGGAACAGGTTATGTGTTGGGTCTCCTTACTTACACCTTCTAGCAAGTACAGGAGATCTTTCCTTGCTTTGTCTTTGATTTGATTGGTATCGAACCCAGCATGAGGAGCCATGTTGAGCCTCTACATGCGGGTTGATGTTGTGAGAAGTAGCAGCTCGGACAAACCACGAAGATCTCAAGTGGGGTGGAGGCTGTTTATGGCCTCGAATAAAAGGCACCCAGACGTCAAGGTCAAAATATTTCAGCCTTGCGATGCGCGCATCACACTCCCACCAATGACTCAGATAATTTGATTTCACCCACAGAAACAGCAGGACCCATTCAATTGGGGTAGTGATTTATGAAGATTTTCCGCCCGCACATAAACAAACCTGCGAGATCATTGCGATTATCGTTCAATCTACAAGCCCTTAGACTACACTTTCCGGCAAACGCCCAATTTTCTAGCGGCCAAAAATTATCGAGGACGGTCAAAGGATTTGTAGCGACCACAGAAGACAAAGGAGACGATATGGCTTCAAAGGGGAAGAAGGCCCAGAAGTTCGAGCTGAAGACCCCAAAAGGGACGAAAGACTGTATGTGTGCTGTATCACTCTACGTTTGAGATTGGCTATTCACATTTTATATAGGGGAAGGGAAGGATATGGTCATTCGCGACAAGATATTTTCTACAATTACAGACGTTTTCAAACGCCATGGAGCAGTCACAATAGATACACCAGTCTTCGAACTAAAAGAGATCTTGTCGGGGAAATATGGTGAAGACAGCAAACTCATCTACGACCTTGCCGACCAGGGAGGAGAAATATGCTCATTGCGATACGATTTGACAGTTCCCTTTGCAAGATGGCTGGCCATGAACCGAGATCACCAAGCAATCAAGCGGTACCACATCGCGAAAGTCTACCGTCGAGATCAACCAGCTATGACAAAAGGCCGAATGAGAGAGTTTTACCAGTGTGATTTCGATATTGCCGGAGTTTATGATCCCATGCTTCCAGATGCCGAAATTGTCAGAATCATCACGGAAGTATTCGAGGGTCTTGGATGGAAAGGAAGATATACTATCAAACTGAACCACAGAAAAATCTTAGACGGCATATTCGAGGTCTGCGGTGTGCCAACAGACAAGATCCGGACAATTTCATCTGCTGTTGATAAACTCGACAAGTTGCCATGGGCAGAGGTGCGCAAGGAGATGACAGAAGAGAAGGGACTTGCGGCAGAAGTAGCCGACAAAATTGGCGAGTATGTGGTACAGAAAGGACAGAACGATCTTCTAAGCAAGCTGCAGCAAGATGAGACGTTGATGGCAAATGCATCGATGAAGGCTGGCTTGGCAGATATGGAACTGCTCTTTACATACCTGGAAGCTTTCGATGCTCTTGAGACCGTTTCATTCGATTTGAGCTTAGCCCGTGGACTCGATTACTACACTGGAGTTATCTATGAAGTTGTTACTGAGGGCTCGGCTCCAAATTCGGCACCATTAGCTACTGTTTCTGTCGCAGGGGTTGCACCACCAAAACCTTCAAAGAAGCCATCTGGTGGAAAAGGAGTAGTTGACTTCGACGAAGATCGTTCATCAGATCCAAGTGTTGGTGTTGGTAGTGTTGCTGCCGGTGGACGCTACGATAACCTAGTTGGAATGTTTTCGGGGAAGACTCAAATTCCTTGTGTTGGTATATCCTTTGGTGTTGATAGAATCTTCTCTGTCACGAAAGCTAGACTAGCCGAAGAGAATGCCGAGCAAGTACGAAATAACGAGACTGAAGTATTTGTTATGGCTTTTGGCGGCAAGGGGTTTACAGGGTTATTGAAGGAGAGGCTATCGATATGCACCACATTATGGGAGGCTGGTATTAAAGTAAGCACATTTACACACTAATATAATATCTTATGTGCTAACCCAATATCTAGACCGAGTTCCTGTACAAGGTCAAGCCAAAGTTACCCAATCAGTTTAACGCAGCTGAAAAGAATGGCTGCCCGTTATGTGTTGTTATTGGCGAGGACGAGATGAACGCAGGCAAGGTCAAAATCAAGGAGATGGGTCTCCGCGACGGTCACCCAGAGAAGGAAGGCGTATTGGTCAACCTTGCCGATTTGGTTATAGAGGTACGAAAACGAATTCAGCGCAAGTCCAATCTCGAGGAAATGGTAAAGGAAGCAGCTGGCTTGAAGGTTGTTGGCGGAATTCGAGGTGAGCCAGAGTCAGTGCCAGCAGAATCACCGGCTGTTGAAACACACAAACCAACAAAGGAGAGTACCACCGAAAAAACCACGTCTGCCACCGAATCTATATCGGAGACCGAGAAGCCAGCTGGAGAATCTGTTCACTCGCAAGAAGCTATAGGAGCTGTACCTGCTTCATAGTCAATCAAAAAATTGTACACCATACGAATAGAAGTAGACGCAAGGCCATATGTGGAGGTCTATGCGGCGCGACGGAAAATTGGAGATCATTTCTGGTCGATCATGAGATGAATCGCTTCATGCGTCGCTAAATCTGGCCAACAGACCTATTTTGAGCCGCACGCCTTGTCGAAAAGATCTCCAATTAAGGGGAAATGTCGCCATCTGGGAATTATTTATCATATTTGGATGACACAAGAGAAAAAATCTCCGTCGCATGAAGAATATCGTGAAGATTGATCTCGTCAACCAAGAAATAGACTTTGCTTATCCTAGTCAATTACTCGCGGAAGCTTATCCTACAGGTTCAGCCTTCATCGATTCATGAGATCCCTATGACGTTTTGATAGTCTATTCAATGCATGTGCGTGTGGAAGCACATCTTCCCTTCCCCCCATGAGGCTCTCCTCGCTATTCCTTGGATGTTTTCTTAATATCACAACCAAACCCTTTTTCTAGTACCATCTCAGATATCACGGCATGGCCGATATACTTATTATGCAGCCGAAATCAATACCCGTGGAAATTATACGCACATTCTCAATGAAGTCTACCAGAATCTCAGAAATTCGAAGACGCACAATTGGCTACTGCCTTGATTCTCCTTCTTTCTCTTTCTCTCTCTCACACACACACACAATCACACACACACTATTCAGGTCGCAATCACCTCTCTGACCCCTCACCTGGATATTTTAGCAGCCGCCCGGCTGATGAAGATACATATTCAGTGATCCGTGTGATAATATATGCTCGGAGAAAACCTCAGACGATGGCTGTCCGATGTGTCTGATGGAGGTGCAGCAATCGGGGCCTCGAGCGCAACTCCACGATCCCTTCCTCTGATGAACTGTGGGTATGTGCTGAGCGGAGAAAACGTTGCGCAAGACGGGAAACAATCGAAACCGTCACAATTGTGCTCACAATCTCAGCACGCAGTTGAAACGCTCAGACACCTGATGCACTTGAAGGTTGAGACGGTGAGAAGAAGCAGGGATGACAGGCCCGTGCGAGCCTCCGAGCACCGACAGAGAAGAGAAGAAGTTACATGGCTCGAGCATGAGAAGGGCACTCAAACCCCTGCCAGACCCTTTTTGAGTCCCTGTCATTGTGGTCAAGGGATGTTGAAGCGAGCAATCACCTCCTTGCCCCTGGCCCGTCACAAACATCAATGCGCCGTTTTGTTTCGACTCTCTCTCTTCTCTCTTTGGTTCTTTCCCCCAAATTCCTCTTATGATGGCTCGAAATGACCATCGCAATGCTATCAAGGGACTATCAAGTGATAATCTTATAAACTACGACCAGGCCCCAACTTTGGTAACGATGCATGCCCCTGGGAAAGCTTTGTTCTGATACCGGGATGAAATGGCCTCGTTCATCATCGAGGGGCATTAGACCCAGCGTCTGCAGAGCTCAGATGAAAGAAGATGCACCTCCCCATCTAGTGCTGATCATTGTATATATCTACGAGCGTGCTCAGAAGTCTGAGCCTCTCTTATCTTTTGTTGTTTTTACCGATCCTACCTTTCTGTGCCTTATTGATTTCGTGCAGCAAAACTATTTCGTTCTGGCGGTCAAGTAGAAGCTGCAGAGGAAGTAAACAGAACACCAACCTCTTAGTAGCCAACCAACATCTCACCGTCTACACTCCTTGCACTACTGTCAGCCTTTTTATTCTTGTTACGTGCAAGTATTGAAGAGTTTTGAAGCTTTCCGATACTCCAACGTACTCCAGACCCTATCTGCTCCGCTTTGCTTGCGATCCGTCACATACCGCCGCACACTAGGTGGTTCATTTGTCTGGGACCCAAAATCGCGAGAGCCTCACAACCAACCATGTTTCTGGAGACGAGACCGGCGAATAAAATGGATCGTTTGATACCCCTATTCCTCAAGTCTACACTTCAGAGAAATCCGATACCACCCCCTCGGGATCCTCCTCGAGATCCTCCTCGAGATCCTCCTCGAGCAGAATCTCCAACTCTTCCACTTTCTCAAAAATCGAAAAGACGACCCCGCCCCCGCCAACGGCCAACAAGTGATTTGACAATTGTTCCTTTTACTGTTGGGGAGTGGATTAAAGTCATGGAGCAAGTCAAGGCTTTGTATTATCAGAAGCATTACAAGCAATGCTCCGCAAAATGCAAGCAAATTCTCGAGACTATTCGGGACCCTGTATGTACCCCTCCTTCAATACCCCTCTACGCTTCTGACAACGCACAGTATAGGGTACACCCTCTCTACTCAATATACCTCTGCTTCTTCGCAGCATCGTCTCTGGAACTAACTGCTCGCTCTCTCCATAATAATTCGAGCGTCAAATTACCACTCTTTCAGGAGTCTTTCACCTACTACAAAAAGGCACAATCATACATGGAATTTGCTGCCTTTGCCACCAACCCAGATATTATACATGCTACGTCCCGGAAACAGCACAGAACCAATTCCTCCATTTCCTCCTCCATTCGCTCTTCTGTGGACTCGGTGTTCTCTCAAACCTCGGCGTCTTCGGTAGCATCTTCAATTCTCGACTCCCCCACCTCATCCTCACATTCTGATGCCGAGACGGGACTCTCAATACTGAAGCCTATGCCTCTTCGCCCTAAGAAGAAGAAGGTCGCTTTCAACCTTACTTCCCTACCCTCATTACCAGACTCCCAGGATGGTGGAATGACTGCGGACGATCTTCTCGCCAGCTTCCCTAGTCCACCATGCAACGACGTGGCATCACCAACCATAATCCCAAATAACTACGACGCCCTCACCATCTACAACCCACCTCGCTCACCCCAATCCCAAACACCAACAACCACACAATCAATAACCAGCCACTACAACTCTCAAACCACACCCCCTCTTTCCCCCTCCTTTGCCAACAAAGAGCGATCCCTCACGCGCTACCGCGCGCACCTCGCCTCTCTGAAAGAACAACTCGAATACCACACCTTCTCCCTCACCGCCCAAATCCACACCCTCCAAACCGTCCGACGAGCCCGCCGGTCGAACCTCCCCGACCTATTTATTACACCACCCATCTACTCTGGCCGCGGCCGCTCGTCCTCAACCTCCTCCACAGCCTCCACCTCATCCACCGTTTCAGCAGTTCTCACGAACCCGCTCCCTTCCGTCACATCCACGCCAACAACATGCAGCGGCCAGGCACCTACGATCTTCAATCCCAGCGCTACACTTGGACACGGAATCATGACGCCAGAGGAGAAACTGCCGGTGCATAGACTCCCCGATATCAGGGATCGGATTCAAAAGTTGAAGGAGAACGGGTGGACTAGACCGCGGTTTAACGCGGAAAAATACCAAGCCCTTTGTGAGAAGGCGATTCAGGAGCTGGATGATGAGGGGTGGAGGAGTCCGTCTGCTCTATCATACAATTGAAAAAACTCGGAGGAGTCTCATACGACAAACACTTTTAACTTAGCTCCATGCTCTCCAGGAGAGAGTGCATTATATTCCTGTTTATATCCCACCTTGGGTTTCTCTTTTGTCTCACGAGATTGCACATACGATATCACACCACATTATACATACAGGAGGAATTTCATATTACTATTGGATCAAGCTTGAGAGGAGTGGATAGTCTCATTAGCGTTTTCTTATCACCAAATCATCGTCAGCATATCATTTTTCAGGCTGGCTGGGTGGAGAGGAACGGATGGGCGTAAAAAGGGGGCAGAGCAGGGCGCTGTACAGAATGGACCGCGGTTATGATGCGGTATGACACAGGATAGGCATGTATGCTGGAAGTTAAACGAGCACAAGAATTTGCATCTATGTACGGATATGTTTCAGATCTCAAGAATCAAGATAAAGTATGAGTACAATTCAAATTTCAGACAAATTGCAAAAACTTGTCCTCTACCCTAGCTTGCTTGCTCAAGCTATTTCATATTCCTTTCCACCTATATCAAGAATTCTCCATGACCGCGTCAAACTTTCAAACTCCAAATACGAAAAGTTCAGATGGCTACCGCACCCCCGTCATACCATCTGCCCACACACCCAAATATTAATCTCTTCCCGCGAAAACATCAAAAGCAAAGTAAGAGACCTTCAGACGAAAACTAGCATTGCAGTTTCAATACAAATCGTATACGGTTATGAACATTCATAGTGTGCAAACTCTCGTTACTCTAAGTTTGTTACGTAGTGCAAACTTAGTACAGTGATGGTATCTCTCGCTGAGGGTATTCTAGCTCGAAAGGGAGGTTAGTATTTCAGCACATACTGCAATGGATCCCTCATTCTTTGAAAGGAAGAAACCTTTTAATCTCCAAGCACCTTTTGTTAATTGATCACCTGGTTTCGCGAGTGGCAGAATTCAAAATATTCTGAGGAATATTATCATTTGGATCCTTTCTGGACGATACCAATCTCCAGCTATCCCTATCCTAATTTAGGGCCTTTTATCAAGTATGCCGTAACGTAAGAGGAACGAAAGAACAATGACGCAGTGGATATCGACAAGTGACTTCCCAAGCCGAGACCATAAGAAACCCAACAAACCAACATCTAGCTCCTGGCAATCTTTCCTTTGGCTTCTTCCTCCAACTTTGCAGTTTGCTCCGCTTGTTTCATCTCTCGGACCTTGGCTAGAACAACTTCCCTGAAGATAGCTCCCTTGGCGATGCTGCTTAGGGTTCTCTTACCTCCTGGCTGTGTACCCGCGGAGCTGCTAGATGGTAAACCATGAGCAGTATCTCCAGCTGCAAGAGCATCTCCAGCTGCAGCCTTTGCGTTCGCTGGTACGTCAGCTTGACCGGGTGCCTCATCCTCTTCGTCTTCCTGCATTTTAAGAGCCTCGATTCGGTTGGCAAGTTTGACAATTTCGATACCGCGACGAAGACGGGCCTTGGCCATGTACGCCTTGATTTCTGGAAGTAAGTTCTTGTCGGTCGCGTTCTCTCCGCTAAGCCATGGATGCTTTAGAGCTTGCTGTAATACTGTCAATAGAGCCAAATTTCAAACTGGCATTCATTCATACCTTGCTTGAGGATCTGTCGTCAGCATCTGGCTGGAGCAGATGACCAATAAAGTCTTTTGCGTCTCCGCTTACATCTTTCCAATATCTTTCGTGGAAAACGACCTTGCCGTTACTGCACTCATCGATAAGATCTTGTAGGTTCTCGCTTCGGAAAGGAGAGTATCCGCAAAGAAGAGTGTATGTAATGACGCCCAAAGACCACATGTCGACCGGTTTTCCGTGGCCTCTCTTCAGCATGACTTCAGGTGCCGCATATCCAAATGACCCAGCCATTGTTGTGAGAACCTCGTCTTTCGAATCCAACATCTTGGCGATTCCAAAATCAGCAAGAACAAGGCCAGAATTCGAGTCGTTGGTCAGATATAGCAGATTTTCAGGTTTGAGATCTACACGGAGTCAGTAACAGATGAGAGCGCGTGAAGTAAATCAAACCAACCTCTGTGGACAACATTATTATCATGTAGATAGTCGACTGCTTCTATCACTTGTCGAATTGTCTGCGAGGCATCCTTCTCAGTGAATCTACCTTGTTCGCAAATTCGGTCAAACAGCTCTCCTCCTGTAGCTAGTTGAGTAACGATGTAGTACTTGTCCTGTCATCTTGTAAGTCCCCATACCATGTGCCGACAAAGCAAGGCTTCCTCACCCTCGACTCAAACCAATCCACAAACTTGACAATATGTGGGTGCTTCATCCGTTGCAACATTTCGAGTTCATCGTAGACCATCTGCTCGTTGCCCTTGACATTCTTTTTAAGGATGATCTTTACAGCGACCTTGCCACTCGGACCATCTGCCTCTCTCACGATACCATATGTACCAGCCCCAAGCGTTCGTCCGAATCGGTATCGCGATCTTCTGAGCGGTCAGCATGCAATATTTAAGGAGGTGCCGTGAGCCTACTTCTTATCATAGCTATCAGGCTGCCCATGGAGCTTGTTGAGCATGTTGGAGACTGTATGATCAACCCAAGTCGCCACGGTCAGCATTACGCCCAGAACAATATTCAATGATACAAAAAACAATGAGAACATGTATTCGAGGGTTCAAAGGAAAAGACCTTCCTCTTCTAAAAAAGAGGTAGTATTTTGGAGATATGAGCGAAGGTGGATGTCACCGCGCAAGGACTTACAACTCATTGTGACTTTTGGTAGTCTGCGTAACTGACTGGAGTGTCGCTGTTTGTTCCTTCCTCGATGTAGTTCTTCTGCGATTAGTCGAGTAGTCTTGATCCGGTAGAAAGTCAACAAGTCGAAAGTCGCGGGTATGAAGTAAGATCAGAGTGTCTTGGGAATGGTGGGGCTGAAGAAGTTCGTTGGCAAGGCAGGAACGTGAGAGAGCGGGGTGATTGAGAGGGAGCAGTGCGAGCAGTGAATGCTGCAAACGGAGGATATTTGGATAACGAGACCTGCAAAAGAACACCAGAAAGGAAGCAGTCACAGCCTTGTAAATAGACCAGATAAAACAAAATGAGCACCTTCCTGCTACCCTCAGTTGTCTTGCGCGTGAGAGCTAGTGACTATTCACGGTGATGGATCTGCCTCACCTCAGCCGCAGCACGGCGCGGGGCAGTGGCTCAGCTACTTTCAGGGGTCAATCCGATGTTTGGTACGACGAGCACTGTCACTTCTCTGTGACCTGCCGGCCGTCTGAGTGGCTAGAGCCTCTTTCTCTACCATCTAGCAGGTGAAAGCTACGCAGCGGCTGCCCGAGATTGTTCTGCAAGATGATGCACATTGCCAGGCATGCCGGTCAAAATTTGAAGCTATTCGGAGCTTGTTGTTGTCATGGTCTTCCGTCTTTGTGAATAACGGAAGTGAAAGTGACTCCTCACAGGAGGTCTTGGCAAGCACGCATTCGCTTATCGATAAGGACTTCAAGTCAAGTCCCCGCCTAACATCGCATCCCTCGACATTCATTCCTCTCCATTTTATCATCTTCGCAACATACAGACTTTACCGAAACACCAACCCAACATTGTGTAAGAAAATCCTTGCTGCAGCAACGCAGTTTCAGTTACGATATTGCATACTTCATCCGCCACACCTTTATTCGCACCCCCTCAAGCTACTCATCCGCAGACCTTGAACACGCAAAGGCCGCCCAATATGGCCTTCGCAAGCAAACGCTTAGGAAAGGAGCTGTCCAAGGTAAGCTAGCTTAGTCTATGATCCAAACGAAAAATGTCACAGGCGTGGCATTTCTAATGACCTCCCACAGATCCACGGCAATCTTCCACCAGGCATCACTCTCGTAACCGCCGAGGGGTTTGAAGAATGGCTATTAGACATACAAGTCCTTGATGCAAATCCAATATACATGGGGAAATTTTTCAGACTGAAGTTCAAGTTCAGCAAATCCTATCCTATTGGTATGTGTATCTCGTTATAGTAATATGGACGAATTGCGCGCTTTTTCTGCAATAGTTTCGAAGCTCGTACAAAATGACACTACTGATTGGTCTCACTACAGAACCTCCTGAAGTAACCTTCGTTAATACCACAGACCGACCCATCCCTATGCATCCCCACATTTATTCGAACGGCATTATCTGCCTGGATCTATTAGGTACACAAGGGTGGAGTCCAGTACAGAATGTGGAGAGTATCTGCATGAGTCTTCAAAGCATGTTGACAGGCAACACGAAGAATGAGAGACCCGAGGGAGACGAACAGTTTGTGGCAAGCAACCGACGAAGACCACGGGACATCGACTTCTATTACCACGACAACACCGTTTAGAGAGCTCATGTTAGCGAGTTCATCTGAGAACCATGCGACCAAGAGAAAATTAAGATGTCTAGCATATCTTTAGACTCGGTTTCTTTCTCGCCCAAAAAAATTCATGATTCAACGAAAAGGGGTGGTGCATATTCAAGAACACATTGGGAGTTTGGCGCGAGCGCATAAGATACATACAGCGAATGGGGTTAGCGAAATGTATATTGCAGCAAGGCGTTGAGACTTTTAACCAGGACACTTTCAGTCACAAGGGTAGATACCCTCAGCGAAACTTCAAGTCATTACATTCACGAAGATCAATTCTTTTTTTTGTCGTTTAGCTCTTCGTGTATCTTATGCAACCAGAAGCAGGTCAATGTTGGAGTGAGAATTAAGAAATAGCATTTCTCTTTCTGTTCGTATCTTATAGTTTAAAGATTATTCTGACACCTTTGGCGCTTTGTTCATTCACATCTTTTTGCATCAATTATGACAACTCACTTGAAGAATTAAATCGAATGTAGCCTCTATCAGATGGGCAGCGTACCTTTTAGGCAGTTCATATTATGACCGGCTTTCCACAAAGTGTCCTCTACAAAAGGCTTCACTAGCTTGATATTTATGATGATTCTAATCCACACAAGAACTGTAATATGTTCTACGAGGTGAATCGGAGGCGCAGAATCAGATAACCCCCACCCCTTCTATAACTGCATTCAATGAGAAAAAGAGGATAAATCTCATATTTGGGACTATACGTTTCCTAGGGCTTGTTCTGGGTAAAATCTAACACCGAGAAATAGACACTTATTTCGCATGGCCATGGTATCTCCAGAATGAGTTTGTTTGAGTTCAAAGTTGTTATTAGAGGCTCGGAGATCACACAAATTTCAATCCCCAGAAAGTTTACCCTGCACCGTCATGCAAGGCAATGGAAAGTATTCGATTTCTGGCTAGACCCGTCGAGGGGCAACTGCTAAAGGAGATGAGTCAATAAGTATGGTATGGCTATAAGAATACAGGTCATAACTGTGCGTCCACCTTAACCTTGAGTACCGATATCTTGATTCTTTACGCCTTTTAATAGGCAATTAGAAGATAGAGAATCAATATTCTTCTTCTTGAAATCGTATGAGAATCGAGTTTGTTAATTCAAAAACCAACAGAAAAGTGTGTGTAAAATTTCCACCCGTGATCTTGTTCACTTTAGACACTATTCTGTTCGAGCCTGATTGGAATTTTCTGGCAAGGGTCTCTAAGATTTGGAATTAATTATGAAAATTTCGATGCCCTCGAGTCTTTATTCAAGACCTTTGTTCCCCTTTTGTTCTTTAACGTCCTCTAAGTGGTATGTAGAGTAATATACTCATTTCGACTAAGAGAGAATCTTTCAGTCTACCTCATTTATCGTCCTGTGCTTATCGTTTTAGTGGTCAACTAAAACACAATTTATGCCAAGGTACAGATATCAGGGGTAAGTGAGAATCTTCCCTTTCTACTAGCACCACTGAGAAACACCAGTTTGATTGGCTCGCTTGCTTATGCATAGATCAATACACTCTCGTCTCGACTTGTACTTCTAGCAGTTTTATGATCTGCACAAATTGACAGGCGGCGGACAATTTCGAACCCTATAGAATGGTCCGATATCGACGTTTCCGAGATCGCGTAGGGTGACCTACACATATATTTGGCAGAGAGACTGCTGCTGAATGTAAGCCCCAAGCACGAGTAACCATGTCCTCGAGACGCGATGTGTTGAGTGGTCATTTAAGAATATTTCGAATTGGAAAGACTCTCAATTGAGTTTTTTATGACGAGCTGCTACATTCCAGCGGTACCCGTCATCAATGAAGAGATTAAAAACCACATTTGGGCATGGTGTCGAAATGCACAACAGCCTGTTTATGCAAGGCTACAAACACTGCCACTGCATTTCAGTCCCCGGCATGTTGCTACTCTTACACTTCTATTCGATCTGCAGCATTTAGAAAGAGTCTTAGGCTTTTCTTTTTCTTCGAAGAGATATCATTGTTCCATCTTCATATACTCCGTCAGCTGGGGGCTGAAGCACGAACATGAACAATTACTTGTTCAAGGTACATGGGGAGGGATGTAAGAGTGTCAGTGAGGAGACTCACTCATATTCTGTAACTTTCCGTTTACTTTCGTATGGATCAAGAAAACCCAATTTAAGAACCGGTTAGGATCCGTTTTCGAACGCAATAGAGGAGCATATATTGCAAGACGACGAATTTGATTGTTATCTACAACAAGACGGCTCTTTTCTCCCTACGATTCTACCAGGATGTATGACCAGACCATCATCAATGAGACTAATGTAAGTCAGAGAAGGAAATCCACAAGAAACTTCTGTGGATGTCTCAACAAGCTATGATTAACAAACGCTTACGGAGGTAAACTGCAAACGAATGCTGGGCACCCTGACACGTTGTATCCTCACTATATCAGCTTCACGGCAGAGCAGTACCAGTCTATGGTACGAGTCATGCATTTACCTCTTCACTTGATAGAGAGTACGAGTTGTGTTGGCCCTTTCTTTTGGGCCGCTTGGAAGGCAGATGAAGACAATCCTCACCTTCATAAAACATGACCTCCTGTCTAGCAGAGTGCTTATGCTAACACAGTGAACAGAAATAATGATGCGGAAATCTGACGTTCGTAAGAGAGGGCGAACAAGAGGCTGGGAACTGGCGCTCTCCTATGATATGAATAACGCGATGACAACCGGTTATGGTAAAGGAACGTCCTCGGATATGCCAAAGTGTATCAAACACCTGAAAGCTTGTATTACTCAAACACTTCACCCACTACTACTTCCTACTATCATATATTCTCACGAAATATCCTTCAGAAACGACATCAAGCAGCGTAAGGCGCGCGAGTGGCTTCGTCACATTGAGCGTACACTCGTAATGCAAACTGAAATGGACGATTATTACGTTGATCAAAGAGGCATCACACAGTTCGATGTTTTAGCTACAGACTTTAATGAGTGCCATGCTCAGGTAATATGGAAGAGGCCGAGGGCTTACCTATAAATTATGGTTGGCCTTGATGGAAGCCTTCATCAATTCAAGGATGGCTTACCAAAAGAGAGACAAGTCAAGGATTTAAGGCAGATACACAACGGCATTCTTGTGAGGCTGGCCTTTCACAAAGTCTGCCCACAGGGAATTGACTACTATGCTAATACTACGCTACAGAGGCCGGATGTTCAGAGGGCCGCTGTATGTTTATTTCTTCGTCTTCAGGAGTTCACCATCTATTTCCTGTCATTAATCAGCTAACAAGGCGGGATGTGCATCTCTACAACATGATGGCCCAGAAAGAATCCAAACTCTCCTTCCAAATGACCAGAGGTTAAAGGAAATTGGCATATGCCTCGAAGCGAGACAGCGCGGCGATGGAAAGTATCTCACTCGGTGCTATGTTTCTCCCATTCGTCTACCTAGCCGCAGGGTTCTCCATGACTTTCTTCAATTGGCAGCCTGACCCAGGACAATCCGCGTTAAGTGAATCATTCTGGATATATGGGGCGTTCACCATCTCCATCACTCTTGGGGTTGTAGGGGAATGGTTGTGGTATAAGAGAAAGCAGGATCATGCTAAACAAACTGAGAACAATAAAGACCCAGAATTTAAGGCCACTATGGAGTTAGAGATTTTCCAAAAAAAAAATTGCGGATTAGAACGAGCTCAAAAGTATTGACGTGGGATTCTCGTACATATGTGGCGGTCAATACGTTTGACAAATGCAAGGAAAGGGGCCTCGAACAAAACATATTTAGACAAAAAATTGGTGGCGTGATAGTTTGACCGAGTTTTCTGACCCCAACTTTTGCTGCTTGAAATAGCACTCACCTGGATCGTAATCTAACGCATCAAGAAGCTAAACAATCAAAGGCGAATCATCTGCAGAAAGACTTCATCTACAATAGATCCGTGGTGTATACGATTAAGTGCATGAGAACAGCTCAAGGGCATTTGCTAATCAACAACAAAAAGAGGAGCAGAGAGAGTTCTTGATTGATCAAACACGTGTCGGCACGGAGATAGATTTCACCTTAATGTAATATGAGGAAGGCAGACGAAGCGCTATCCCTACACCAAACGTCCCCTTTTCCACAAAAAAACCTTGAGGCGCAATTGCCGTGCAACTAAACACCAGACCGATCAGACGCGGCCCCTAGTCAATATCCTACTAGAAAGCCAAGAATATGAATTTCTTTAATACACCATTTGATCTTCAAATTGAATATCCCAAAATTGTAGGGGCAATAAGTAGATTCCGGTGGGAATCCTAGGAGAATGAATGACCTGCTTACTAGGTAGTATATCACGGGTAAATCATTAGACACTCACCAGGTGAGGATAAGATAACCGGTAAAGTCACATCTTACCTTCACAATTCCGGAAGGATTATACAAGAAGTCTTTCATGTAAACATGAATTACTTCTTCGGCGCTTTATGCATATAAAAAAAACACCCCTGCCCAAAGAGCGAGGAGGGATTCCGCGTGTGGATTACTTTTCTCCTAGTAGGTATGCATATTTCTACATTTAACCCTCTTACAAAAACTTCTCCCCCGTTCCACTGGCATGCCTCATAAAGAACCCTTTCACCCCATCCAACTCATTCACAGCTCTCAGGCCCAAACTCCTGATCCCCACAACCCCGGGATTCTCAGTAGCATAAAGCTTATGCAGCTTATCCACCACCCCCATAAGCAGATGATTCTTCGCATACCGTTCACTCTCATAGCTCTCAAGATTCATCCTTAAGCCGATATCCATGCCATGATCAACACTGTAGCTTATAGTATTTGCGAGAGCCTCGACGTCACCCTGTCCTTGGTTGAGGCCTTGTCCGGCGAGGGGGTGGGTGGTATGCGCTGCATCTCCGACGAGGGCAACGCGTTGGCCAATATATGTATCTGCGTGTCGGAATTTGAGTGGGAACATCGCTACACTTCCTTCTTGAACGCCAACGACTTTGTGCGGAACTTTTTCTGTCGAAAAGGGGGTATGTTGTTCCCTCCAGTTGACTTCCTCCTCTTGCCCATTCTCCAAAGTATGCAGATACTTCAAATCCGCCACACTCAGCCTAAACGCCGCATTCACCATACCGACAAAATCCTTAAGAGACAAACTCTTTAGCTTCTGCGCAAACTCAGGCGTCGTGCTCCAAACCAGCGTACAGTAATTCCCCGGCATAGGCAAACACGCCACCGGTCCGGTAGGCAAAAACCTTTGATACGCAATCTTCCTCGCACTTCCTCCCCGTCCCTCTCCCTCCATCTCTAATGTAGCAACCACGCCAAACCTCTCATAATCCCACCCCCTACTCTCAATTCCGGCGAACCCCCTCACGGGACTATTCCCCCCATCTGCGCCGACCAGCAACCTTGCCGCAAGCTCTCTGCCCGAAGTTGTGCGTAACACCGGCCAACTGCTGTAATCCCCATTCGCTGTATCACTACCAAGCCGTATATCCTCAACCTTTTCTCCCTCTAAAACTTCCACGCCACCCAACTCCTCTACCCTCCTCAATAGCCCTCGAGTCAAATTGAGATTCTCATTCATATAAGCTATGACGCCTCCATCCCCAATGCTCTCCTGTTCTGGAACCGCGAAATCAATCCTCGCGCCACTAACCCCATCCCAGACGCTCATCTCGCTATACGGTTGCACACGCTCGCGCTGCATATGTTGCCAGGCGCCGATATCTTTCAGAAATCGCACCGAGGAGGGTGTGAGCGAGGAACAGCGGTTGGAGAATTGGGTGGCTGGGAGAGAGAAGTTGCGGATTGGGGAAAGGGATTGGGATTCGATGAGGGCGATGCGGAGGCGTGATGTGAGGGGATTGGAACCTGTACGAGAGCATTAGTATTATATTCATCAATTTCAGGAGTAAGGAACATACGAAGAGCAGCAAGGAGACTCAGACCTGCAGGTCCCCCGCCTACACAGACTACATCGTATATGCCTGGATTTGAGGGAGATGCTGAGGTTGTGGTAGCGCATGTACGGCGCTGTCGGCGCAATTGACGTGTGCAATTGCTACAAACATATTTGCTGAACTTTTTAGAACGTAGAGCCGGGGGTTTCATCATGTACTATGGGTTTATGGGTGAGGTTGAGGATCATTCAAATGGTTTTCAGTTGAATGAGCTTCCGATGATGATTTTGACAGGGGTGCACTTCAAGCATTCACGAAAGCACGTGGTTAATTTGGCGCTAGTTATGGTAACCTTGCAACTATTGACATTTGTTTCAATGATTGATCAGAGTGCATAGGGAGCTAACTATATCAGGCTTCAAGAGTAGCCGCTCTTTATTACTCAAAGACTTTGAGCTGATTGGCTGATAATTTACTACTAGTTAACGTTGTTCTTCATATACCCCTAGAAACCCGCTTGAATGATTGAAATAGCAAGAGAATAGAAATTGGTAGCCGATCAAAATAAATTCCTACAATAAGTAACCTCCATATCACTAGAAATGGCCCTACGTCTCATCACACTCACCGCAAACGAACACTTTGGGACAACCGATGGTGAGTTTCAAATTTTTATTGCTAGGCTAAGGTCTATCTTTATAGCTTGGAAAGATCCCGCAAATTCGCCATGCTGGTTTAACTGTAGAGCTGCAGAAAATGCAGCGAGACTGCAGCAACCGGAGAAGAGCCCCAGCACCAGTAGCAGACATGCTCAGAGCGGTTGAGCGTGACCACTGGACAAGCAGCAGCAGTCAAATATTCAGAGATAAGAATACTCACGACTCTGGGAGGTCCTTTGTTACCGCTCTGCTGAAGCATTCGACGACTGATTGACCAGGTCGGTTATGACGTCGACTTCATGCTTCTTCCTTGGAAAATGCAGTGTGTGCGGGGGAACGAAAGTGTGTTGGTACTAGTTACAGAATACAATAATGTACTACTCGATGTAGCCACACTAGAACTCCCAATCGTCTTCATCTTCAATAGATTCGATAGCCCAAGTGAATTTCTCACGAAGAGTTTTAGAGAAGAACTTTTCGATGGGGACCTCGAATTTCTTTGAGAAGACAACTGTAAGTCGTGGATCGATGTAGTTCTTCAGACATTAGCAAAGAAAGTCTGGTAGAACAAGCACAGAACTTACGATTTTACTTGTGCCGAGCGCAACCTCCTTGTTGCCCTCTCGGTCTTCAGCTTGAAGCCTCATTGCTGCGATACGATCGTCGGCTTTTTTCATCTTCCCTTCGATTGATTCGATTGATGCGCCTCTTCCTTCCGCGTCAACCTTTTTCGACTTGTTTTCTCCTTTGAATTTCCTCTCGAGGTCCCTAGCAACTTCCAATCTTTCCTCGAGTTCTTTGACCTTCATCTCTTTCTCGCCATTAGCGACCAGTTTCTCATTGTCCTTTGCGAATTTCTTCTCGATCCTAGTTCGCTGCTCTTGAACTAGGAAAGCCTGATGCTCCAACACCCATTCCTGGGTTAGATCACGGTCCAGCTTAAAGTAGTCGGCGCCATGAAGCTTTTCCATTTTCTTTTTTTGCTTGGGGTCGATGTCTAGGATCATTTGTTTGTAACGCCATTGCTGGTATTGCACCCCTTTGATCTAAACTCTCGTTAGTCGAACACTTTACAAATCCAGAATTTAGACTCACTCTATCAGTCATTTTTTCCATCTGTGCCTCATGACCAGCACCAACGGTACGCTTGTGATTACAAAGAATAGCAACCTTTCGGTTGCAATCGTTGTAAAGCTTGACCTTTTCTGGTATTGAGATGTTTGTATTCTTGAGCTCTTTAAGAAGGTTTGACATTGTCCATGAGGCGTTGTAGGTACGAAAGACTTTGGCGCTCAAACCAGGCATATAGTTGGTCAAATGCTTGTTTAATTGCGAGGTCTTGAATGTCAGCTTATGCTGTGAGGAAATCATCGGTACAAACTTACATTGAGTCGATCAAAGATGTCATCACCATCCTTCTTAGGTGACTTCTTGAAAATCTTCAGGTTCTTGAACACTTGCTCGTCGACTAGGACTTCGTCATAGAAACGAATACTGTCTTTCCCCAAAAAATCGAAGATGACCGTGTTGGGCGGTTTCAGAGTGACATGCTCAAACTTCAAAGAACAACAACCGACTGTTTCCGCTTCATTTTCCGCATCCTTTTCATTCCCAGCACGCAACGCAAACTTGTCGATTAAATAGACAGCAGTAGCTCTTTGGCGATCAGCCATGAGTTCCGCCTTGAGGTCTTTAGTGTAATCCTTCCTGATACGATCAATGTGCTTCTTGAGCTCTCTGGCTTTCTCAAATTTCTTGTAATCGCTTTGCCCTTTAATACTACTCTTTGCCGCCAGCATCACATACTTGTATGCACCGTTGATATTTTCTTGCCACATGGCAAGCCAAGTGGCCTTGTTGTCATGCTGAATAGCCTTCCATTTGTGACCCTCCGGTGGTGGTGGCACTCTAGCGTCCTCACCAATGTTAATAGTGATCTGCTCGGGTAACACTCTGCGCTTGACCTTGCCAGTCTTTGGATGTTCACCTCGACCTCTAAAAAGTCCGGGAGGTTCAACTCTGAAGTTACCCACTTGCTCCTTGCGGCCATCCCAAGTACACTGAGTATATGGGGCTTCAAGCTCATCCTTAGCCGCTTTGTCTGCCTTCTTATCGGCAGTAGACCTAGCCTTCTTTTCTTGGTTCTTGCCATCATAATAGTTGAAGATAGGCTTGAAATCAAGTTTCAAGAACTCCTTTATAGCAATCTTGTTGCCATCCTTATCCTTGGCACCACCAGTCTTCTTCACCTCCTCCGTGAAATCGGCAAAGAAATTCTTCTGGAAAGTTGGGTTTTCGACGTTGAGCGTTGAGTGCAGCATAGCTCCGAAAAATCCAGCAATTTCTTCAGCCTCGACAGAGAGAGTGACTGGTTTGCCATCGTAAAGAAGCTTGACATTTTTTGGCAATGGTTCGTATTCGGGTGGAAAGACAACACCATTGTGCTCCAGAGTTTCCCACTTGATGCTATCGTCTTCCTTTTTCGGGGCGTCCCACCAGCGATAGACTTCTTCGGCTTCTTCACTTTCTTCTTTCTTTTTCCCTTTCTTCACAGGAGTGCTGGCCTCGGACTTAACCTTTCCATTAGCCTTCTTTGCTATCGCCTTCTTTGCCAGCGGCGCATCGTCAGAATCAGATTCGACTTTCTTCACACCGTTGGCCTTTTTTGCAGTCGTCCCGTTCGATTTTCTCCGCGGCTTGGCCTTCACTTCGTCATCAGATTCATCTTTCGCAGCCTTTGCTTTCTTGTCTTTAGCACGAATGACTTTGGCCACTTTCTCAGCTTTCTTCTCAATCGAGGCCTTCTTGATCGCCAACTTCTTGTTTAACGGCTCATCGTCAGAGGAATCCTCGCCAAGGGCGACCGTGGTATTCTTTGGTGGAAGACGTCCGTTTTTCTTTGAAAGTGGCTTTTCGTCCTCGGAGTCTGAGTCTTGCGCTTTCACTCTGGTCTTTTGACGTTTGGCCTATTCGCATGTCAGAATGAGCAACCTTTCCGCAAGCAACAGAAGTAACAAGATTGAGCACGAGATGCTGTCATACCAATGGCACAGCGTCCTCATCACTTTCTGACCCTTGAACGTTGTAGTTCACGGCCTTCGATGTGCTGCCTCGAGATTTGCGTTTTACTGTTCCGTTGGTAGAGGGCCCATCAATATTCATTTTGTCGTCGAGGACAGGGCCATTCCGTATCGATATTCCTGCAGGGGCGTTATGAGCGCTGCTGCTGGTGGCCTTGTCCATTGCTTTGTCTACTGACTTCGATATGTGTGCACTGGAAACTGTTGATGTATTAGTAGAGCGCAGTGCAAACACCGAAATGTGAGATAAGGCGCCAGTGAGACGGAACGACAAAGACTTCGGGAACTAGGCTTTTAGGCTGTCGAAGCTGAAGAGCTTGGGATAGTGAGGTTTGGAGATCAACTTACCACGACCATTTGTTCTTGCGAGAGGCATATCGTCGTCGGAGTCTGAGGACATCTTGAAAGGAAAGGGTGGGTGACGTTGAGTTGTGGCTCTCACTGGGTTGAAACGGAGGTGAAAGCTGAAGGGTGGTCAATATGTGGATTCCAGACGCGAAGTAACTCGTTGGATGGTTCCAAACCTGCCTTCGAGCGCGTAGTAGTATTCTTGAAGGCGATGAGTGTGAGATTTCAAACCTAAGTGGTTGTAAAAAAGATGGTTGTGAAGGAAAGCAACGAAGGAAGAACATGCAGAAGGAGACTCGGGGAAGAAGAGAGTTTGACTTGGTGAAAATCGTGGTCTCGCGAACGCCGTCCCGTTGCACTGGAGTGGCTCGAATGGGAGGCGAATAGCGGCAAGACCCCAACCAGGATATCCGTAATGCTTTTATACCGCGGGTAAAACCTCAAATTCTAAGTTTTATGATACTGCCCACTTAGGCAATATAATTTCAAATAGCCCATAAGAAAGTCTCACGAAATTGAGGAGAGTTTGGCTGTTTGTTCAAGAGAAGTATATGGGCATGGCGGCTACCTGCATTCGATAGCCGCTTTAAAGAGAATCATCACGTGATGAAAAAGAACCTTGAGTGATTTCCAGTTTGAAGCCGAGCAACCGTGAATCAACAGCATCAATTGATCTCCAACGCAATCGTGGTCAATTGAGCCTCGATACACACCGGCTCAAAATCATTCCCTTTGTCTCCCAAAATGCTTTCTAGAGCTGCCCGCCCGGCTTTGAGAGCTGGCGCTGCGGTGTCTGCCCGGTAAGAATCTCCTGGAGGAACAGCTGTTGATGAGCGACAAGAAGCTATGGGGAAGCTCTAGACCGTCAGTCAAATAATGAGGAAGGAGAGCTGATGAATGATACTTGCAGACCCGTCGCCCCAAATGCCGCAACCTTTGCAACTCTCCGTGAGATCGAAGACCGATTGAAGTCGATTCGTAACATTGAGAAGATCACGAACACCATGAAGATTGTCGCCTCGACGAAGCTTACCCGGGCTCAACGTGCGATGACTGAGTCCCGACAATACGGAAAGACCTCCAACGCAGTTTTCGAGCACGCCGAGACAAAGCCAATCGAGGGGGAGGACAAGAAGACTTTGATTGTCGTAGCGAGCTCGGACAAGGGACTTTGCGGTGGTATTCACTCCGGATTGTCGAAACGCGTTCGTCGAATGCTTGTCGCCAATCCAAATTGCGACATCGTTGTTGTGGGCGAGAAGTGCAAGGCTCAATTGAGTCGATCGAACGGAAAGAACGTTGTGTTGAACTTTGCAGGTGTTGGAAAGGACATCCCAACTTTCGCAGACGCTCAAGCTATAGCCGATCAAATATCTCTCTTGCCAGGCGACTATTCATCCATTCAAATCGTTTACAACAAGTTCATCAATGCCACAAGTTACGAGGCCACCCCAATCGAGGCTTTCTCTGAGGAAGCTATTGCCAACTCTCGTAGGAACTACTCCGAATTCTTATAGTCCAGAACTAACCAGATTTCAGCCAACTTCTCTGCTTTCGAGATTGACGACGAGGCTCTTGCCAACCTTAGGGAATATGCTCTCTCCAACTCTCTGTTTTGGGCTTTGGCTGAAGGCCATGCTTGTGAGCAATCTGCCCGTCGTAATGCTATGGATGTAAGTTGAATCACAATGCCGAATTATTATAATATGCTAACAGAACTTAGAACGCCTCCAAGAACGCTGGTGACATGATCACTAAGTACCAGATTCTCTTCAACAGAACCCGTCAAGCCGTCATTACTGGCGAGTTGGTCGAAATTATTACCGGTGCAGCTGCCTCAGAGGAGTAAGAGGTTTGTCAATATGTAGTCTAGTCAATCGTCGGTCACTTTGACCTTGAGAATCATATTCCATTTTTGTACCACTTCGCAATTAACTTTCTGGTATTCCGGTCATCTAATTATGTCCACCACCCGACTCTAGCCGATAAAGAGCACTGTATCTTCTGATCGGACAATAGCAAGAGCAAAGATATCTAACCAGCGCCAGTCAAAATGCAACGAAGCAAGTGCTACTATCTGCTCTATACAATTTGCTCTATACAATTTCCCGTCCCGCGTCACGATCGTCAGATCTAACCTCAATTATCTCCCAGCCCACTCCCCAGATCTCACAGCAGCCCTCAGCTGGCTCATCAACCCCGCCATCCTGCTCTCTCCCACTCTCCCATTCATGGCATCTTCAATCCCAACCCTCTGCTTCCGAGTACAGCTGACTTGTGTAATCACGCCCGTTTGCTCAATCCCATACCTCCTCAACTCTTCCGTACCTCCAATAATCCGCACTTCTCCAACCGGCCGCGGGATCCACGCCATATGCTGGAAGTATCCCTGTGGAGACCAACTGTATGAAGGTGCCCAATCTGCACTTGTTATTGAAGAGAGCGATCCGCTGCGGATAAGATGCCATGTTGTGTATGGATTGTGTGTCAAGATGCAGATGAGTCCCTCGCCGGGTTGTGCTTGTGTGACAGAGTTGGGGAGGCAGAAAGGACAGTAGATCGGGAGGTCGATGTTGACTGGTCGGAGGTTTGGTATGTTTATGTGGGAGGGAGTGGCATAGAAGTGTTCTGTGCCTGGGAGCATGATGGGACCCATGGCTGTGTGTCCGCAGGCGTGGGAGAAGGTATATTGGAGATACATGGCTATTGATGTTTTTGGAAGATGGTGGTTGAATATTGGTGATTGAAATCTTTGGTTGACTATGTTGTCGTGGTTTACTCTTGAACTTATAGCGGTCTGTTGCTTAGTTCCTGGGAGCCATGGTGCCTTGTTATGTCTGTAACCCTTTTCGTTCGCATGTTATTCACAAAAGTCGTACCCCTGAATCATGATGGTATCAGAAATCAAACCTCAAAGAAACTTCATGTTCGAGGTGATTTACATTGATGAAAGTCTTCCCAATAACACTCGACCTAGATAGATCAGAACGCGAGTAGAAGCTGGGCGTACACTAGGGTCTCGATCCTCTTGATTCCTCAAGCAGCCCTCTACCACAGGAAATTCCTTTTTGGACACAGAAAATCAATCCATTTATCTCAGAAATGTTGAAGCAATGCATGCATCTGTGCCCTTCCATTTGCGCTTGTTCTCGGCAGCGTGATACTTTTGATACTGGTGTATTCGCTATCCCACTCCCACTATGTACATACAATTAAAAAGCTGTTTATTTGTCCACTAGCAGCACAAATACGTCATCCGCTGTGATGCAACGGTAAAATCGCCAAGTTCCTGAAAGTACACCCATAGAAATGAACTACCTAACACGGACTGTCTACTAGTTGCAGAGAAGAATCTACAACGTGATCGGAATTTCTTGGTTGACTTGCAGGGTCTTTATGTTTTAGATAGAGTGTATTTTTTGTAGATGAAGATTTGTAGCTGGTCTTTTTTTTAAGTTGTTTTGCAAGCGCCAAAACACGAGTTTACAAACGAGTCACTGGGACAACCGCAACTAGTTTTCTCGTAGGAGAAAGGGTTCGAACCTTGAAAGACTTTTGAGGTAGACTCTTCTGTCATTTTCAATTAATTAGATAAAGTTAAGGCTGAGAAGGAGAAATATATTGTGGGGTATCGCTTCGCCCGGCCGAACATATACCATGAAACACTCAAATTTGCGGGTGATCATACTAGACGGAAATACCGACAAGGCTCTTCTACTCACGGACCGGACGGCATTAATCCACTTCACGACATTTTGGGAAAGAAAGCCAACACTGCACGGCCCTCGAGCGTACTTGATTCATTTCTGGAAGCTTTGATGCGCGGTTCTTGCTTGTTATAGACTTGGGAGATCTCCGGTGAGCCAGTGAACAGATGGCTGAGTACCCGTATCCCTGTATGTCACTTTGTGAGCTAATGCTTGTTCGTTGGGGAAGAGAAGCTTGATGGTTTTGAGATCGTGTATTAATACCCTTCGTATGCCTCTCTTATTTCCTGTTCTATAAGTCACTCACTTCAAAGCTTCTCCTTCCCTCATTCGTTTGTCTACTTCGCAGTAATCAGTTCAGTCGTTTGAATTCTTTGACAAAAGATAGTCTACTTTACACCATATATCTTAATTAGACACTACTCGCATTTGCAGCACTCAGCCAGCTCACAAAGTGCCCTCAAATTCCTGGACGCTTTTTACTCCGACATTTCATCCTTCCTCTTCATTATGGGTCTCTTACGCAAAAAGACTACCCTCCACCACGCCCCCCAATACATCGGCCCACCATACCAAAGCATTCCTCCCTGGGGACTCCACAACCAACCACAAAACCCACCTCCATATTACACCTCGCCATACTATGTACCACAGCATTTCTGCCAACATTGTGGGACTAAGAAGTGTCCACAACAGAAAAAAGGCAAGAAGCAGAAGGCTGTGAAGTATGCCAAAAAGGGTGCCGGTAAAGTTGCGAGTGAGGGAGTTAAAGCTGCTTTTACATGGGTATTTAGTTGATGAGAGGGATTGAGATAGGAGTGCTTTCATTTGTAGAGGGAAATATCGGGTTCTGGTGTTAGGCGTTCGTGGAAGGGTGGGGCAATGTTGGGTTTTGGATTAAGGCATCATCATATGTCATGGTATTAGAGTATCTTCAGAAGAAAGTGTGGTATAGACGAATTATGAGAAGAAGAAACTGTGGAGCTTCTTTGGCAGCTGTTACAGCTCATGTACAGCGTAATCATGAGAACTCATGAATCGAATAAAGATAGAAAACAGAAAGTACATAAAAAGATGTGACGAGGTTTTTATCCTTCTTCATACAATCGATTCTTATTGTTTAGTAGGTATTCTCTCTCGTGTCGCTTAATTTCAACTTAAGCGAACTCAGCTGCTCGGCTCGGTTGACTAGATTAGAGAAGCTTTCCCGCTCAAGGGCTGGGTCATAAGATAACTCTCCTATTATTTTAGCACTAAAGAAGATTCACCAATACATATTTTAACCAGAATGATCGGCATATTTAGATCGAAATGTGAGCCTGAAGTACAAAGGTTTCCTCATATAGTGATCACCAGAGCTGGTTACGACTGGTCCTCCCTGCTCACTTCCCACATTCGCGCAAGTGTGATTGACCCCGGAGCTTGGATTATCCAGGGGCCTCAGAGTTTTAGCTGCCGATACATAAGTGTACTCCTCTAGATAAAGGAAGCTAAGTGTAGGGAAGAATAGATAGTTTGCGGTTGTTAGGGAGTTTTACATGAGACAGGATTTCTAATGCTTAACACAATGTGACCTTAGTCAACTCTAGGATTTCAGGTAGTTTGTACCACAGCTTCAACTCAAATACTTTCTTCATGTGCTGTATGATTTGCAATTTTCCCTTCTACTATTCCTCCTCAAGCCTCTCACTCGTCATTATAATTTCCAAGACACCTTTAAGTGAGAAATTCAGTCTTTCTTGCGGGTTATCTACAGCTTCTCCTTCATCTTCTGTCTCCGCAATTTCAATTTAGAATTCCACCAGCTGCTTGATCTAGAATTTTATCTTCACTTCCTTAGTTGTACACTTCGCTACCACTTCCCGAGCTCTAAGTTTGATTGCTCCTGAGATCCTTGTTATATAAAACCTTATCTTCGACATTCCTCGCTAAATAGCTCACTACTCTTTAGCTTATTTGACGTCAACGTCACTTTGGAATCACTTTCTATTCACTATGTGATTAAAAACCTTGAGTCTACTTGCTTTCTATGTTTCTCTCTTTCCTGCGAAACTTTTCTTGCGAACTTCAGCTTAAATTCCATTTTATCCACCATTTGATCTACAATCATGATTCCTATGCTTGTAAAAAAGCGAGTACTTGCTCTACCTACAGATATACTTTTACTGCAGCCTTTATGACTAGGTAATAGCAAAGTGAAAGCTTGGAAAAACTATCAATTCTCTTGTTCAGTCTTTATCTATCTATAAAGATTGTCAATAAAGATAAAATCAGCCTTAAACGCAGCTAGGAGGGGCTTGAGACGGCCAGTTGTTCACAGAGTAAATAATTGTGCTTTCATATTGCTCCTTGCCCTCCTGCTTTTCTCGCCTAACTTTAGTAATATATTTACTTATTTGTGACATGATTTAATCGATTTTCACCTGTACCGTAGGCATCTAAATTTACTCTCAAGCCTTGGTTATTCGACATCATCTAATGAATACCTTATCCACAACATGTTTCACATCTTTGATTCTATTTGCACCTTGTAAGTCCTTCTCTACTCTTTAACCTTACCCGCTTGACTTTGGCTTAGTAATTGCTCTATTTCACTAAATAATTCCCACTCAAATCTGCTTTTAGCCTTTCATCCCAGGCTATTGAAATGTAACTTAACCTTATATTTATAATTATGGTCGATAATTCACAGTCTCATCTTGGACCAACCTCCATCTGCTCAACCCCTGGTTCTTTACCCAATCCTGCGATCATTCAACGCTCACTTAATAGTAGTTCTGTTTCCATGCAAATCCTTCTAGAATATGCACAGAATTATCGTTGACATAAATTTACTCAAAATATATCTCTTGTGTAATATTCTTGCAGTTATTTTATGATCACTTTGGTGTCTTTGGTATCCACCTTCTTAACTTCTCTCTCAACTCTGTAAAATTTCCCCATGATCTTTATCTTCAATTATGGCTGTTGAGTTTTGCATGTGACTTCTCTTAGAGTATTTTCAGTGCCGCCTTCGAAATTCATATGCTCACCTTCTCTCCCTTCTCTTTGGCTGTTCCCATAACCACTTTGAGATCGCTTCAAAGTCATCCAGTCTTCCACGCTGATTCTCACTGACCACTCACAGTGTCATCCTTGACATATACTGTTTTAATGCCGCACACTCTTTACCCGGTTTGCCACTTCTTTAGCATAATTGTATCTTTACTCATAGCTATTATAAACTCCTCATTGCCTCGTGCCTGACTTTCCGCCTATGACAAATCCCTCTTTACTCTTCAGCAATTTTTGAGACCAGTTCAGAGAGAGCTCAGGTAGATGGAAATCACACTTGAGCCTGTGGATAACCCTAAAGGAAGTGAATGTCAGGTAGACAATTCTAAAGCGATCGCAAAAGCAACTAAAGAGTATTGTGAGAATCCACAGAGGTGAATATTCAACTCAAGTCTGTGAATGGTCTAGAATGAAAGTGGATGGAGATTAGAACAGTACCTATTCCTGTACCTGTTTTTGCGTGGCACCCACCTTTTACTTACAGATCTCCTGCACCATTCAAAATTTCATTATTATAGACCTACTTATACACCCTAACTACCCTTCAACTGTTTATACGACTATATTAAATTTAAATGCACTAGCTATTCACAACCATCCTGGAACTTTTGTAATCTTATACCCCAACCTGTACCTGCTGAGATACGCTCCTTGCTCATTAGCTCTTTCGGCGAACATGTCTAAGTGACAGTGTGCTCATGTTTTACTTAATTGTTCAGAATAACTGTGAGTTACTCTAAGTAGATTTGATTTTGATTTGATTCATAGGGGGGCGAGCCTCAACTAGATTTGACGAATCGTTCCTCTGATCAACTTTAAGAAATTGAGTGCGGTCACGTGGGTAATAGAAGCAATATTATGTAGACGCTAGAAAGCTTAAACTAAGTCTAAGATCGTTATAATATTGAGCCTCTTTTATAGTACTAGGGTTAGTAGAGACAAAATAAGTTCCTAAGATAGGAGAAGAAAACTGGTTAACCTAAGGTATTAGACCTTTGCCTACTTAGGTAGGACGAATTAATATAGCAAACGCCATGTCACTTGTTACTTAGAGGAACTCAGAGTAACCTTTGAATAGAGTTGGTCTAAGTACATTATTTGAATTACTTGAATTAATAACTGATTCATTACTGTACTCTACTTATTTCTTACACTGCTAAGCGAAATATATCTTTTATTTGTAACTCTGTTAGATGGTCTTCATTCTTAACCTACACCCGCTTAAACTCTCTATTTAATTTCTGACAGTTTTCACGACTATCTTAAATTTAAGCAACCCTCTATTCAGTGCCTTCCTAGACTGTCCACGCTCTTATTATTGACCTATACCTGATTACCTTTTTTCACCTTTACCCCATATTCTTCAGCCGTTTTCACGATGATCTTAAATGAAATCACCTCCCATTCACAACCCCCCTAAACCATTCAGACTCTTCTTATTGGCTTGCACTTGCTTAGGCTCCTTCCTGCTTGTCCCTCTGCTACGCGACTACTCTAAAGCTGTTTGGTGATCACATTATCAGCTTCAAATTCAGATAAAAAGTGTTCCTTCCATCTCCACAATATAAAAATCATTACCTCAAAATTATCACCGACACTTCTTCACGCCTGTATTAAAACTTTCCCCTAATTCGCGACCACATCATCAGCTTTGAATTTGAATTAAGCAGTATATGAGCCACCCTTCGATATCTTCACACACTTCCTCTCAAACTCACGCATCTTTATACCTCACACACATACACACACTTGCACAACCACTAGTGCACACTGAAAAGCATTCAAAACCACTCAAGATGTGTGTTAAATTCTTCTTTGGTTACATCTGTGGCCACTGCTCGACCCCATGGATTGTCAAGTGTCCTACAGTACTTGCGAGTCCAAAATATCCAGCCTGCTCCATTCCCGCCGAGAAGGCATGGGATACTTACAAGTATTGCCATCCTTGCTCACGTGTCGACTGGAACAATAAGGTTCTGGCCGACGAAAAGCTTCATCGTGAGGCGCATTTGACCGGAGAAATCTGCTGTGATGTTATCTTCAAGGAAGAGAATCGCAAGCAACGATTGGAGCACATTAAAAACAAGGCCAACAAGGGTAAGGGAAAACCCAGAATACATGAGATGGGACATGTCGATTCCGGTGTCGGACCTTCAAATGCGAATCATTTCGAAAGTGAGAACAGGTTTGCGAATATGGGTAAATGGAATGGAGCTGGACCTGTTGCTAGTGTCATGCAATTCGAGAATCTCATTGGTTCAACTAACAATAGTACAATTCCAAACAACTACCTCGGCGCTAGCTCTCCAAACATGCTGGGACACTTTGACACTGGAAGTCAATATCTTCAACCATCATTTCCTCCTTTTGTACCCAGAGTTCCAAGACCTGAGCATCCTGCTAGTGGCCTCTCATACTCTTCAGCACAACATAGTCGAGGTATTGTTGGAGGAAACCAGCATGGACATGGCATCACTGGAGGAGACCCCAGAGAAGGATGGACACAAGAAGGAAAGGAGCAAGCATATAGCTATGTTGGTTATGTTGTGGAATCTGCAGAAAAGGCAGGAGAGCAAAGTGCAGGAGGAGACTCAGTTCGTGACCGACCTTCATTCGAAAATAGTACAATCGTCCAAGCTAAGGATTGTCAGCAAGCTGAAGCGACTAGCAAAGTCAAGGCAGAATTTAAGGGGAAGTCTGTTTACGACCGATCATCATTCAAAAATAATTCAGATGTTCGAGCAAAGAATGGCGAAATATGTGGATCAATCATCGCTGCTGAGAAAAGATTCGAAGAAAAGTCTACTGGCGACTTACCTTCCCTCAAACAGAACTTAGCTGTTCATGCTAAGGAAGGGCGACATAATGAACAGAGCATCGACACTAAGAAAGCCCTGGAACAAGATTTAGTTGTTCAACCAAAGGATACCCAAGAAGCTCAACCAGCAGGCGTCGATCAAGTATCAATGAACAAGGAGCTAAATGTACAACCAGATGAAGGACAGAAGGACACAAGCGATAATTCTCTCCATGCTACTTCTGAAAATGATCTAGGTGTACAAGAAAAAGATGACCAATATAAATCATCTGGCACTTCTGAATCTCAAACCGACACCCTGAATCAGCAAACAGAAAAAAGGAGCACACTTGGTGCATCTTGCCAAGCTGGTGCAAGCCAAGAAAATCCTCGCCGATTTGTTCCCTCTCAACATGATGAACTTTCTTATACTGCTGAGGGCTCTCAAGACAATGGCACTGATCAGGCTGGAATTCCTCACCGAGAAGTCTCAAACCAAATTGCTGGTTCTCACCGACCTGATCATCATCGCGCTCGTTCCCGCCATGGTGCATATAAACAACATTCTCCCACCCAGACTCTAACATTAAACAAAAGCAATTCAAAGAACTCTTTCTCTACTATTACCCAACAGCAAAACCACGGACAAAGCTATCGAATTTGTGAGCAAGGACATCATGAGAGCGGAAATGCTTACCAACAACAAAACATGTATCAAGCCCAACATCTAATGATGATGCGTCCCCCATATGGTCAAACAGGCCCGGGTTTTGGCTACCCACCATACTCTCCTCCACAACCATTTAGTTATCCCCCCATGACAACAGGTTTCGGACCTCCACCGCCACCCGGATTCCACGGCATGGCTCCTCCGCCTCGTGGTATGATGCTCGAGAATGGCTATGGCCCTCAAGCACAACCTCAAGCACAACCTCAAGGCCCACCCCACCCATATGGCTTCCCGTCTCCTATCCCCGGCTACAGCCCTTTCCACCCAACCCAACATCCCCCTCTCAACAATCACAACCAAGATGCCGCCGAGCCACCCGTTGTCCCCTTCCAGCTCTCCTCTAATGGCACCCGCTACTATACTGACGAAGAGATTACCTTCACTAATCCAGAATATCCACCTTTCCCAGAACCGCTCTTCCGATTCGGATTCACTGACAGTGTTCCGTATGCCGATACACCAACTTTGGTTCATGAATATTCTCAACCTCCATCACGACCAGAGTTCGACTTTGTTGAATCCACTCAAGCTTCTGAGAAGGACTATGATGGAGATGACGACGTTGAGATAATCACTGAGAACAAGAAAGTTATCGAACCCGCTCAACCAGTTGTTGTTAGCAGCAGCAACAGCCGCAAGGGGAAAGGCAAGGAGACTTCCGAGCGGTGAAATTAAGTGCGAAGCGAATCAAGTAGGCAGCATTTTTAGTAAGTTATGCTTTAAAATCTCTTTATGACGTGCTAGGCATTGCTAACCTCAGTGCAATCGAAGACTGTACACACAAATGAAACAAGCGCCAATGCATACCAATCCATCGTCCCACACTTGCTCTCACCACTTTGTACAAGTACCACAAAAAATTCATCCCAGTTTCGCACCGCGTTCATTTTTAAAGGGCGGCATTTACTATCGATCAACTTCACCGAAAACTATTTATTTTGTTAGCCGAAAAGTCATTTTAACGCATCATTAGCTGGGGTGAAAAGGCGGAACTCACCCAAGTCCATGGTTCCGATGATGGCCACAGCATCAGCCAGCAAGTGTCCTCTTGAAATTTGATCGAACCCTCCGAGATGCGCGAAACCTGGAGCTCGAATCTTACATCTATATGGTCTTTCGCTACCATCGCTAACAACGTATACGCCCATCTCGCCCTTAGGTGCTTCAATCGCGGAGTACGTCTCCCCTGGTGGAACAGTATAGCCTTTGGTGAATAGCAGGAAATGATGGATCAATGCTTCCATATTCTCCTTCATGGCAGCTCGCGGTGGTGGAGAGACCTTGTAGTCTTCAACTCGAATGGGCCCTGGAGGCATCTTGTTTAAGCACTGGTGAATGATGCGGAGCGACTGTCTGAACTCTTCCATCCGGCACAAATATCTGTCATAGCAATCGCCATTCACACCAACCGGGACATCAAAATCAACCTCGCCGTAAGCATCATACGGTTGGCTCTTGCGAATATCCCATGGTACACCAGAACCTCGAAGCATGACACCGGTAAAAGAGTAGTTCAAGGCATCGGCTGCGGACACGACTCCCACCCCTTTGGTTCGCCCAATCCAAATTCGATTATCTGTCAAAAGCTCCTCAGTTTCGTCGATACGATCGCCGAATTGAGTTGCCCATTGATAAATATCATCGAGGAGGCCAACGGGAATATCTTGATGGACACCACCGGGTCGGACATAGGCGGCATGGAGACGAGCACCAGACACACGTTCATAGAATTCCTGCGTTTATCTTAGCTTCGATGATTTCCCACAAAGCACGATGATATTCCCCCACAGCATATAGAATCGATGAAACATACCATTAACTTCTCTCGCTCCTCAAATCCCCACAAGAAAGGTGTAAGTGCCCCCACGTCCATTGCATGAGATAACACAGACATCAAGTGGTTCAGAATTCTAGTGATCTCGCCAAAGAGTGTTCGAATCCATTTCGCCCGCTCAGGAATCTCTATGTTCAATAGCTTTTCTACTGCCAAAGAGAAACATTGCTCGTTTGTCATCATGGAAACATAATCTAATCGATCAAAATATGGGAGCGCCTGCAGGTATGTCTTATATTCAATCAACTTCTCCGTTCCACGATGTAGCAACCCCACGTGTGGATCCGATCGCACAATCTCCTCTCCATTGAGCTCTAGAATCAACCGCAAGACTCCGTGGGCAGCGGGATGTTGAGGTCCAAAGTTCACTGTATAATGTCTGATCTTCCTGTTCTCTACGGCATCTTCATCTAAGTTCGAATCTGGAGTCTCGTTTATATGTTGGGTATCGGCGGCGGTTGGGTGACCAAATTGATCGTTCGTTGGGATCAATCTCGTGCCTTCGTAGGGCTCGGCATATCTTCGAGATGGGAGGGACGAGAATGCCCTCGATGTTCGAAGTGTTGATGGAGGGAGTGCAGGTCGCAAGCAGAGGCGTTTGGCACTGTGGCCGGCCAGCCGGGCGATGGAAGCTGCCATTGCAATTGAAAGACCTAGAGCGATGTCGTTTTACTTTCAACAGCAGTCGAAGGTTCTTCAATTGATGCCAATTGAGGCAGACATGTGCCACGTCCTGGGGGTGTTTTGGTAGATCTTCGCGCGTTCGCCTCGACAATGATGAGGTCCTCGATTTACGAATTTAGTCAAGTCACGTTTTCTTAAACTGCATGGAGAAGCCGTGCTCTTATTGGCTCATCCAAGCTAGAGCTGTAATCTATTCTATATTCATGTTGATTGGACGGTGCCTTGTAAAGCTCGGATCGGATCAACGTAGTCCCTCTATCAGGGATCTTCTCGGTCTTCTCAAAAATTATTTTGCGACGGAACGATCGCAGACCCCGCCATCCTTTTCGACAAGCAAGATGGCGCCAATACAAGCAAGTCAGGCTGAGCTTGACCGACGGAAAGTATGTGGACTGCTTTTTTTATTATTCTGACAATAGCTAACAAATTTCTCCCAGATTGTCGGCATAAATGCAGAGACAGTAACAGATGTGACCTCTACGGACTTCCCAGGCCATTGGCCAGGCGAAGATCACTCCTGGGACATCGAGAAATTCAAGAAGAACTTTCAAGTTACGATGTACAAAAACGACAAAATCGAAGCCAATTTCTCACTCGTCGGTATTGACGCCTCCGTTGCCAATGCCTTCCGGCGCATCATGATCGCAGAAATCCCCTCCGTCGCTATCGAAAGAGTCTTCATATACAATAACAGCTCCGTAATACAAGATGAAGTCCTCGCTGGACGTCTCGGACTCATACCACTAAAAGGGAGCAAAGCCGGAGTTATGGACTTCTTGAAATGGTGGACAAAACCAGCGGAAGGTGAACCAGAGGGAAGCACAAGTAATGATCTGAATACTATCCGATTAAAGCTCAACGTCGAATGCACGAGGAATAAGGATGCAGCACCTGGAGAAACGGATCCATTCAAGGCATATCATAATGCTCATATCTACGCCAAGGACATCGAATTCGTGCCATTCGGTCACCAAGTTGAGATTTTCGGCAGCGAACACGCAGTCGTGCCAACAAACCCTGATATCTTGATCGCCAAACTTCGACCTGGACAGTGTATTGACATTGAGATGGATGCGATCAAAGGCGTAGGCAGAGATCACGCGAAATATTCTCCGGTTGCTCCAGCGAGTTACAGATTATTACCTACCATTACGATTAGCCACCCAATCCTCGGCAAAGACGCAGAGAAGTTCGCAAGATGCTTTCCTCAAGGGGTAATTGGTTTTGAGACGGTGACCAAGAAGGAAGCGAAGCAGAAAGGGAGCGGATATGAAGGACATGAAGGAGAGAAGAAAGCTGTGGTTCTGGACGCGATGAAAGATACCGTCAGCAGAGAATGCTTACGGCATGAGGAATTCCAGGGCAAAGTCAAACTTGGCAGAGTCCGGGATCACTTCATATTCTCTGTGGAGAGTGTGGGACAGTGGGATAGCGATGATCTTTTCGTTGAAGCTGTCAAGTCGCTGAAGTCGAAGTGTGAAGCTTTACGGCAGAATCTGAAGAATATGCCAGATTAGATAAGATGGTTAATGCGTCATGTAGTATTTGTAGGAGTTATTGGTCTGGGCGTTGGGGAGGCTTTGCCACATGGTGACTAGATATAACCTAGCGCTCTTGTTATGAATACAAAGGCCATATTTCTACCCATGGATCTCTCATGTCTCATCATGTTCCCCGGTTGCCAACTCCAAATTTTGACACTCATCCAGGTAATGCAAAATCGCTCGACTTTTATGGATTCCCAGCCCAGAATCTGCCTGCATATTGTTCTATCCATAATGGCAAACTATCAGACCTCTAAGTGGCACTGGCAAAGTCTCGCGAGAACTTTATTTTGTACTTGAAGTCTACAGCTCCCAGCGACGGATCCGTGACTCCAATCTCATCGCCATTGCCGACCAACTCTCCTATTTTCTTTACTAGGTTTGGTCGAGATAGTCTCTCCAGTTGAGGTGGTGCTTGCATATATAACGTCTTCTCCGCGGTAATTGAAGGTTTTTTCAGTTGTGCTTCCGCTCGTTCGGCTAAGCTGGCAATGAATTCTTCGAGTGTGACATTTGGGTCTACCGCAAGTTCTCGGGCGAGATTCCCGCAAACAGGGCAGTCATCCTTCTTCTCGTGCTTAAATGTGTATGTATAGATACTGTCGTTGCCGCTGTACATCATGTAGTTCTCTTCGAAACCCAAACAAGGGTTGCTTTGAGTTACGATCTTGAATGCCTCGTTGCAACAGCTTGCGGCTATTATGGCATTGGTGGAGGCAATCGCTGGAATGATGTTTTTGACAACGCCTTGCGTCAGGGAATACGTTACCCCTGAGATATTGAACTCCTTCGCTCGTGTCAAGGCTTTTTGGAAGAGCCATGTGATATGCTCGGGATCGTCGTTGTCGAGTGCTGAAAATGGCTTCTCGTTCTCCCAGGCAATGATATGCGCCCACTCGATACAGTGTTCCGGTTGCCGTGGAATAGTGGCTAGAGTGCAAAGAGGAACTGCAGTCCGTGGCGCGTGCATATCGAGTTGACATTCAATGCAGGAGGTCAGGGTGGGAAAGACAACTCTGGCTTGACCCTTGAATCCTTGTAACTTGTTAACATAAACCGAGGTGTGTGAATTCATGTTTATTATGACTTACCTTCAGTGCCTCCGTCAATTAAAGGTTTCAGACTGTCCTCATTTTCTGGATCAAAAAGATTGATCAATGTCGAATTAATCCATCGTCTGGCTTCAATGCTATCCAGACCGCAAATGACAATACTGAATTGCATGTAAAATGCGTCGTCCTTGTCTTGTATTTTGCAATTGTGTGGTGTAATCAAAACTCCCTTTACTCTTCTCTCAACGAATCTTGCTGCAACTTCGGCTTTGGAGCTACCAACATCGCTGGCGCGGAAGAGAAACTGTCGGTTGAGGTTGGAAACATCGATCGTATCTACCACTATTAAGCAAAACCCTGACTTTTTACTAAGAATACCAAATACCCATATCGATCACATGTATATCCTTAAAGCCCGACAGTGCTAGATTCTTCAATATCTCGCATCCAAGCCCTCCTGCTCCTCTACGCTCAATTAGCAAGCTGCAATCCTTCCTGTCCATTTTAGGCGGCCACTAACATGACTCTGGAAATTCTATCAGCATAGTTCCATTCTTATAGCTCAGCTAAACCCACAGCACTTTCACGGCTTCTGTTGCAGCTAGTGCTTCCTCCGTGCCTGTAAATCCTTCTCCAACAAACGGTCCTGGGTGCCTGCGGACATTGTCCAGGTAGGTCCTGATTCCAAATGAGCGATGCGTTTGAGAAGTCCTCGCAGCAGAGAGATTCGTGACTTACCATCGAGACTCCTTGTCAAATCTGTATTCCTCCATTGCACTAGATATCATTATAGGCTGTGACATGTTCAGAGGAAAAAGAGAGGTACCGAGGGGTTGCTTTAAAATACACCGTTCGGGCAGGGAGCTTGTTATCGCTTATCTGCCTGCATAATTGTGGTCCATGCGCTCACCTTCTTGGTCAGTCTCTGGTCAGCCTCAAACCCAACTCACATTCACCCAGCTATTCCCAAATAACTCACAACTCACAATTCAAAACAGACTAGATGTAGCTATGGAAGGGTTACTCACTCCCGTGAGTACGAGTTACAAGTCTAAAGAGAAAGTACAAGATGCTCTTGTGGAGGTTGTAAAGCCTACAGACTCATATATCAAACCGTCTTTTCACGCAACTACACCTACTGAAGCCTTGGAAATCTTAAAGCATGACCCTGATCACCAGGCTCTTGTCTCGACGCTACGATATCTGCTGGCTGACAAGTCAAGCTTCAACATTACTTCCCCGAGCCCTTTAGCATCCCAGATTGTCCATGTTCTGGTTTCGGATCTTCTTCCTAGTTACTGGATTGTGCTTTCTGCAGCAAGCCTGCGAGGCTCGACACAAAAACATAAAAAGTTCAAACATGCCCAAGAACAAGAAATGTTTTTGAGTTGTCTGCGAAGTGTCACGGGCTTAAACGCACTTTTGTTGGCTCTGAAAAGGCACATCCAGATTTCGAAGGAACTTAAGAAACCCAATGGTCCAAATGTCCAAGAAGTATTGATGAATCTTCTTCAGGTCTTATCCGCTTTACTTGAAGGATCAGATACCACAGCAAATATATGGCATGGAATTTGGGATTCGTTTGAATCTCCGACGCAAAAGAGAGCAGTTTGGAAGGAGTTTCTCAGTCTTATTGGAGGTGGTAAGCTGCTTGGCAGCGCTGCAGAAGCCGAAGACATCATCAACGATCTCAGCCAGAAAATTGGCGAAAGATATTGGGTGGCAGACGGGGACCTTTTTAATACATGGCTAACCGGCAATGTTCGGAATTGGGCAACTAATCTTAAGAAAGACTCGGCAAATGGTTGGAAATGTTGTAGCGAGCTTCTTGGTAAACTGCTACGTCTTGGAAAGAGAGGTAAGTAAGCTAAGCATTCACAATGAGAAAATTCTGATTATTGGATTTAGATGCTGTCATATCGGACCTGTTATCTTCAATGGTGTTAAGAGATGTAGAAAAAGCTTCTAACTTTGAAAAGCTTCTAGATGAATTGCCAGCATTCGAGCAAAAAAGTGTTCTTTATTCAGCCCTACAGGCTCTATCCAAAGATTACTTGTCTTCACCTGTCACTTTGAATGATAATGCATCATGGTGGAAGTCGGGTGCAAAGACAGTCTCTGGCGTTTCTGGTGTCATCAAGCTTCTGGTGGCTCAATCTCACTCTAGAAAAACTAATCTCATGAGCTGGGCGACGAGTACCTCTGGGGCTGGAGTCGGTGAGGGTATTGGTATTAGACGTGCTGTGGTGGCAGTACTTGCTGAAGATAAATCGGACGTCGAAACATTATTGGAAAAGAGTCTCCAGCAGTTTGGCGACCAATTGTACATTAGACACACTCCCACAATACAACAAGAAGGTACGTCCGGATCATTCACACCAATCATAACACTATCTTCTAACTTATCTCAGTCCATGCTCAAATCCTACTTCTCTGTGCAGGTTATGTTCACAGAAAAGCCCAATTTCGACTTACAATGATGATGCGTGCGGGATCACATCTCAGCGCGGTGTCAAATAGATTAGCCTCGCCCTCGCCACGAGCACGTTTTCTCGGCATGGTAGTTGGCGAAGCTTTGTCTAGTCTTGTGGATAAGAAAGACAATAAAATGGACTTTAAAGTCGATGAGATGAGCACCTTGGAAGCAAAATGGTTCAAAAGTCTTGTAAGCGTGATTGATGTTGTTGGGGATATCGACTCTTTGAGGTATAAGACCACCTCATCCCCCAACCCAAATATCTCAAGCACCACCAAGCCACCGAATAAAACACAACCTCTCAATGGATCGTCTAAGATAATTTCGATTGAAGAAGTGGACAATGATGAAGAGGAGGAAAATTCAGATTTCGATGAGGACGATTTGGTTCCTTATGCCAAACCAGACTCTGATGCGGAGGATTCTGATGAAGATGCTACGAGTATCGTACGCAACAAGCCTACAGTACCTGTCTATATTCGAGATCTTATCACATATTTGAGAGACACGGACAATTATGATCGACAAAAGCTTGGACTTCAAACAGCTGCTTCACTCATTCGAAGAAAAGCAAATTTCGGAACTGAAGTTAGTACACATGCAGAGGAATTGGCTACACTTCTGGTGGGTATCCAAGACAAGTATGAGATTGACGATTTTCAAAATCTACGATTGCAAGGAATGATTTCCATTCTAATAGTTTTGCCATCGAAGATGGGACAATGGTTCTCAAAGACGTTCTTCGACGGTGATTACTCAATCTCGCAGCGAGCATCAGTCTTGACAACTCTTGGTATCGGAGCTCGAGAGCTCGGCGGTTTTGGCAAAGAAGATATAGCTCTCACCAAGACAGACAAATTGCCAAGTACTTCATTTCCCTCGAAGACGTTGCCATCGAAGATGCACAGTCTTTATATTTCTGATAACGCGAAATCAAAATCGAAACCGAAGCAAAAAGCGCTTCCGTACTCCGCTATTATAACTCTTTCCACCACACTCGAGAAGTCGCTCACTCAACCCATCGCCGCATCTGCGCTCGCCTCCTCTAATGGACCCTCCATCATAAATATGACCCCTTCCTCAACTCGGCAAATTACCACACCACGGACTCGCCCCAAATCGACAACAAACAACCTCTCAACCCTTGTCTCCTCATCCTTCTTCTCCCCCCTCGCTGGTCGTTTCTTCATCCACCTGCGTGCTTACGGCTCAAAATCCTCAAAGAACATAACCTTCGACCCGTTCCTCCTCTCCCTCTTCGTCAAAACCCTCGCTCTGATCATGGATGCCGCAGGACCCAACACACCTTCACTCCCTCAGATGACGACAGAATTCTGGGATTTACTCCTCGGCCTGCAAACGCAAGCTATGCAAGACATCTCAGCCATGGAGTCCGTCCTCTTCGCGCTACTCGTGTTATTGGAGCTGAATGGGGACAAGAGAGGTTTAGTCGAGGCGCATGGACGACAGTTGATGGAGACGCAGGAGTGGGTGCAGGGTGTGTTTGAGAGGCTGGGGAACGCTCGGGGGGTAAGTCTCATGGCGGCAAAGGAGCGGAATGGGACGGAGGAGGATAAGGTGCGGATGTTGGCTGCGAGTGTCCTAATCAGGGTTAGGGAGTGTGTGGAAAAGTATCAGACGTTGCTTATGGGAGATTTGGCTAGTTTCTCCTGATTTGATGACCGCTGTCAGGAAATTCGGTTTAATGAAAGGCAGTGAAAAATACACACATAAACCTTTCAGGGGACGAATACCATAGAGTAATATGAAGCTTATTACGAAAAAGATAAATAAAACATATCATGCAATACTCGTCGGTTCCTAGTACTACATCTATAAGGAGGGTGTGTAACTTCAACACAATCAATTATTTTTAACCTCCGACTTTGCCCGTCGGCTTTTGTTAGAGCACCTAGCAAAAACCTGTCAAAATTACTAAATCATCCTGAAAAAGCTGACTACTGTACTCTCTCCTAATATTACTCTAATGAAGTCAAATAAAACTCTCCTATAATGCCACATGACAACAACCCTCTTCGAAGACAATTCACATAGTTACACAAGGCACGCAGAGGCAGACTGACTATATGATATTAATTAGCCTCCAGAAGCTCGGCCGAGTCATATTACTCTCTTCCACTGTCCTACCAATCGATTGGAAGGAATGGATAAGGAAATGACAATGTGCCCCTAGCTGAGGACAAATAGCACAATCACACAGAGCACCCTAAATGTTATATCAATTATCTCATATTATTTATTCGCTAGAGGCTCCCTCTGGCCTAACACCACCGCTTCCAGTCATTGGTTCATTGAATTTTAAAAGCCATTTTCTACCTCCCAAACGCCAGATTCTGCCTATATTACTATATTATACAAAGTCACCCAGATCCCTCACTTCCGCTCAACACGACGAGTGCCAGCCTTGGAGACAGTTGAACTTTCGTATATATCTCTAAACGCCTCCAATTGCCCCGTCATAGAAAGAAGCGCGCGCGAAACCTCATTGATCATCTCTTCTCTGGACGCTGTACCCGCGAGGGCAGCAGCAGAAGGAGGATTGGGGAGTGCGGGGAAGTGTGCCATGGAGAAGACTTGGTCAGGGTTGGCGGGCTGTAGGGGTGATTGCGGCATCATGTATTCGGAGTCGGAGAAGCCGTGTGCTTCATAGCGTGATGCTTCGTTAGGGTCACGGTTCTCGGATTCGGAGAAGTCGGAGAGGTCGCCCGGAAGGTCGCGGGGAGGTGTAAGGGCGGCGTCAAGGTCGATTAGGGAGCGGCGGTCGTCGTTGTAGAGGGATGGTTCGTTCTCCATGGGTGCTAGGTAGGAGACGTGGCGCTCGAATTCGAAGGGATTGCCTGAGGGCATCTGCTCGCTGGTGGTGCTGCCAGCTTCGGAGTTTGCGGTAGAAGGACGGACGATCTCGGGGTATACGTCTGGATTGCCAAAGTCGAGATCGATCAATGACTCCGGACGATCCATTGCTGGTGTAGATGAGACTGCTCCAAAGGCGCCACCAAGAGGTTCTGTGGGATGATGAATAAGTGGAGGACGTCCGCCAGCACCAGGTGTCATAGACGGGCGTGGCAACTCGTAGGGGGTTGGAAATCTCGATGTTTCAGGATCTGCTGATGCAGGAGGCGCGAAAGAAGGAAATTTCCAATCCTGTGTGCGACGATTAGGGTTGATATCAGCGGGGTCGCTCAGTGCTGGTCTATGGAAGTCTTGGGCATTAGAATAGCCATTATCATCTTCAACATGGCGATTGCTATTTCTCATTGTATCCATTTCGGGGAAGCTTGACAGACCAGTTGACATATCGTGACCACCAAGGTCAATCATCGTATCTCGTAATTGAGCTCGAGCCGAATCATCTCGGAGGGGGAGGTCAGAATTGACACTTGGGGTGACCCCACCACTCTGGTATTGTTCAGGAATTCCATTACCATAATGCTTTTGGCTATGATCGAAGTAGTTAGAGACGGTGTTGGGGTCGAAGACCTTGACCAGTGGAGGTGGCAAAGGTGCAAGTGCCTGTGGCGGAGGTCGACGACGAGATGGCTTCGGTCGGGCGGTATCAAAATCAACCACATTTTCGCCATAAACGTCAAAGACATCTTTCGGGTCGATGTGCTGGGAGACACGATAATCGAAGGCTTGGGTGGTGCTGAAATTCCAGTCTTCTGCTCCGACTCCAGGGATTGCTGGTACAACTTCTGCAGGACCTTGGGCACCTCCAGCCATGAAAAGAGACTTTCGGCTTCCTCCGTGATCGATCCACTGCTTGAACGCGATAACTAAATTCGAAAGAGAAGAAGTCGGATATTGACCCTCTGTGTTCGCAACGTATGAGTGCTTTTGAACTTGCTCGATCTTTGGTCGTTCCGAGGGAGCTTCTTGTAGTAGATATGCTACAATATCCTCGAGTTGTTGGGAGTAGTTGCCACCTTCTAGTCGTGGAACGTGCTGTTTGTGGTACTCGGCGAGCTCATGGTATTGCACAATGCCCTTAGCAACGTTTGGAGGGAGTCCAGTCGCCAACTCAAAGATCATAGATCCGAAGGCCCAGATATCAACCTCTTTGCCATAGTTAGCTTGAGAGTTGAAGAGCTCTGGGGCCATCCAATGGGGCGTGCCGATGATTGTCGAGCGCTTGTCAAACTTGTCCTCGATCACACCAGCTACTCCGAAATCGCAAAGCTGTACATGGCCTTCTTCGGTAATGAGTACATTGGCACCTATTTATTGTTAGTCTACGAAGAACATTGTCAATGCTTATCAACTTACATTTGATGTCTCTGTGGATGATATCTGCTTGATGTACCCATTTAATTGCTTCCGCCACCTCTCTTACAATGGGAATGATCCATCGCTCTTGAAGACCACCTGGAGCGGTAGGTTTCATCTGGTAAAGGTCAGTTTCATTGGACAGTAGGTATATAGTATTGATGGAGTGAAGTTGGGGATCTTACCAATGTTGCAATGCTTCCTCCAGCACAATACTCTGTGACCATCCACATGGCTGTACCGACGGGTTCTGCTGCAATCACATGGTTAATGTTTTTGGCTTTGTTCTCGCTGAGGATCTTCAAAGCATTGATTTCCTTGAGAAATTCGGAATAGGTATCTGCTTGGCGCGGGTTGAGGGTATCGCTTTCGTCGATATCGATGATTTTGACTGCTACAACCTTGGCTGTAGACATGTCTTTGCTGTAATACGAATCGTCAGTAACTGCTTCATTATGAGCTCCCTTTTTCTACGCTTCAGGATCTACCAACCCCATGTAGACTCTACCAAAAGTGCCCTTGCCGATCAGCTCACACAAGACCCAGATTGGAGGAGGTTTGTTTGTCTTGCGACACATCTCAGTGACAGCATTCTGCATTTGCCTAGCATCCTCAACAGCTTTCATCTTGGACAAACTCATCTCCGGCTGTCTGACCTGAAGTCGGCCGTCCATCATGTCCTAACTGTCAAGAAAACGGAAATAGTTTTTCAAGACCTGGTCGTTGCGACTCAATCGGTTGCCGGGTTCGATATGATCGTAAAAGCAAGCTAATTGCAGTGCCCAGGCGTTGCCAGGAGGAAAGCTTAGAAGATCGCGGTAGACAAGGGTTTACTGGAGGGCTGCAACTGTTGATCCAGATTGCTGGATCGCGCGAAACAAGTTTGGATCGTTCGCGGGGAAGATTTGCGCTCTGATGGCGCTTTGAACAGCGAGGTTACGACCAATTTAGGTCAAGTGAATCAGACGTGAATATTCCTCTGATAATGATGATAGAAGATTGGTTGGCGACCGAACTTTCTTGGGGGAATTTTGGGGGGAAGATTCTTGAGACTGGGAGCTGTCTCGAGCTCTTCGGCCAGAAGATCCAGGTTTGATGAATTCAACGAACTCGCTGAAAGAGCTCGATCGCGCCCGACGGATGATTTTTTTGAGGAAGCTTCTGGACTTGAATTGACCACGTGCTGGGCTGGTCTGGTCAATTGTAGGTGAACCGCCCGTAGAGGTTAGTAGGGGGGTGTAATTGAGAGGGGAAAAGGACGGAAGATGAGGTCTCGTTATATCTGTATTGGTGGGTGCGGAGCTGGAGGAGTACTTGTTGCTTTAAGGACAGTCTTTGTCTGCCTCTGAGATTCGCGAAGCGGCTGATATGCGTGTGGAAATTCAACCGTCGTCTCCTACTGTGGCTACTGCTGTGGCTGGTGGTGGTGTTGCTGGTCCGAGCGGCGATCTTCGGCAGACTCATGCAACGTGCCGTTGTGACCCGTTGCAGGGATGCATAGTCGGCTAAGCACGAACTTTCGGCTCGGTATCTTGGCAAGTATGACAGCTATTCTATTGGTCCGGTTGTTGGAAGAAGGGGGCTTTCTTGGTTAGCAAGAGTTATCAGTAGGTTCATGTAATGTTATAACAATGAAAGGTTGTGGTTGATGGTCTCCACTCGAGAGCTTAGTAAGCGCTTGTGTTCATCCCTCTATAAAATCACTTTCAGAGCGTGAAAGGTGAGGATTGAGCTCTTGTGAGAAGTGTTGGAGGTGGAGATGACCGCTTGGACGCTTCAATTGCATTATGTCAACTTTATTGTTCTTACACAGTGGAAGAAGGTGAGGATAGCTTGTTTCAAATTCAATCCTCTGAGCTACTTATAAACTTGTAAAATATCCGTCCTCCTAGAAGGAGAATTCGAACCTACATAGTATAAATAAGAGCCAGGTAAAGATAGGAAGTGAGGACCCCTTGAGCTCTTTAATTGATCCTGCAATTAATATTATGGTACAATGATACGCTCTGTATTTGGTGAAGACATCAAAGGGTTTCCAGCAAAGCATTGATGAAGTGAACCGGCCCAGCTTAGGCATTCTTGAGGATTAAATGGCAATGGTCATATTCAGGACAACAGCTCAGGCACTTATCCCATTGGCATACCATTCCGCTTCAGGTTGGTGAGACTCAGCCATAGGGCCCCTTCGTGCTACGAATAGCGACAATTGAGCTGAAGCGAGGAATTTGCAGATGATATAATGCGTACATCAACTGCGGAGACAGATGCTCCATCAATTCGAGCCCATGGGGGGCCTTTATTCAAGCACTGTAGCCATGGCTACCAATACACAGTACGATATGCTGCGATTGACAGCTCCAGACTCGGGGGAGTAGAGAAAGCCGACTTCTGCGAGCAGTGGCCGAGCTCAGGAGGAGGATCTCGATAAAACGAGTCTGTAAGCGAGAGAGTTGATTTAACAGGCAATAAACTACTTCAAAACCTAGTTTAGTGGCAGCTAAGAAGGCTGAATTTGACGATATAAGATCAGAAGTGCGGGATTAAGGGTTGTTGGGACTGCTGGGATCATGTGTGAGGGGAAATATGTTGTATTGAGGACTTTCCTTTCGTCTTTATTGTAAAGTATATAGACAGAAGTTTCAGTACAAAATACACTAGTGTTCACAGACATTCACAAGAATCATGTGGAATGAGTGGGCTTCGTAGGAGAGTACTAGGCGGAGGACATCTGAGTACTCCATCATTAGTGGAGCTATACGGGTCGATACCAGGGACTATTCAGAGGGAGACGTAGGTGCCACCTTCGCTTACGGTCTACAGGTAGTATATCTACAGAGCACAGAATCTTAACTATCTCTTGCGACCGCAGAGTGTCAGTGAAAATGCATAGCCCAGACAACAGCAACTGACTTTGAAAAGGACTAGGAGAAGTCTTAAACTTGTCTGCCGATAGGATAGCTTGGAAGCCACAATGCCAATAAGAAACTTCAGATTATGTCTAGGCAAGACTTGAATTACTGCTAGTTGTGACGACCTCGATTAAGAAGCCCATATTATACAAGGTCAGGCTAGCTGCCCTGTGTTTAGATTCATAATGTCATATGCTCATAAATTCATAATTGCAAATTTTGTAGGCAAGGCTCCTAACATACCCTCTTTGGCGGGCTTGTTTTGTGCGCCGGAAGGTGTAAGTTGTCTATGTGATACCGGGATTGCACATACACTACTCGATTTCGAAGATGGATGCCTGAATACCGATTTCATCAGTCTCGAAAGGCCGGCCGCCCACGTCTGGCAACCTTTCTCTCCCCACAAGAACCGCAAATGCCGGCATCTCCAGAATTGATGTACTCACTCTCACCGCACATATCTAAACCGCAATTCCAAGAACCGGGAACGAAGTCTGGCTTGAGAACATTGGAGCAAATGCTGCAGGTAAGGCTGGAGTTTGCATTGGACGTGGTGCAGATTGGACATGATATATCCTTTTGGGTGTTAAGCGCAGATGTGCTTGTAACATTTGATTGACTGTTATCCGCAGGCGGTGGTTGTTCGTTTGGTTTTGGTATTGATGCTGCTATCTTGGGAATTGGTGCTGGCGGCGGCGGTGGAGGTTTTGTTTTTTCAAGAGGTTTCCACTCGGGGACACTGTACAAAGTGAGCGAATGAGGTGATGCCTCTCTTGGTTGTTTTGGCTGCGGATTGGCTGCTCGGATCGATTTCTGGGGCTTTGGATCTGTCGAAGGAGCAGATTTCAGAGTTGAAGAACGAGATAATGGTCCTTTAATACCCGCTAGCTCTCGAAGCTCATTCTGTGCATCTTCATCATCCTTGTCCTCATCTTCGCAGACCTTGACCATTCCTCTTCCATGACTATCGACTAATCTTGCCCCATTGATATCCACCGCATCGCCTGGCTCAGGCTTGATACCAGTCTCATCATCCTCAGTTTCACTGTCTGTGACCAAGTCTTCGTCATTGACGTTGGTTTCCTTGACCACTTCGAATCTCTTCAACGCTGCTGCAGCTCTCAATTCTCGCCCTCTATTACTCTTGGCTACCCTAGGCTTCCCCGTAGGTTTCTTGCCATTCTCAAGCTCGAGTTTGACCTGATCATCAGCTCCAAGTGTCGTACCATTGGAACCAAATCTCTTCTTAATCCTTCGCTCTTGGCGTTCTTTATATGTGATTTTGGGTTTAGGCGCCTTGCGTTTCCTACCGCCTTTTGATTTGAAAGTTCCACCACACATATGCTCTGGGAGCATCTCGCCATATCCTAATTCCTCACGAGCAAATGCGCCATTCTCCAAGAGGACACCACGTCCCCAGAGTCCTTCGCCAGAGTAACCCTTTTCCCAAAGCTCCTTCATGTCGCTTGCGAATTCGTTTCGAAGTTTCCAAAATGCTGGACTATGGTTCATCTGCTTGCAATGTGCTAATTCGTGCATCATGACCATTTGGACGAATTTGAAGGGTAGCCAATGGCCAGTAGAGGGAGATCGTAAGACAAGCTGTATGATTTCGCCATTATTGAAGTTGCGTCCTGCTTACAAGTTAACTTCCTTCTTTCGAGATAATAAAATGTGCCATAGGATACCCCAGAACTCCAGATTAGGCTCATATTCCTCCAAAGAAACCACCGCCAGATAGTGTTTGTTCGTGATGGGAAGACATTGTGCCGCGATCCGTTCAAGGAAGTCCTTCGCGGTTGGCTCGGTGGATCCAGGTAGAGGTTTGATGAAGACAATATTCTTGTTCGGGTGGGACTTCTTCGTATTGATTCTCTCCCATCCCAGAGGCATCTTGAAGAGTATTGGGTATTGTAGATCTTGGAAATTCTAGATGATGAAGTATGGAAAGCTTATCGGTAAGTCGCGTCTAGACAGCCGATAAACACGTCATCATGTGACTATGGTATTGTGTAAAACATTTAGCAAGGTGTATTTCTCTCCTATTAATGTTGCCTACTCATCAAACATCCAATATTCACGTCAAATCGAGATTTTTGCAACATTGATTATATATGTAATCAACGTTTTTTCCAGGCCCCATGAAGTTGAGGGGTCATATGCCTTTCCAGAGCCGTTTATGACTCAACATATTTGTTGAGCTTCGCATTATCCTACCTGACAATACTTATTCTGGCTCTGGCCTGACTCAATCCATTTGCGAATCGTATACTTCTTCAAGCGAGGTCATGGAAGACAATTGCTTATCATCTGTGCAGGAGGCTGAGCTAGTTCGTCGTTCTCTGCTCATATGATCAAGTTAATTCTTTAATGCAAGAAAAAAGGGTACTGTGCATAGGTATATGGATTCCGAAACCACTCTCGTTCATTCATGATTTATTTTGACCGGTATATCCTTATGTTTCAAATCTTACTAATGTCATTTGTCAATGTATATCTTGGCTGTAAGATCCAGCTAGCGCCAAGGGGGACGTTGATGTTCGACGGCTATCAGACTCCGAGAAGAGATACGCATTTATATCCTAGACAGTCTGTTTGCTTGTTGTTTTCAACCGTATTGCCGTTCCATCAACCGCGGGCCAATGGGCATTTCTCCTTTTCCAAACATAACGTGAGTTCCCGAACCACCTTCCCGAACTCCAAGTGCCTCCAGGCACCCCGCTATGCAACTCTTACTGTACCCCGCGATTTAGTGCAGGTTGCCAGTCTATAACATCATCGCGGAAAAACCAATTGGAGTTTGATCAGAATTTCAACAATTAAAAAAGGATTCATTCCTCGAAACAGTTCTTTATCTCTTTGTATTGAAAAGCACTTTTGGCGATGACACCCGTTAATGATCCCAATACACCCTTCCATGTTGCGGTCGTGGGTTAGTTTATATTTCCTACTGTAGCATTCTGTCTTCTCTGTCATTTCCCTCAAAACACCGGCAAAACTATCCTACTGACTTAAAAAAAACAAAAACAGGAGGAGGTATCGGCGGTCTCTGCCTTACAATTGGTCTTCTCCACAATCATGTCTCCTGCACCCTCTACGAAGCAGCCCCCTCCTTCGCCGAAATAGGCGCAGGCGTCTCCTTCGGCCCCAATGCTGTCCGAGCGATGAACCTCCTCGACCCCTCCATCAAAAAGGGCTACGACAAAATCGGCACTCACAATCTCGATCCTAAGAAGAGACTTTCATGGTTCGACTTCCGACTTGGTATGCAGCCAGAGAAATGGGAGAGAGAAGGCAAGGGCAAGGTTGGGAAGGATGGGCAATGGATTACGAATGTAGAAGCTGGGGAAGTGGGACAGTGTAGTGTGCATCGAGCACACTTTTTAGACATTCTTGTGGGAATTGTTCCAGAAGGCGTGGCGAAGTTTGGGAAGAGGATCGAGGATGTGACAGAGTTGGGGAGTAGAAAAATGCAGATGAAATTTGCAGATGGTACGACAGCAGAAGCAGACGCAGTGATTGGATGTGATGGAATCAAATCACGGACCAGACAATTGCTTATTGGGGAGGATCATCCTGCCGCTCATGCAGTTTTCACAGGAAAGTACGCGTACAGAGGTCTGATACCAATGCATAAAGCAGTCGAGGTGCTGGGAAAAGAGCTTGCCGAGAACAGTCAGATGTATATGGGACATCATGGACACGTTCTGACATTCCCGATAGAGAAGGGGAAAACGATGAATGTGGTTGCTTTCCGAACTAAGGATGGAGGGTGGGAAAAGCAACAATGGGTAGTACCGATGGAGAAAGAGGATATGTTTAAGGACTTTGAAGGATGGGGGGATAGTGTGATGAAGATCCTGCCGGTAAGTGTCCCCTTGCCTATTCACTTCGTACAAGAGACAAGAAATAACACATAAGGGTATAAGAATCGGGTATGCTAACTCAGAATATTACACAGCTCATGGAGAAGCCCGATGTCTGGGCACTCTTCGACCACCCACCAGCACCTACATACTACAAAAAACGTCTCGCTATCCTTGGCGATGCAGCACACGCATCTACACCACATCAGGGCGCTGGGGCCGGCCAGGCTGTTGAAGACGCATACGTCTTATCCAACCTCCTTGGCAAGATCAACAATGCAGATGAAATCGAACAAGCATTCAAAGCTTATGACGCAATCCGGAGACCAAGAAGTCAAAAGGTCGTAACAACTAGTAGAGATGCGGTGAAGATATATGAATTCGAGGACGAGGAATTAGGAAGTGACCTTGAGAAGATCACGAAGAGATTGGAAGAGCGATATGACTGGATTTGGAACGAGGACATGAATGCGCAGTTACAGGAAGCGCTTAATTTGCTAAGCAAGGGACAAGCCTCGGCTAATTTATAAAAGTTAGGTCGTCGTTGGAAAGGAATAGGATATTGGCAATCTTAATCGATCGAATCATCTCTCAACGCAAAAAGCTGTTTCAGAACCTCACTTGTCTTTGAGCGGATGGCGTCGTGGTACATCGTGTTCGTGATGAGCTGTCTGCAGTTCTTGACGAGCTTCACGGTTTCTTGAGCTAGCTCGTAGTCAACATACATATCATCGATGTAAGTGGCTGCGTATAAAGTCACTGAGTTCCGAGCCAGTTGCCACTCGTCATACAAGTCTGGCCAGTCTGTGTACTTGGCGATGAGGTCTGCTACTGGAGCTAGTTTCTCAAGTTCGGGGAAGGCGTCAAAAAGAAAAGGGTAAATCATCTCGCCTGAGAAAAACAGGGGCCCTTCGCGTACGACTGATGCTGACTGTGGAGATCCTTTCAACCACTGGTATTCGCGAAAGCTGCCTCCTACTCTGTCGGCTGACCAATTTGAGGCTATACCTTGGCAATAGGTAGCTTCGTGGAGTATAGCGTAGATAACATTATCGTCAATGCTCAAGGCACTTTCAAGTAGTGCGAGAGTAGGACGGCTGATGAATTGGAATTGCGCAAGGTCAACTTTGGTACGGAGGATTAGATCGTGGACGAAGTCTAAACCACCGTGCCCTCCGAAGTGGCGACCAAGCGTGAGGAGACCACGGACTGTCAGAACGCCTCCGGATGGAAGGGGGACACCGGCTTTGGATTTGATGTGGAAGCAGAGACTTTGGACTGCCTCGACGTCTTCGGGGTATTTCTTGGGGATTGTGTTAGCCACAGATCAAAGTCCAATTGATAACCAATTTAACCTAATATTCAAGTGCACATATGCTTTAGACGCTGTGATATACACGCAAAGAAAGGTTTCAATTCTCGTCTGAGATAATTGTCCAGGACGGTAAACTTACAGAATAGTACGCTTTGTTGCGGTCAATGACTTTCTTATAGGTTGCAGTGTAGACTTGATCTGGGGTCCGACCAATTGGTGCCAGCCCACCAAGCGTAAATGCTTCGCGTAGTCCTCCTGGATAGAAAGAGAGATAAGTAAGGACACAGAACCCCCCGAAGCTCTGGCCGATGACAGACCACCTCTAGCAGAGTAATGTTAGTGTCAATTAAGACTCGATAAGAGAAATTTCTACAGAGCTTGATAACATACTTTTAGGTGATCAGGAAAGTCAGCAGTAAGTGTCTTCCTCACAGCCTCAAAGTCCTTAACAATACTATCCGCTCTAAAAAGCTTCAAATAATCCGCCTGTCGATGTACATCCCCCTGTAACGCGAGAGTCGCCGCCGTAACGGGGCTACTCATCCCCGTCCCTCTCGAGTCTAAATACAGCATCTGATATCCCTTATCAAGAATAGTATTGGTGAGAGCGAAATTCTGAGGCGCTGGACAACCGAAGCCGGGGCCGCCTTGAAGATAGACCATCCATGGCTTCTGTGCTGCTTTTCTCCGATCTTCGTCAGTGAGGACGGCGGCTGGCTTTTCGTGGCGAGTTACTGCGCGGCCGAAGAGTGTAATGGTGCCGCGGTCTGGGTTTTTGTGGTCTCGCGGTACCTCGAAGAGGAGTTCTGAGACTCGTAGTTTGCCTGTGAGATGGGTTAGCCAGGTTGGCTAACAAAAGTGGGGTCTAAGCTCTAGCGAAGAGATCGAAGTTGGTAACTTTATTGAAACAATGGAAGAGATATTTAGATTCGTGATATGGGCTTTGAAAGCGACGAGATTGCGAATGAGAGGATGAAATGGGTTGTGGCCTACCAGGGATCAGGTGAGTTCGATTCTCTAAGAGCCTTGCGAAAGTCATCATAGCAAAGCCTCAGTAAACCGAGTCAATCAATAAATATGAGTGGGCAGTTTCAACAGTAAGTGAGACCGAAATGTGCTATGTGAACTCAGGATATCGTTGCGTTGAGGTGAATTGTGATGGAATGAGGGACTCGAGATCTCGCGAGCCGAGGGAACCCATTTTGAAGACCTTTGCAGTTTCTTCACTCGCACACAACTCATTCATCAACAAATCATTGTTCTTCGCCCAACTGCTGTGACCAGCACATCAGGTAAGCCACCATCCAAACCATAGCCTTTGAAGGCCATGCAAAAGACAAGGCAAGATCATATATTGCCAGCGCAAATTTGAGTCAGGGTGACGGAGCAAGTTGCTTGGAAAGAGAGGGTGGTCAAAACTCATTCAGCCCACCCGATGTATGAGGCTATCACACCGGCTCCTTACAATGGGCTTATTTCACTTCAGATGCCTCATGCACAGATCAATTCTTGAATGACTCTTTACACACAAGCTCACTCACTACCCAGATCTTCCAATTTTGTTGGCTCGCCTTACACGTGACCGACCTCGAGCCTAAGTCACGTTTCTCTTCTGCCAATATGGCGAAGGACAAGAAAGGCAAAAGCGAAGGCAAAAAAGCTAAGCTTGCCGAAAAGAAAGCCAAGCAAGAGAAGAAATCCGAGAAGAAGGAGAAAACGAAAGCCTCCAAAGCCAACGATAGCGATACTGAAGACATCGATCTGGACGCCGTCCTAGCCGAGTACGCCAAGAAACAAGAGCAATTCCTCAAAGTCACAGAAGAGAAATGCGAGCCACCAAGAGCTAGAGCTTCTTCAACGTTGATTGCTTCACCTAGTAATGAGAATGAGCTATTCTTGTTTGGCGGGGAGTACTTCAATGGTGCTTTGGCGACGTTTTTTAATGATTTGTATGTTTATATGATTAATCGGGATGAGTGGAGGTCGGTGACTTCGCCAAATACGCCATTGCCTAGGTCGGGACATGCGTGGTGTAGAGGTGGGAATGCTGGGGGTATTTATTTGTTTGGAGGGGAGTTTAGTTCGCCTAAACAGGGGACTTTTTATCATTACAATGATGTGAGCACAATCAAATTGTTACGTTTGAAGTGTCTAATGGTACATTAGTTCTGGCGCCTCGAGCCTGCAAATAGAGAGTGGACTCGTATTGAAACCAAAGGCAAAACACCACCAGCGAGATCTGGCCATCGGATGACCTACTACAAGAATTATATTATCTTGTTTGGAGGTTTCCAAGACACCTCTCAACAAACAAAGTACCTAGCAGACATCTGGGTTTACGATACCCAGAACTTCATGTGGCACAATCCAACACTACCACTTGCTACTCAAAAGCCAGACGCAAGATCTTCATTCTCTTTCCTTCCTCACGAGTCAGGAGCTGTCCTCTACGGTGGTTATTCTAGAGTTAAAGCAACCATAACAGGAAAGCAGACAAAAGGAGGTGGTCAAGCACAGCGGAATATTCTCAGGCCTATGGTCCATCAAGACTGTTTCTATCTTCGAATCGTCCAACCAGCAGCAGATTCTCCACCAAACACCCCTCCTACAATTCGTTGGGAACGTCGAAAGCGAGCAGCTAATGCTCCTAATCCAGCTCGTGCTGGAGCAACAATGGCTCATCATAAAGGACGTGGTTTACAATTCGGTGGCGTTCATGATGTAGAAGAAAGCGAAGAAGGAATCGACAGCGAGTTCTTCAACACGCTTTTAGCCTGGAACATCGAACGAAATCGCTACTTCCCACTCGCTCTACGCAAACCAAGGGCAGCTCGAAAAGTCCAAGAGAACACGAGAGGTGGTCGTCGAGGCAGAGGTCAGGCGAACGAAGAAGAACTTCTTCGAAACCTCGCAGCTTTGGAAACAGGAAAGAGCATAGCAGACGCCGATGACATGGACATTGATCATCCCAAAGTAAATCCCGAAGAGCCCGAACTCCCAGCTAAAGAAGTCCTCATGGAATTCCCCCACGTACGATTCAACGCACAACTCACAGTCCAAGATGACGTCCTCTACATCTACGGCGGCACCTTCGAAAAGGGAGATCGAGAATTCACGTTTGACGAGATGTACGCTATTGATCTCGGGAAACTCGATGGCGTGAAGCAGATCTTCCGTCGTGAGCCGGATAACTGGCTCGGTAGCGACGATGAGGAGAGTGAGGATGATGAGGACGAGGAAGATGACGATGAGGACGACGAGGACGAAGATGAGGAAGGCGACATCGAAATGACCGACACCAAACCTCACCTCTTCACCGAATCCAAGCGAAAATCAAAACGCAACCCCTCTCTCAGCACAACCTCCGACCCTCTATCCCCAATCTCCTCTACATTCGACGACACACCCGAGCCCTCCTCCCCCACCACCACCGCAGAAGAAGATAACCTCCCACACCCCCGCCCTTTCGAATCACGACGGGACTTCTTCCAACGCACGACGAACGAATGGCAAGAAGTGCTCATGCAGGCGCTACGTTGGAAGGGAATTCAACCCGAGACGTTAAGTGTGAAGGAGATTAAGACGCGGGCATTTGAGATGAGTGAGGAGAAGTGGTGGGATTGTAGGGAGGAGGTCACGGCGTTGGAGGATGAGCAGGAGGCGGCGGGGATTGGGGAGATTGTGAAGTTGGAGGATCGAGAGGGTGGTGCAGGGGGTGGTGCGGGGAGGAGGAGGTAGAGATGATAAGGGGGCGGAAAAGTACCAGTTTAGCGAGAATATGATGCTGATGTCTATAATGCACCTTTTCGAGATTCGCTTTTGAGAAGCGATAATTTTAGGAGTTTGGGGCATCATAAACGTCCTATATATCCCCATCCCTTTTCAAGAGCGAGTACCTCAAGCGCGGTAGACCTCTCTTCTTCGTCATTCCCTACGCGGATCGTCCACTTATACAGGTTCTAGCAGCGAAACAGCTCTGATGAGTGGTATGGACTACTGCTATTATTCCCATCATTTAGCATAAGTCAGAATAGAGAATAGCGTATTGCTCAAAGCCCGAATCCTTCTATCATACGAGATATCATCCCATTTCATATTGATCTAACATCATATCACTCAACTCCATTCCCTAACATCTTATCAAACCTCCTCATCCCATACCCTCCCCCAAGTTCAGCTCCCATACCGTCCCCAACAACCGTCCCCATGAACCCCCAAACACTCCAACGCACATACCCGTCCCCCACACCCCTTACACCTCACCCTACCCCAATACCCACAAACCTCACAAAACGTCCTCCTCGGCCTCCGCCTATCCTCGTCTGTCCACCCCCCTTTCGCCTCACTGTAACTCAGCGGCGGGACTGCTAGTAATTTCTCTATCTCTTCTTGCGTTGGTATCCTAGGTATCTGGGAGACGAGTAGGGGATTTGTATCCCCTGGATGTTGTGGGGCGAGGGGGGTGGTGGAGAGTGTTGGTATTTTTGGGGATTGCTGAGGCGGAGGCGCAACATTCTGTAATGGAGTAGAGGATTTTCGCACGGGTGTATTCTGCTTCACCATTAACGCAGCGGGATCTTTCTTCTTATGCGATCTCTTCCCCGTACTTGTAAGATGCTGCGGCACTGTCGCCGTCCTCACCACCACTGGTACAGACGTTTGCGCTTGTGACGAAGGTTGGGATGGTGCAACCGCTTTAAGGGCGTGGAAATCCTCGAGGTGGTTATTGAATGTTTTTTGAGAGGAGAGGATCTTGCGGACTGCTTGTGTGGATTTCGTCACTGTGAAATTTCTCTATAAGCCAAACTTCCTCGTTTCCTCTTCCATTCCCTAAAAACCAGACTTACCTCTAGACCCAATATCTTTCCCCTTCCCTGGCACCGCAATACTAATATCCCTCACATTATCCCGTTGCAACTCATCAATCTCCCGTAGTATCTTCGCGTCCTGCTTCGCGGTCGTCTCGTGTGCCGATGCGGTATGTTGGGTGCGCGCGCGTTTGCGCGGCTGTAAGGCTGTTTGAGAGGAGTTGAGGTTGATGTCTGGAACGTAGGCCCAGCCGGGGGCGGCGTGGGATTTTGTGTGTGCGACTTCGAGGACGCCGAAGTTCATATTGTGTGTTTGTTCGCCGTGACGGGTACTGGTCGTGATTGGGAGAGAGATGGTCGTGTGAAGTTGTAGAAAGTGTGGGGAGAGGCGAGGCTGTAGTAATTATATCGGTTACACAAGGATTTTAATACTACATAGCAACATATCTTTCTTAGGCATGGATTTGAGATTTGAAGCCACATTATACAGCATGTAGTTAATGTCTAGTATTCATTCCATTCCAAATGCTTGCAGAAAAAAGAGGCACTCCTTTTGTACAAGTAATTGCCCTTGAAAAAAGAGCATGAAGGTTCTTCACCCAAAGATGTCCCTCAAGATACGCTCAACCGTGTATTCCACTAACGTCGCTTTCTCATATCATAGCTCCTTTCCTATCCCATCCTCCCAAAAATATCCTCCTTTCCGGTATATCCTGGGCCTAGTCTATTTATTTCCTCTTCAACTCCACAAGCTGCTCTTCGAGTGTCTGAACATACGAATGCACGCGTTGAACCGATGCTTGCAGGCTCTATAGTCCCAGAACATAGTCAGCAAACGATTCCTAAGTCCCAATAAAACAGCACAGCATATCAAAATTCGGCCCAATGTACCAATCCTTCCTTCCCCATCCCCTAAACGAATCAACGAGGGAAATTAGATGCAAAGACGCACATAAATATCCTCCGTCAAAAGCTCATTCGAAACACGATATTCCTCAAGGATATAATAGTAGACACCAGCGCCCGCAAGTGTACTACCGAGCAGGAATCCGAAGAGCCTACAATTCACCACTACTTGTTAGCCAAAGCCACCACAGCCCTTCGACCAAACATATCAAAACAAAAGGTGAAAGCTAGAACTCACCCGCCTCTAAAAGCACCAACAGGTTTCCTCGCAGGCAACGGCGTGACATCTTGTAGGACTCGTGGGGAGCTATGGAAGCTTCGGAGAGAGGGGCTCGCGAAGGCGCGCATGCGTAACGCTGGGGTGAGGAGGCGCGATGCCATTGTGATTTATGAGGAGCTTGTTGAGCTTGATATTATTTCTTCAAGTGTGATCGAAGTGGTGAGGTGAGAGGTGGAGTGTTGATTGTTGTGGTTGTATGTCTATGAAAGTTTGTTTGTTGCTGCTTTGGAGCTCGGCTTCCCGAAATGAGGCGACACTCGCAAACGCGGCTACGTAAACCTGCATATGTTGCCAGGTGTGGGATGAACCACCCAACGAATAAGCACCAATTGATCATCGCATTATTATATTGCATATATTCACGAGAGAATAGATATTAGGAAGCACTCATTTCATTATTCCAGGACCAAAGTGATCACCCAAGCAGTTTAGAAGCCCAATTGCTTCCATGGCTGCCAGCCATCGCACGATTTAAATAGTACAGATGGAAAAGAGAATTTTACGCATGAAACCAATAACCATTTACAACTCATCATGAGTCTCTGCGGCTGCAGCCTCAGTCGCCTCACTAGCTTTGCTCTTAACAGTCTCAGTAGCTTCCTCAGCAGCACTCTTCGCGCTCTCAGTGGCAGCCTCGGCTTGCTCAGCCATTGACTCGACAATTGGCTTCTGGGCCTCAGCGGTCTCCTCCTCGTAAACAACCTCAGCTGCGTGAGTGCCGTTCTCCTTGACGAACTTGATGAGGTCCTCGATGCTTCGGCTTCCGCTGTATGTGATTGGGTTGGCCTTGTCACCAGATTTGTAAAGCTTGATGGTTGGGAAGCCTTGGATCTCATCTGGAACATCGTTGGCAGTTGCGTCAACCTTGGCGATGGTAACTTTGCTGTCAAGCCCAGCATCAACGTACAAACCGGCGAGGATGTCGTATTTTGGTGCCAGAGCCTTGCAATGTCCACACCATGGTGCGTAGAACTCAACCAGGACATCCTTCGCATCATCAAGAACAATGTCATCGTAATTCTTTGCGACAATGATCTGAACTGGGCCTTCTTGCTTCTCAGGGATTGGCTCAGACTTGATACTTGGCTCAACATCACCAGCCACGAAATCAGCAACGAATTTGCCAATGAGCTCTGCGGTGATCTTTCCCTCTTGGTCGTAAGGGAATTTCTTGTTGTTGACAGTGTCTTGGATGGCGAAAGATGGGAATTGGTCGGTCTTCAAGTTCAAGTTACCAGCGTGTGCTCCGAATGACTTGGCATCAATGGTGGCAAAGCTAACAGCTCCACGGTGCTTCTCAGCAACCTCCTTGAGCTCCTCGGACAAAGTAGTTCGCTCCTCAGGTGTCTCGGCGAAAATGTATGCCAATGGGATACCAGCAGCCATGTAACCGGCGTAGGTGTCTGGGCCAACCTCACCAATCAATGGGATGGATGCAGTCTTTGCGAATTTCTCGATAGCTTCACCTTCAAAAGCCTCCTTGAAGACGCTCTTGCCCTCATCGAAAGACTTGTAGAGAACGACAGATGGGACGGTAACACCTTCAGCCTTGGCCAATTCGGCATCGTTGCTAGCACCAAAGAGGTAGCTATCACGGAGCTTCTCTGCGACTTCTGTGTATGTGGTGTTGGAGGTCTTATCGTCGGCGGCGAAGTATGCTACCAAAACAACCTTGTCTTGGGTCTTGAAATCTTCGATTGTCTCCTTGGTAAGGGTGGAGACTGCTGGCATGGATTGCTTGGTCATGTATGATACAATCCTGAAAATAACCGTTAGTATACTATTGTGGTAATTGATTTAGGGGGATACACTTACGCTGGTGCCTTTCTTGCCCCTGAGTATGCGTTGACATTATCTGGGCCACGGAAGACCTTGAGAGTTGGGTATCCCTCAACACCATAAGATTGGCAGAGATCAGCCTCCTCTGTGCAATCAACCTTTGCAAGCTTGATGTTCTTCTCCTTCAGGGTTGTTGCGGCCTCTTCATATTCGGGTGCAAGTGCTTTGCAGTGACCACTAAGTGAATATTAGTAATCTGGTTACGAACAGGTGTCAAGAGGGGCAAACTCACCACCATGGCTATTAGGGCAAATGAGTCATTAGTAATTTTCACATCTATAGGGAATCAATGGGGACATACTGCGTAGACTAGAGAGGTAGGTTAGCTGGTGTTCTTCGCAATGCGACAGCAAGAGCTGGGCTGGTACTTACATTCTGCGAGAACTAGGTCATTGGTTTTGACGAACTCTGAGAAGGAGTCTTTTGTGAGGACTTCAACGTCGGAAGCTGAAGCGACAGCAGCGAAAGCTGCACTGAGTGCAAGAGCTTTGAAATTCCGCATTTTGTTATGTCTGAGAGGTGAACGGTCCTGAAGTCCAAGCGTGTTAGGTAGTTTGCTTGACAGGAGACGACAGTTTGCGACAAGTGAGTGTGAAGGATGAAGAAATGGAATGGTGGAAAGGGAGCCCAAACTGTATTTGTAGCAACGTACCTCTGGAATATGTGGTGTTTAAAAAGGAAGGACGGGATTGAATGGAGTCTAGGGGTGAATGAATTGAAGAGGAGATCTGGTCCCTTTCTCTCAAGGCTGGGTAGATCAAGCAAGCGCCAGCCTTCGCTAAATTTATCACTGCATCCACCCTGCTGCTTCCTCTTTACCCGCCAATTGCACCAATTGCACCAATTGATAAGCCACCAGCAACTGGACACGGTGTCTTTAAGGTATGCAGGGTTTACAGCTGCTGCAACCCCGCTAAGAGCTTTTCGATAATTCCCCCCTTTTTGTATGATGTGTAAACAGATATCAGGTACAATTCAGTACAGATATTGATTGCAACCAACATGGCGCCAATAGTACAAAGTTAGTTACTGTAGCAAGAGAAATTATCGGCTTGTGTTATTCTTTCCCTGTCTTGTGCTTTTAAAATTACGTTGAAGATGAATTTCTAGGTAGGCACATCTGTTCTGAGATGGACTTTAAAGGACAGATGCCTAGCATGAATTATCACATTATCCATCCTCCAGCTCCGCACCTAAGAGAGGCTATTCGGAAAGACACCCCGGGCGGGCGGCTGATGCGATATTACTTTGACAAGATCAAGCTCTTGGAAAGTCGCACAGCAATGTGTCCTTTCAATCTTGATCTTCTCTAATCTATATCGACCACCGGATCTAAGATCCTCTCGCATCAGCCTCGCCCCGCGAACCACAGCCCTTGCCTCCCACGCTCCCCTCTCTTAGACCTTAAATCTATTAAAAGTATCAATCCTTCTCGGTGTTGAAGACGATGGAAGACTCGTAGTATTCTTACATCAAATTTTGCGATCAGTAATTGATAAACGTGTCTTGGCGGCAAGAATGCTTATGAGGCTGTGTCTGTACGATGCATAGCGGCTCTGAAACTTTAACTCTATTGGTCTTTTCGTTCTCACATTCTCACATTCTCACACGAAGCGCTGCTTACTTACGATTTTCTTACCAAGCATAGGTAATAATTCTACAACCTTTTCGCTAGCTCATACCATCAGACAAAGATCCGAGAACTCTTCCGTATCTTTTAGTCTACTGCTCTTTCTCCTTGTCAAACACAAGAGAGACTTTGGCCTTTTGAAAAGGAACATGGTTTACCGCTTCAAATGCCAACTGCTGCCAAGGTATAGGCCAGGAATAGTCACTGTCCCGATTACAAGATTTCTTTAGAAGCGCGAGCTTTTGTCTGAAGATCTCCCTCCCCCCCGATAAGAGCGTGCGACAAGGCCCTTTGAGCCACCTAGGCACTAGTCCGAAGATTTTACACTATTTGAGGATAGAGGAGAAAAGAATATAGATCATTCTCCAATCCACCTAGGACTCCTGTGCCTGTTCTCTTAGAAATTCAAGGACAATCTAGCGCATTGTTCTATAATATTTAAAGGAATCAAAGACTTGCGCATGCAGAGTTTTGACATAGGCTATTATATAAAGCAATAGTAAGGGTAGTCTACATCACTTTTGGCATCTGATAAGTATCCGAGTTAACGAGCTACTTTTGGAAAATCGGCTATCACGTTCAGATATGGTATAGTGATGTAAAGGCCGTCAGAATTGGTATTGCCAGTTATCTTTCGGCAGCGGATGCTCTTCTTCATCCTGATATCTATTGAGGTGGGAATAGAAATCTGCTGCTTGTCTCAAAGTTGTGTCGCGAGAAAGAAGGAGACCCAAAATGAAAGCAACTGCTCTCAAAGGTCGTGCCTTCCTTGTCAATCATCAACCATCAACATGACGCGAGCACCTTCCCAAGTACAGTACTCGGCGGTAACCATCTCAACCCTCCTAAGTTTCTCCGCACAGATCCATGAACGAGTCTTTCCTCTTGTCTTTTCTTTTCTTTTCTTCTTGTCCTAGTCGAGTTTTCCACGCGGTTCAACGCGAGCCACGGTCTCGATAGACTGGATTTCTGTTTCGTACTCTCGACCAGTATATCCATACATAATTTACGGCCTCCCTCTCTTCATAGTAGCCTGCCGAGAATACTTCCCCTTGCTCCCTCCATGAGCATGGATCATGGACAACATTCCCACTCCAGGTAGTGCGATCATCCGCGAGCGAGGATTCAGTGCTGGCCATGCAGGATATCATGCCTCACCTGCCCGTGGAGGCTTGGGAATCGAAAGACAAGCCTCTCGGAATGCCTCTGGGCCTCGACGAGAGGAGGAGAATCGATCTCCATCCACTCTACCGAAGGCTTTCGAAAGCATGTTGAAAACGACAACAGAAACTGGTGACATTGGCATGTTCTCAATCAAGCCATCCCGAGTTCCTCCTCCAGTCAATGGCCCTCGCAGAACTGGTAATTACAACGAGAACGGCCCGCCGAAACCACCACAACGGGTATTTCAACCTTATGGTCCATCCACAGTTGACGACAGGCGACGATTGCCGTCGTATGCCAGAGATACGACTTCGGAGCTGATTTCGATGTACCAAAGCCCCAGTCAAAAGTCTAGCCGCGTATTCGATGATACCACAGACTATCGATCATACTCTATGACCCAGACAACATCGTTCTCTCTGTCAAATCATCGATCCTACACAAGTCTTCGAAGTCAGCCTAATGAAGCTGGGCTTCTACAAAGACCGAGATCACCATTTGCATATCCGACTCGGTTAAGGCGACCTGGCTTTCGTCCATCTTCTCCAGCATTGACTGATGGGGGTGGTGTCGATTATCGTCGGCGGGCTGAGATAGACCGCCCACCATATGTAAGTCACTTGTACACTCCTTTACCAGATGTAGCTTTGTCAAACAAATTGTGATTGGGGACGTGGCCGGCAGCTGATCTCAAAAAGGGACCGGGCCATAGTACATCATCTCCCTCTTCTCTTTATGCTCAAAAGCGAAAGCCTCCTATGCTACGCCCAGATGGAAACAGGTCGAATCCATCTCTTTTAAGTCAACCTTCACCCCCAAGACGTTGCTCAAGCCCTCTAAATCCACATAGCGGCAATGCTGGCAATGAGTGGCCAAGGCGAATTGGTCCTGCCTCAGTCAATACATCACCTGCTCGAAGCACATTTAGTTTGTCGTCAACTGTGAACCTGTTTGCCATGAATCAACCTCCATCAAACACGACCACACCTGGGAAGGCACAGCCTTCAACTCCATTGTACTACGATTACACCGAAGAATTCGACGTAGAGGATTACTCCCAGCCAGCGACCAGAGATCCTCCACCTCAATTTCGAATGGCAGAAACTATTCCTGAGGATCGTGCGATGCATAGTGATAGACCCTCTTTGGTTGACCCAAATGCTCGCAGTGTGACTCCCAATCTGAAAAGTGGTGTCCGAATATCCTCTTCATCTGCTTCAATTCATCAAGTCACTGCTCAAGATGGGCACGAGTTTGATTTCAATGATTCGGCAGGCAGCATTCGACCACCTCGCAAGGAAAGCCTCATGGCACCCACTGAATTCATCAAACAGACTAATCAGAAGGCAAATGAAACCATCCAGCTACAAGGGCTGGATCAAGAAGCACAAGATCTCAACAAGCACGCCGAGGAGGTGTTTGGTCTCTCACCAGTCAAATCGATATCGAGCGAACTGCGACAGAACGAGAAGCCTCTAATTTTGGGTAGCTCGACTTTCAATCATCCAACTAGACACGATGTCTCATACGGCAAGCGTGACGAAGACCAAGTGGGATATTCCCCATCTATGACATCCGAGAAAAAGCCAGAGCCAAATGCAACGCAAGGGAACCAAAGCGAGAGGAGTGCACTCGAAAAACTTACTACTCCTCGAAAAACCAACAAGACTTCTCGTTCGTCGTATTCTCCAGCGTCAAGTAAAAAGCAAGAACGCCTCCAAAAGCGATCCTCCTCGTTGGACTTTTCATCTGCGCGTCCTAAGAGAATGAGATCAAGTGGCTTTAATTCCATCGATACAGGCTTGACAGATCTAGCCGAACTCCTCACATCTTTGGAAACTGCAACTGAACAAAAGGGAAGTGCCGATACAAGGGAAGCTCCCATCGTTCCTCCAGATCGAGTAGCCATGAACTCCCCAACGGTCCCGGATGATGTGATCAAGCTTGAAGTTCAGAGACGAAGCCCAACTCCACCGTTGTCAATCTTCAATAGGAAACATAACCAGACCGTGGAACATACGCCAAAAACCCAGCCCAATCGACATCACAAGCGACAAAGAGGACCAGCCCCGGAACCCATACCTGTTATCAATACGAAGGACTTGAGTCCCGAAATTCCCAGAAAATCAGTATCTCGGTCAGGCTCCCCAATGCACGCTCCAAAACCCATCTCCCCAGCTAGACAGCTGAAATTAAAAAATAGTGTCCCGCAACTTATGAAAGCTCTTCCACCGCTCCCGCCACATTTGAGGATGTGTGCCATCCCAGCGATGGAGACAGAAGTTCAGGAGGTTGAAACTCCCTCCCTCTTCCCGATAATGCTTTCCAAAAACCTCTCAGATCTGTCGAAAGAAATCCAATTTCCACCGAAGATTTTCCAGCCAAATCGGACCCAAGTGACTGCGATTTCTGAGACATTGGTAGAGGTGATTCCAGAAGCTGGAGAGTCTTCATCTGGCGACAAGACAAGTGGCATGAAAAGTACCCAAGAAGCTCTGGTAAATCTCGCGAGTCCGCCAAAGCTAAGACTGAAGATGCGAAATTCTGGCGCAACAAAATCTTCCCCGCATGATTCCCGTCCATGGAATTCAGAAGACAATTACCCATGGTCAAGCAAAAACCCAAGTATTCGTCTTGCGTCAATGATGCCAAGACAGAAGCCTGAAAGCTCGAAACCAGCAAAGTTCAAATTGAAGGCTGCTCGTACTTCGAAGTCCTTACAGGATACGATCAAGATTAATCGGGAAGCAGGAGACTCCAAAGTCATGTCAGACTTACACATGTCGAACCACAAAGACTTCTTCAGCTCGCAGTCTCCACCTGCTGGCCTGAGTAGCATATTCCGTCAAGTGGGCCAGCATCTTCATTCAAGGAAAACCAGCACTAACAGCAGCCACCCTGGCAGGGAGAGAGATATTGTGTCAGGACTGGGCGGTGCATCAACTCAGAGTCTGCCACAAGACGACGAACCATTAACCCATCTGGAATCCCAACTTCGTGTCTCGAATGAAAGTTCCAATGCTGGCGGCAGCCATTCGCTGCGAGCGCGTTTTTCGAACCTGAAAAATCGGCTCTCAATTCCTTACCTCTCACGAAGCGGTTCTCGATCTTGTGATAATGTTACTATGAAAGGCATGAAGCGTGCCGATGGAGAGCTAATTCCATTGGCTGCACGATCAGTACCGAACCTTCGGGCTACTATCGAGTTGAGTGTGGAGGTAGAAGATACTACATTGCATCACTCTAGCGATCGGGCTAGGCGAACAAAGTTGAAGGATAAGCTTTCGAAATGGCTCAAAGGTGCAAGACAAGCAATTGCGGCTCATGTGAGATCTCTGAGCTCAACGGGGTAAGATAGGCGGCATCCGTCACCGTGGTTGAACCAGCATGTTGTTTTTGTCATTGTTTAATTTGGACTGCTCAATTATTGGTATCACAATAAGGCGGTGGCTGTTCGCTCTCTTTGCTCTTCAAATGTAATACTTAATTAAGCGATGGTCGGCAATGCTGACAGTTACGAAGAGTGAGAATACGACTGGAGATTGTTGAGCGAGGGTTTGCTTAGCGTGACTCATTATATCAACTTAATCATAATGTGAAATCAAACATATTCAACTTGAATAATGATATAACGATGAGAGACGACTGGTGCGTTTCAGAGTCTAAGCGTCATCTACTAGCTATGACATCCTTGCATACGTCAAGTCGCAAACAAGTGAAATTACGGAGTAATCGCTGGAGAAGCTTGGCGACTCTAGATGCTATTTGACGCTAGGGGCCTTCGAATGCTTAGTTCAAGGGCGATTTGATGCCATCCACGAGGTGAAAGTGGGTATTTGCAGCTGGAATTAAGGTCCTACCCGCGTTTAGTGAGGTGGTGGATGCACATACACGATTCATGGCTTTGGTAATAGGGTGTGTTGAGAGTATTCGAGATATTGTACTGATGTGTTGAAAAGTTACTTTTGTTATATGCTGTACTCATGGGTTGCCGTACTACTAACTCTCAATTATTGCCATGATGTCGTTTTTTGAATGGTTTGTGATGGCGATGATGTCTACCCTTTCTCCTTTCCTGTTCAAGAGTCCCCCATTTCTCCGTGGGAGTCGAGAACATTATTTACCTTTTCGTCAGATGTCTAAGGTGTCTTATGCATCATTGACAATCTTTCCCCCGGGACTGCTCGTTCCAATCAATTTCTTGAGCAATGCTCCTAGTTAAGTTCGAGACTTGTAAGTGGTGGGAGGTGCCGAGTAGTTTGTTCATGGTTTGGAGTTGAAAACTTCTGATTGGATGCGATGGTTGTTTATATGGGAGATGGGGAAAAGCACGTGCTGAGGTGAGGTATAAGTAGTAAGGTAATACGCTCATGGACGGGCATTTGTTGTGTTACCAGAGGTATATAAGGCCTGCGTGCCTTTCGAAGATCATTATATGCTCACATCTACAGATAATTCATCTACTCCACCAAAATCATCTACCATCTTCAAACCATCGTCAGATACGAAAAGATATCTACGGTCAACATGCCAATGTTTAGTCTCCCGAGCATGCGCCCCAAACGTCGCAAATCCTCCACAACCACACCAGTCACATATCCCGTTTCCCAACCGATAGAGATCCCCCGCCCAAGGAACCGTGTTTTTCAACCGGCATACCACGAGATCTACATCACCTCTACGGAAGTCGAATCCTCCGTCATCTCTGCATCCTCGCCATCACCATCGTCGCCCGTGAAAACAAGATCGTGGATCAGGAGATTGGCAACCCCTGATCTATTCGGGGGTTTAAGAAGAAGAAGGAGCAGTAGAGACGAGATTGAAAGGTGGCCTAGGCCTGCGACGCCGTATGCTTTCGAGAGGCCAGAGGTCGAGGAGTGCGAGTTTGCGGACGAGGAGGAAAGCAGGGCTACAGAGGAGAGGAATAAAGACAGGGCTAGACGTGTAAGTCTCGTAATGATGTAGGAGATTGTGGTTGCTGATTGTATTTTGTTCTTGGTGAAGAATATACCTAGTGAACAAGATCCACGACAACAGGCACGCCGAGAGCACGTTGTCGGCTCTTACTTCACCCAACCCGCCGGTAGAGGTAGACGAGTCTAAATCGTCTTCGATCGACCTTCCAGGTTGTTTCTACTACTTTGGGTCTAGAGATTTAGAATACAGCGCCGCCAATGATGAAGACTCGTTCTTCCTCCCTCTTCACCCACTGTATGATCTGATTGGCGCCTTTCGCAAGTCCAGCCCGAGAAGTATTGGGCCCTGCAATACAATAGAACTCAAAGAGAGATGTCGTCCAAGCAAGAGAAACGCTGTCACGACCAACGCAGTGGAGAACTTTGATGTGGGAGTGTTTGGCATGAGTGGAGGCATGGAGGCTGTGGTAGAGGCTCATGAGTCTAGCGCATATATCAGTACGATACCCTATATGTAAATAGAGAATAGACATTTGATCTACCTTCTTCGTGCAAGTAGACTACTGAAGTGTGGTGTAAATGATGACATTGTAAATTGAACGTTTGCGCGCGATTTGTAGAGGAAATGCCGCAGTTGGCATCCTGGCACAATATCTGTCGTGCTTGGACGACCTTGACGAACAGCGGTCTTGATGATCTTCATGCTACCATTCTTTTCCAATTGGCTGACAACATCGTCACGCATGTCTTTGAGTTCGAAGAAGCTCTCCTTGTTGGCGCTGATCAACAACACAGCAATCTCATCCTCTCGGCCTTGACCCGCAGTTGAAGGACGCTCGTCGGATACACCAACGTCATCGTGGGCATTGATAAAGCTTACATACATGTAGAGATAACCTTTGTTGTTGAAGCCAGGAAGACAGACTGGAATCCAGTTTTCTCCACCACCAGCCTTGACACTACCGGCCTCGAACAACATATTGAAGATCAATTGTAGATCGCTAGGGTGAAGGGAGTGTCGCTTTGGCCGTATGACACTCACAAGGCGTCCGCCAGCAACGATCAGCCCATAGAGTAGCTTGTCCGTCCGTGCCTTGAGTAGGGTATTGTTGATAACATGTCGTTGTGATTTGCGGATTTTCAAGCACTCCAATGCTGATAGGAGCGCTGACGCGGAACCTTTGGTAAAGGTATCTGCTAGAGATGAAAGAAGTGTTTCTGTCCCTTCCAGCGGTCTGCTGAGATCCGTATTCGGACGGTTCTTGAATAGCTGTGTCAAGGTTGGGAGTGTCAGAGTCGACAGGATCTGCATATACAATGCATCCAACTGAGCTCGCAATTGAGAGTCGCTCTCCCCAAGCCTGCTAATGGCAACAAAGTACAGTGGACCTTCTGTGGTTACAACGAATCTGGTTCCTCCAGCGGTAAACCCCATCAAAGGATCCTTTGCTCCTTCGTAGAACGAGATGATAGTCTGGACGATGCCAATATATCCATTGATCAGATTTTGGTCTCCATGCCTGCTGTATATAGGCTTTCCGGCCGAGGACAGGATCATGTAATGCTTTAGTTTGGACTTCCACTGCAAAAGAACCTGGTCTACAATACAGTCAGTATTTGTTGCACCAAAATAGGTGCAAGTTGACTACCTTCGTTGCCTCCTTTGGAGTCTATGACATCAACCTCATCTAACTCACGATCAAAATTGGCTAGTGAAAGATCCTCATAGCCAGCCGTTTCGAACGGGTTTACACTGTCTGCCTGGGTGCTGAGCAGTTTCCACGCTGGGGTATGACCACTAAGACCTTCGTCTAGAAGACTTGCAAGATCACCATTTGCTCTCAATGTTGGTGCATAGCTCCTAAGGCTTGTACTATCATCATATTCACCCCCGCTTCGCCCAGTTCTCCTACTTGGAGTATTTTGTCCCGTTGAAAACCCCGAGGTTGATAATGTGTCTGATACCGAACGACTGGCTGGCCCAGAAAATGTCCCTCTTGAGCCGTCTGGAAACGATAAGGTTTGTATTTCTACAGAAGATAGAGCTGTAGTTGGTTTTGATGATAAGCCCGGTCTGTTGGTGGGAGAAAGCGGCGTTATTGGACGATCTACTTGCTGGAGGAGTGATGGTCTTGGAGGCAAAGGAGGCCGTTCTTCTTCTGCTTCCTCTTCTACTTCACCGTCATCTGGTCCATCAATCTGCTTGTTCTCCTGCAAGGTTTTCCGCGCAGCAATTGCGTCTAGATTGTCCAATTCTCCCCTTCCTGGCTTGTGTTCAGGGCTCATGGTTCCAGATCCATTTTGATTCTCTTCTGCTACCTTCGTCGCCGTGTCTGGATCACTTGTAGATTGTATCGGCACATCGGAGGATAAGGTTTGTTGGTCTGGAGGTTCTCCCATGAAGTCCCGTGGGGGGAGAGGAGGTTGTGTGTTCGCAAAACGTCATTGAAATCTTTGGGACCTGCAATTGCATTGGAAGCCAAAGCCGCCGACAAGGGTCCAGCTTGGCAAGCTTCAACGCGTACCAACACAAAATCCTCTATGCGAAAGGACACGCAATGTGCAGGCAGCAAATACTCTGAATAACGCCATATTCTCCGCGAGAGAGTCGATATGCTCTGCACTCGCCCTTCTGCGACGTCTTGCAAGAACCATGGGCCCCCTTGATCCAAGCTCAGGTCGCAGGTCAGAATCTCCCACCAGCTCTGGGAGAGCCTCTCCAATAAGTAGGAAGTGGACAACTGGTATATAAATATTCTCACAAAAGTTGGCTTATTTTATACTTAACTGATGGTAAAATATAGATGATACTCCAAGTAAAGACAAAGCCTACCGAAGATATGCCTCCGGCGTCGAGAGGTCACTTTCATTGTTCGACACAGCCTTGCAGGAATGGGCCGACTATATTTCGTTTTTGGGACGACTGCTAAAAGTTTGTGCTCCGAAACATTGATCAAGTGAAAGCTGCTGAAAATATGTTGTAGTCGCTCCAAGCACATCCTGCTACGATCATCGCAGTCCCATCAAAGGCAATTGTCGCAAAACGTCTAGCACAATGTCTAAACCCCTCCCTACCCTCTGGTGTTCATCAAAAGGCTCTCGAAGTTTACGCATACATATTCTCAATGATTGGCAAGGATGCTCTGTCCAGGGATCTTCCTCTATATCTTCCGGGTCTAGCTTCTACGTTGTCATTTGCCTCCCTCTCCGTACGAGGTCCATTTCTAGATCTTCTCGAGAAATACTTGCTCAAGCTCGAGGCTCGTTCGCTACGACCAGCTCTCAAGGCCATTATTCTTTCAGTTCTGCCTGGGCTGGAGGAAGAAACAAGTGAGGAGTTTGAGCGAACATTAAAACTGCTGGATGGCTTTAAGAACGCTGTTAGGTCGACGAGTGGGGAGGAGCTTGGACAAAATCACAATAGTGCCGATGAATACTTTTGGCAGTGCTTCTTCCTTGCAGCAATAACGAGTAATACACGTCGCTTGGGGGCTCTGGCATATATGGTTCGAAATCTACCAAAACTCGGGGAGCCTCTGGCCGACTCTGCCAAACGTCCTGCAAATGGATCAAAGCAGGATTCAGAGTCAGATGCTGGACGGTTGGCAGACTTGGTGACTTCTCCTGAGCCTGGGTTATTATTACGTTGTTTTGCAGCGGGCTTAGCTGATGAGCAACTGTTAATACAGCGTGGGTTTCTGGATCTCCTTGTAACACATCTACCTCTTCACTCTTCGGTGTTGAAGCATCGAGTCAAGCCCGAGGATCTGGAACTTCTGATTACAGCTGCTGCCGGTGTTGTAGCAAGGCGAGACATGAGTCTCAATAGACGCCTGTGGACATGGCTACTTGGTCCTGAGCCTATCAACACCGATGGTGAAGGAGGGCCGGAGTCACCTGGATTTGTTTCTGTTGATCCTCTAGCGGCCCAATCTTCGTCAAGAACGCAATATTTTGAGGAGTATGGTATGCAACCACTCACTCGCGCCTTACTGAAGTTGATCAATCGTGACACTACAAGTCCTTCGGAACGAGCGAGACCTTTCAGAATATGTCTTTCTCTCATGGACAGGTGGGAAATCGGGGGTCTTGTTGTTCCAGATATATTCTTGCCGGTCGTCAGCAGCGTCCGCAAGTTCAAAGAACAGGCTGCAAGTAAAGCCGAATTCTCTGAAGTTCTTCGAAGTGCTAGTGTATTTTTCGATGGAGTTGAAAGTGGGTTGATTTGGGGAGAACTTGTGGGACTGATCGTTCAAGCCATCGGACCAGGAAAATCTACAGCTGTTGAAAGAGTCGACAAACTCGCGTTGGTCAACTTCATTATCAGCCACTTTAACGTGCGAGAGGAGGAGATGCTTGTGATACATGCTCCATTAACGACGCTCACAATTCTCACACTATTAAGGGATATAAAGGACAAGCCAGCGAAACAGAGCGGAAGTTCGAACGAAATTTCGAAGCTGGCTCTGAGCACTGCTCTTGACCTTGTTGACCTGATACCTGAGCGTGCCTTCCAGAGACGGCTACCAACAAGCGAGTCTTCTACAACAGCACATATTGAGGGTTCAGTCGGGCAGAAACCCGGCGCCGAGATACTACAGATCATAAAAATATTCTATGTAGAGGATCAAGGTAACCTCGATGCGGTTCCCCCTCCGTTTTCGTTTGGAGACGTCGGCGAGCTTCTGATGAGGGAGATTGGAATTATCACAAGCCAAACGCTTTTGGAGAAGGTATCAAGTGCTGATGCTGGCTTGAAGAGCAAGCTTTTAGTGATGATGCTTAACAAAATACCTAAAACCGAGACTTTGGATCTGAAATCACTCCTCTCGTCTATGCAGGAGAGAATGGCAGCCCAATCACAAATGCCGTTCGCTACCTTTACCTCGATAGTGTCCCTTGCCACCAACTTATTCTCCGCTGGCTATATGTCAGTACAAGAACTGTCAGATTTAATAGAACCCCTGGTGCGCATCGCTTGGTCCTATCTTTCCGCCTCGCAACCTAAATACCATGTTGAAACGGTTAGGTGCCTCTGGCAGCTGCAGACAAGTTTATCTCTTGCCGACCGAGGTATAGAGTCAACGATATCTTCTCTTATGCTTGAACGTGATGTCAGAGGCACTTTCGTTGTTCGAGACGCCGATCCAGGTCGAAGCTTCAGCGTTCTTTGGACACACACATTGCAAGATCATGCTGGTCACAAAGACAGAGGTGCAACTAAGTCGAGCTCTGGAGAGATCAAAACCTTAGCTCGTATGTCAGGAACAGGCAATTATGAAGTTATGCTTTCTAGACCACTCTTCCTCTTCCTGGATGCATTGCTAGATGAGCGGACCCAGCTTTTCATGACTGCGCGAAACTGGCTACAAAATATGGTAGGGCTTGATAAGTATGTAAATGCCATCTCGCCGTTTCTTAATCATCTAACATTGTACAGACTTTTCCACACCTTCGTAGCAAAATTTTCTATGTTCAATTGTCTGCAGACAGCTTCAACCGACACCAGAGAATATTTTGATGGTGATTCGAGGCTATACACCCCAGAGGATGATCTAGACCAATGTTTGTATTATTTACAAACATTATCGAATGTTCTACGGTGGTCTACTGATAGCACGTGGACTACACTTGCTGAGAATACAATTGCTCCAGACACAGGCGATCATTTTTTGCTCAGAATAGGTTCGTCCTTCCCATCTTCATTATCAGCAGATCTCTAACAAACCTAGCTGGGAGAGACAGCGAGATCACTCTTCTAGAATTCTTTCTCCATGTATGCTTGCGTGCGATTGCTGGGAAGCAAAGCCCTGAACATCCTGAGCTGGACTCAAGAATAAGCCAACTTCATCGGATCGCCCTGACGACGCTTCATCAAATACTGTTGAGTCCATACTCAGCACGCCTTGCCGAGCTTCAACTAGAGGATGATCTTGTTGATCGTTTGATCCAATCACTAGATGGGCCTGACCCGTTCATACAGGTCCTACTTTTAGATGTGGTTTTCGATACATTGAAGATGCGAAGCATAGCTGGGACTATCACAACTCCTTTGAAAAGGGTCAACAGCCAAGAGCCATCCCAAAATCCTCGCAGCTCTCTATCAGTGGATCCTGCTGATTCTCTGCCCCATACAAAGGTCCCTCCGCCTCCCCAGTCGTTGATCAAAGCGCTTCAGGCCGGTCTCGCCTCCCCAAGTAGCCGACCAGTCCTCGATAGCTGGGTGAACTTTCTCACAGAATGCCTACCCCTTTACTCGGAAAGCATCTTCCAAATTCTTATTCCCTTGGTAGAAACACTTTGCGCACAGGTTGGTGAGACTTTTAGAAGCCTTCAAACCACATTCAAGACGCCTGATGCAGATGTTAGTGGCACGGCCGCACCAGAATCTACCTTGATATCACTTTTAAATGGGCTTGAGCAGGTACTTGCAAGGGGCCACGATAGACTGCTTCGAGATGAGTCAAGAGTTCCAATCATTAAAAGCCCAGATCAACCCCAGGGGTTCTTCGGCAACATGGTTTCCAACGTCTTCACGACCGAGGCGCCGCAATCTAGAAGTACCACTGCCAATAACCGTCTCACCGTTCTATTATCTTTCCAAGACGCTGTTCGCATATGCTTTCTCATATGGTCATGGGGAGGAACTGGCGGATACCAAGATGGGGATTCTGCGGCCTCATTCAACTATACATCTTTGCGAATGCGGAACCGGGCTCGCCGACTGCTGGAGCATCTTTTCGCAGCAGAAGCCTTAGAATGCCTTGAGACTGTTGTGGAAGTTTGGCAGAAGTCTCTTGAAACGGATGTTGATTCGAAACCCACCGTAGTCTTCAACTTGCTACACGTCCTTGATGGCTCGAGGCCGAAACACACCATTCCAGCAATTTTCAATGCTATATATAGCCGGACAAATCCTGGGGCTTTAGACCCAGCGCGAAAGTCAACGATGACTTCGTCGCTTAGTGATACCGACCTTGTAACATTCCTGGTTGAATATGCTCGGTCATTGGAGGATGATGCTATGGATGAGATCTGGACAGATTGTATGACGTTCCTGAAAGACTTATTGACGAATCCATTTCCACATCGTCAGACCTTACCAAGTCTACTAGAATTTGCAGCAATATTAGGAGAAAAGGTTGATAATACCAACTTTGGAGAGCAGCGGAAAATGCGACGGGAACTTGGGGTAAGTTATTTTCCGCCCATTTTGAGAGCAAGCCATTAACTAGCCTTGACAGGATATCTTCCTTCGGCTGCTAACGGCGATATTCACTACGAGACCTATGGGTTTCTCGGACAATGCCTTTGACGGCGATGAAAAATCGAGTACGACTGCACGCCCACTTTCTCGACCGGACGATGTTGTCGGTATTCTAGCCTCAATCGCTCCAAACCTACCAAAAGTTCTCGTAGAACCTGATCGGGTTCTTGCTGCATCGAACACAATTTCAGCGAGTGTCATTGGACCAACCTTCAAGTCCAAGGCATTCCCCGACAATGTGTCGAAGAGTACGCTTGTCCTGTTATACCAATTGAGCAGATTGCCCAACAATCAGAAGGCATGGAAGAAAGACCTCGGGGATGCTTTTATCGACCCCAAGTTCTTTTCTAGTCCAGTATCTCTAATACAGAGTGATTGGCTTCCTCTGCTGAAACAATGGACCTTGAGCGACAAAGAGCGTCTACCTGAGATACTGTCACGAATCGTCCCTCCTGCAACTGCCGGTATAGTATTTGGCGTAGGTGCAACATCCGCAAGACTTGAAGCCGATCGAAAGACTCAACTTAACCTGAGGAGGGCAGCTACTCTCATACTTGCCACAGTAGAGGACAATTTCATAGCCGACCTCCCCTTACTACAAGAGAAGGTCGTTGAGCTCCTACCAGCAACAACAACCTCCTCCCCATCCTCCACAACGCGAGCAGATATCTACCTCCTCCTCCGCGCCCTTGTCCTCAAAACCTCCGCCATCCACCTCGCCACCCTCTGGCCCATCATCAACGCCGAACTCCACACAGCCATCTCCTCCATCGTCGCGCCCGACCATAGCGCAGCCTCAGACACATATAACAACACTTCCATCCTGCAAGCGTGCAAACTCCTTGATACGCTAATATGTATTGCGCCTGATGATTTCCAACTACATGAATGGCTCTTCATCACAGATACAATTGATGCCGTCTACCGTCCCTCGCACTTCCACCCCACCGCACTCGCGGACGAGATATCCGAAGAATTAGGCTCCGCTGCATCAGGGTCTGCATTACAAACAGAGAGCTCCGCTATGCAGGCATCGCGAAGTCAAACACGAAAACCACTTATAGGACCAGGGGGTATTAGTGACGAGGGGAATTGGGAGAGGAAGGATGAGCTTGTTGCGAAGGTGTTGAGGCCGTTTTTTGGACAGTTGAGTATTTTTGCGTTTGAAAGTACGTATAGTATGGGTGGGGCTGATTGGGAGGGGTGTCGGGATGGGGTTTTGAGGGATTTGTTTGATGAGAGGAGTATTGTTAAGGCGTTATGAGGGAAGTAAAGCAAAGGATATTTGAATGAAATAAATGTTATTTGTCTTGTTGATATAGACTTATCTTGTTTGCAACTCCTAGCATTATTAAGATGTGCAATCACGGTATTGATGTTTTTAAAAATATAGGAGCGATGAAAACTCCTTGAGCACCAAAATATCATTCCTTAATTCGCATGCTCAAAGGATCAACAACCTCCTTCGCTTCTTGCGACCCAATCATAAGCCTTGCTTTTTGGTCATTTACACTTCCCAAAGTGTGGATCCCCAAACTCCTCGGTCTGGTTCAATATTGTACCTGCATTTGGTGCTAGCCCATTCGGAGGATTGGCATGCCCAATTCGCAAGTGCAACTAATGTCGGTCTGCCTGAGGCGAGATTCACGATGTGCAACAAAAGTATTTGCGTTGTTTCCATACGTAAATCCTGAGGCTTTCAGGCAAGAACTTCTTCACTCCCCATTCCCGCAGATGCAAGAAGGTGGTAGATTGGGTAGACTGATTGGCGCTCCTTTTCCACCTCGAGGGTTTCGCCTCCATTTCATGTGGGAATATAGGCTACCATTGCTTTGCTAGCACCTTCCATGCAGTATTGTACGACTTCTATTTTCTTATCTTTAGGGGCTAGTTTTGCGATTTGGTTGAGATCGCTGGTTCGGGGGAGGAAGAGGGCGGATTCCATGCCAGAGCAGACTCTGTAGATTTCTTGTAGAGAGTAGGGTTTCATGGTGTTGAGGTTGAATATTTTGTCTGTCGAGTACCCAGGACCTCCCCAGGGTGGCGAGGCAAACATGACGGTCTTGGACTTGTCAATTGATGAAGCGTTTTCCAACAAGTACTTGAAGGAGTCGGCGTGGATGAAGGTTATGTACTCCGAGACTTCGTAGATAGCGGCGTTATTTTGTGCGCATGCGAGGACAGAAGCGTTTTTCTCGATGGCTATGACATGTTCCCAACGTTCTGAAAGCGCGAAGGCTATTGCATTACCGCCTGCCCCACCGAACATATCGATAATGGTGGTCTTTTCTGTCGATATGTCTGGGAATACCTCGCATATATCAATGGCTATTTGGCTAGGAGTTTGTTAGAGGGTCTCTGACATGAAGACTGGAAAATATACTTTGCAACTCGCTCAGGGGTAACTCCGAACCAAGCGTCATCTGTCATTTGAATACCGTCATCATAAGCTGACCAAATGCTATATCTTTGATCCCAATATCTATAGACAGTCTCAGCTTTGGCATAACAATATACGAGGTTAGACTCACTTTTGGATATCCCAGGGCACATCCCTCCGTTGCTGGTAATGGCGGCATTCATTCGTCAAGGGAGATGCACTTGGACCAGCTGCTGAGACAGTGAATTCTTTCTCAGCAGCCCCTTCTTCGTCTGCTTCTTTCTGTGCTCTTTTCCGTTTTCCGGGCCTCTTCGCCATGTTGACTCTAGTAGATTATCCTGAAAAGATCCGCTCTAAGGGAATAGAGTTCTGTTTCGTCTAGGCAGTTTTGGTCGTATTGTAGGCAAGCCTATTTTGATGCTACAATAGGACCTAGTCAAGTACTCCCCCCGGCTGGTGAAGCTTGTTGAGAAGTATGCTGTGCTGTCTTCGCAGGTCTCTGCAAACAGCGTGCCTTTAATGAAACTGATTTTGCGTTTTCATGAGGTTTCCAGAGCATTTAGGTTTCCAAGTGCTTGCTCTAAGGCAGCCTTTCTTCCTCTGGCCAATTTCTGTCGTTTTTCTTCGCTTATTGCTGCATGGATTGCTTGAGCTAGACGCTTGTTCTTGCTGGATTGTTTGGGCTTGGATGGAGGCCCGAAATATGGGCTTGTGCCGAGGTTAATGTTTGCGAAAGCGTCTTTGGATACAGCCTGAATTGTCGAGTGTATTCTCGAGACTTCTGAGTAAAATATGTTAGGGTGGTGGTCTGTCTCTGGTTCTTCATGCGCTAACTTAGAATGGCCTTCTCTAGGTGGAATATTAGCTGTAACTTGAACAACAGAAGTGCGGAGAATATCGTTGCTGGTTCTCTGAATAATCGCCACGCCAGGCGTCGAAGAAGTTTTCGATGCAGCACGTGAACTGCTTTCTTCAAGAAGTGTTTGTCAACGAGTTGTCCTGGAAGTGAAGGCGCAAGATTAGAAGAACTTGGATGATCCTGACCAGCAGCCTGCAAAAGGCTTTCTATTTCCTCTTGCACTCTGAAAGCCTGATTTCGAGTTTCAGTGAAAGATCTGTTTCCGAGTTGTGTAAAAGCTCTTCTAGTTCTTCTTCACTTTTTCTATTGTGTTGTTTGTTTGATTTCAAAAGTTTTGTTTTGACGGCCTGGTTTTCACAGAAAGGATGATGGATATATCTCGACTATAAATGAGTTTAGTGATCCTCAAGAGAGCTGCTCAATGGCCAAAGAGCCAACGGGGTTCAGATGTCTAGACAATCAGGAGGTACAATAAATCTTTGCTGCGAGACAGTTAGTGCGTGAGTTGATAGGCATAGTGTCATAACAACACAGCTTACTATCCATCTAATTACTACCAACTGCCAACGATATTGGTTACTCCCCTCGATATATCGAAGCGGAAATTGTTGATGATTGAAAAAGTCTCGAAATCAAAGTTCAAAGAAGGTTCCCTGCACGTGCAGTAAAGCTTGGACCACTAAACGGCACCGCAAGGCTGAACCTGCAGAGGACCACATTGCTAGGAGGTTCAGGAACACAAGCTTGAGACAACGTAATTTCAATTGACACATAACAACTATCTTCTGTACGTTAGCCTCAGCGAGGAATTGTAGCTATGTTCAACGCGCTCAATCGTTTTATATCGCGTCTGGATTCAGACGGACCGACCCAGCATTCGAACCACGGACATTTCGGCTTTCAAGTACTACGAAATAAGTCTCCAGAGCTCAGTGTCGAGCCATGGTTTGATTTTATTGTTGGGATCAATGGGAGAACGATTGTATAACGCTCTGTACTAGTAGCCAGGTGAATTAACTAACATATACAGGACGACTCTGACCCAATGCTCTTCTCCCAAGAAGTTCGCAATTGCGCAGGGAGTACTGTAACACTTTACGTCTGGAGCGCAAAGGTAATCGCCTGCCACTTCTTCTAGCAGACGTTCACTGATCCATACGCAGGGCCAGCGAACAAGATCCCTTCATGTCCCAGTCCCCGCAGACCAGCCAACCCTTGGCCTAACACTGCAATGGACGTCCCTCTCCGCCGCCTCAAACATCTGGCACATCCTCGACGTCCCCGCCAACTCACCAGCCGACCTAGCAGGACTCCTCCCCTACAGCGACTACATCCTTGGAACACCAGAAGGTGTACTACACGGTGAAGCAGGACTTGGAGAACTAGTCGAAGACCACATTGGGCGACCGTTGAGATTATATGTGTACAACAATGAGTATGATGTCACGCGAGAAGTCACTATTCAACCAAGCCGAGATTGGGGCGGAGAGGGTGCTTTGGGTTGTGTGTTAGGATATGGTGCGTTGCACAGGTTACCTGCGCCATTAAGTGAACCTCTTGCTGGACCAGGAGAAACGCTTTTCGACACCGAGAACGCTAGATTCTCAAACGAGGAGATCAGGCCGCTGTCAGGAGCAGGAGACGGTCAATTTTTCGTTCCAGCCACGGAAGCTGCAGAACCAGGAGACTTCTTAGTCCCAGCAACAATGGCAGGGCCGCCATTGGGTTCGACGCCTGCGAAGAAGAAGGGGGCGAGACATGCGAATAGGAGTCCAAACAGGGTATTGGATGATTATTTTACAGAAGGTGAGAAGAAGAGTAGGGAGATAGATCATGCACCAAGCGTGAAGAGCACGCCTCCTCCACCGCCACCTAAATCCGGGGAAGGGCCTCCTAAAGCTGGAGGGCCACCTCCCGGAGGACCGCCTAAATCCGAGACTCCAAGACCAGAGACAGCTGGCGCCGAAAGTGTTGCGGAGACTCAGGTCTCAGTTGATAGCAGTGTAGATTAGGCGAGTGAGCAAGTGTGAGTGCATTTTGTAGGCATATGCCACCCCGAAAATCACATTTGATTCAAGGATATTATTCCACAGCCTCTGCTCCATATAACTTTTTGATCTTATTCCTACATTTCTCTTTTGCCAAATAGAGAGAAACACCCTGCGCCAGATCTTTGGATTACAGAGAATTTCTAGTTAATGAAGTTGACGCAGAAGAAGTGTAAGATCAGGCTTCCGAATACGTAGTCCGCGAATGCTCTGCCCCATAATTAGTATTCGCTTTAACGATTTGAAGGAAGGGTAGCTATGCCTTTCTTGTGAAACTGCAACGAAATCTGCCTTGTTTTCCACGTTTGTTTGTATCCGTAAAGAAGCTATTCCCGAGTTAGTCTCTAAATTACTCGATATTTTGATTTGGAGTTTAGAGACGTACCTGTCAGAACAAATTGTCCAACTGTCGCTGAGAAGCCTGAAAGAAAGGCATTGAAGGGCTATTAAACGCATGTTAGCGTAAATGTCTTTACTTAACTACAATATCAAATCTCCCAGTCCTCCCACTTCTCCCTCATCAACCACTTATCTCGATCTTAGAATCCCCCAATCTCATCACATCCCATCCAATCTCTTTCCCCCTTAGTCCTTGCCAAAACTCGAAAGAAAAAACCACCTACATAATTCCCAGCAATAACACAATACACAAACTGCAACACTCCCACCACGACCAGAAACGACATAAACACATCAATCAGCTTCGTCCGCTGTGGCGTCTTCTCCAGATAGTTTTCCCATATCCCCACTGCGATCTGCGCTGGACTCTGATTGCCCTTCGATACCACACTCTTGCTAGGCGTTACCGGAATTGTGGTTGTGGTTGTGGAGGAAGGCGTGGCTTCGCGGGATGCGGTGGCATGTGTGCGTTTCGGTGCCATTGTGACGGATATGGGAGTTGGAGGTGAGGGGAGGTGGAATTGGTGGTGGTGAAGTGAGGTATGTTGACTACGTGAGGCCACGAAGCTATATCTAGCCGACATGGGGTGCACTTGCGCCAAGGACAAGTGGAGCAGGGGTAGGCGTTCGGGGCATTCGGAGGGCCGAGGGGTAAATCGAAATGGGCCGTAGCTACTTAGTAGTGAGCTTCTGCTTTGAGAGGAGGACAAGTAAGAGGTGTTGGGTTTGTAATACTTCGTACAAAGTCATCGCCTTTCTTTAACCAACTTCTCAAGGCTTTTACATTGTCATAATCTGCAAGTCAAAATGGTATGCTGGGTGATGTGATGAGGTGTAGATTGAGGTTTATGGGGACTGATATATGGATAGGGCATTGAAACTCCAGCATACATCATTGGCGCGTTGACGGCGAGTGGTGGGACTTTTGGATATGTTAAGACTGGCTCAATTCCCTCGATCGCAGCTGGTTTGACTGTTGGCACATTGGTAACTCTCCCCTTTCCCTGCCGATTTCCACACCATCACCAAGCCCCTCAGCCATACCATACCATACCATACACCATATACTTATTTCTGAATAGTACCTCCTTGGCGGCTACCGCATCCAAAATCGCCTCTCCTACGGCATTGAACTTGCGCTTCTCGCTTCGATCGTACTCGCAGGCAGTTCCATCCCCCGCGCGATCAAGGGCCAGAAACCACTACCTATCGGATTGAGTGCGTTGGCCCTTTACGGATTGTATACGTTTGGGAGTGCTTGGAAAGCTCAGAAGTGAGAATCAAAAGGATATGCAACATGGATAGAATGATTGCTTAAGTGTGGTGAGCGGTATACGAGCGCTGTTGCGGTCAGAGGAGGTGGGGGAGTTTTTGTATGAGTATACGAATCCACTATCAGACTTTTGCATTTTGTCCCATCATTCCTGTGCTTTTGCTGGTATCTTTGCGCTGTGATGACGCGATGTTGTACAACCTATGATCGAGTCCCGGCCAGATGGCGTGATATTCCCAAACTCCTGCCAATGCCATGAAAATCCGTTAAACGCCATATTGATACAAGGTAATTCGGTGAACAGGTTCAATCCATTCTCCCCGATGTCAATGGGTTTCGAGATGATTCATAACGAGAAAACCGTCGTTATCCTCGCAAATCTCTTCCCCTCTCCTCCCAGCTCACTTTGCCAATTATTCGACCACCCTAACCATTCACGAATTGGCATCAATCTCCTTCCACTTCTCCCTAATCTCCTCATTCTTCTTCTTCGCAATCTCCCGATTTATCCTAGTACGTTCCAGTCTCTGCGCGCGCAAGCATTTGTTGACGGCTGTTTTGGCGCTGTTGCACATGCCCATTGATTTCCACAGGAAGCCTCGCGCGTGGCATTCGTCAAGTATGGACATGACTTCTTCGCATGCTGTTGAAGTGAGAGACGTTAGTGGGTTGAACGCAAATGTGGCGAGGATGTAAAAGGGTGCTGGTGGGTCAATTGGGACTGGAATGGGGTCATGAGAATTACATACCTGTATTATCTTTTGTGTGGAGGTGGGGATGCATGATGGGCGATTGCTAGATATCAATCCTCAAGCTTGAATTTTGCTGTGAGGTGCACAAAATGACAGGATTTCAATCGAAGAAGCGCTCCGGGATTTGGATACGTAAACGGCTATTCTTCGGTAGCCCAGCCCACTAGGAGGCTCGAGCTTCAGAACTTTTGAAGCTCATGAGTCCACCTCAACGACAAGCAAATAAACTCATACTTCATAATGGCGCAACAAGTATCACAAAGGAAGCAACAAGGTGAGTAGCTAGACTCACAATGATTTGGGGCTTACCGCTGATGAAATTTATAGAGCTTCAGCAACAGTACGAGCAATACAAGACCAACCTTCAGCAGATAGCTTCCAAGATTGGTGACGTCGAGACGGAAGCAGAGGAACACAGGTTCGTGCCGTTCCATGAAACTCAGCCGCTTTAGATCTAAATATAATATATCCAAAATGGCGGGTTCGCCGATCAAAATGCACTTACATAGCCATGGAGTGGGCGTTTTCCCTCAAAGGACGCTTTACACCGCTATCCACTCACCGACTTTTCCAATCATGCTAATATTTTGAATAGACTTGTTTTAGAGACCCTAGAGCCACTTCCGGGAGATCGAAAGTGTTTCCGCATGATTAATGGCGTCTTGGTTGAGCGAACGGTGAAGGATGTGGTTCCGGCGCTCCAGACGAATTCGGAGGGCTTGAAGAAAGTCTTGGAGGAACTCATGAAGAGCTATAGGACTAAGAATGTCGAGATGGAGACTTGGAAGGTAAGTTAATTCTCTTTTGGGAATGCACATGGTCCCATGCTGACTGTACTCGACTTATAGAAGAAGAATAATATCCAAGTTGTCTCCCAATAGAGAAAACCGGTCACGGGATATTCTAAGACCTACCTTCATCAAAGATCTCTAAAGGCTGACAGGCTTTGCATCTGAACTGTATCTACTATAATGGATTAGTAATATAGCTCAAGGCGTTATGTCAATGGCAAGGAAGACTCGGATAGTCTGGAGTTTGGGGCTTGTGGCGGTCAAAATCGAAGATGCATATCAATCTATCCCAAACACGTTTTCCTGCGGGGAGCCATGAGGTGACACCCGGGTCGAGCATTTCTGCCCGAGTAAGATTCACAAAGCTAGTCGGGCTACGCAACATCCCGAGTTCTTCTAGGCATCAAATATCGAGTTTCCGTACGACGTCACCCAAGTATGATATGATATCCAGAGCCCTGGGAAACTGATGCGTTGTACAGCGACGCATAGTACGCAAAGTAAGGCTCCTCTTGATTCGAGGGCGTCTGCTGCGTTTCGACGCCCAACGAGAAAGCCTAGCCCATGTACTGATGCCCTATCATAAACGGCTTGCTGGAACTTGGAAGTTGAGGGTGGGCTGGAACCCCTCATCCGCCGGGTGAGCTCTGCAGTTTGAAGCGCGATGTGCTGGCCACCCACTCTATCAGGCGTACATCAACCTTGCATATCTGGGTGGGGGAGAACAAGCTGCCGGAAACTCGTCCTTCTTGGTGATTGGAGTTGACCGGACTCAGAGGGAGCGAGTAGGAGATTCAAGGGGCCCAGATCTGGTCCAGATCATCGTGATCCGCTTCCTCGGTGCCATATAAAGTCATGCTTCTCTCCATGTTCTCGTCCAGCAGCCGCTGAGCCCCTTGAGGACCGTGTCTAACAAGAACGATTGTATATCGAAATTGACAGATCATGCCACCCGGAATCATAACTAGAGCCGAGATGTTCTGTTTAAAAGAAAAAGAAAGCAGAATAATGCCACGTCGGACGCTGAATACGTCAGGCATGAATTGCAATCAAGTAGCGCATATCTCCTTGCCAGCATTACGAGACGCTATCTCTGCCGTATACACCCTCTTTCTTACCCATACGAGAATAGCAGAAAAGCGAAAGGGATCCTCTAATTGTGGTGTGCGGTGCAGTTGTATTCCCCTCTCGTCGAGCGGTCGAAGTCAGGACGAGACCGAGCAGATTATTGACTGGCCACAGCCTTACGACAGGTTCTGCCACTCGCGTGCATTTGGCTGTCTCTGCCAGTCTGCGTCCTCTGCTTCCTCTGCTTCAGCTCCTGCAAGGTGATAGGTCTGCTGATGGTGTTTCCGGATGAATGAGCGCTGACAGGCTGGCATGGACGGCCCTTCTCCTCCCACATCATCTCTTATTGGAAGTCAGCAGGACTGCAATTCCTCGTCTCCACCAACAGCAGACCGAGTTGCCGCTCTTTCGCCAGCTTCATTTTCGCTATTGGAGCGCAGCCGTAAATTGCGATACCGTGGATTGATATTGGCTGCTGCGCGCAGCAAATGTGAGCGAGTCGTCCTCCGCCGCCGCGTCTTCCGTGATTCGTGAATTGTATTGATGTGACGTGCATCCCGAGGCTGTTGGAGATTCTGGTCAATTGTTTGGAGTTGTTGATGACGGTTGCCCTTGTTGCCCAGCCGTGTTCTCGTAAGCACTCCCACGGTGTCCCACGGTGTCCCACAGCCTCTTTGAAGGCAAGCGCAAACACTAAAAGCGTCCTTGGTGCCTTTTTTTCGAGGGGTCGAGCTTCACCGCTAAGCTGCCCCACAAAAACAACAAGCTGCAGACAGACAGACGTCGGCACGGTGCCTGACAGACAAGACTTGACATTCCATCGTCACACACCCTCACAAGAACCCTCGTCCTCACCCTACCGAAGAACAAGCAGCGCGATACCGCACTACACAGCGGAGCAGCATCATAGTGCAAATCTGAGGATCGCATTGCAACCACCATCAGCAATACCCAACGCTCGCCCCGTCCGATCTATCTGCTGTTCACCGACTGCCACCAGTGACCGCGCGCCCGCACTCCCACTCCCACTCCCGCAACCCAATTGGCCTCACCTCACTCTTTGTCGAACCGGCTTCCTTCCATCTTGCCTTGCCCTACTGGGTCTCTCGTCCATAGTCGCAGTAGTCACAGTCGAAGTCGCGCATCACCATATTCACCAATACCACTGCCATCTTTGTTCTACCAGCGCCACTTAGTACGAGCATTCAGTCCTGATATTCCCCTACTCGACCATCTAGTCTCTCGTCTCTAGGCTAGGTCCGAAGACTTCACTTCTACCTCATCCCTCCCAATTGTACGCCGCCGACGGTCAACCGCATTCGCATTCATCCACTTTGCGTCTCTGCGTCCTTGTTTCCACGGCTCAATCCACTCGCTCGCCCTTGACCCCACGTTCCTGCCAAAGGGAAAAAACCTACTCACGCTTCCATACCCTTTACCAGCTCATGCTCATGCAATTGACCCCCAAGGCGCATCTGCATCATCCAAGCCCCCGCCAGTCACTCAAAATATTCCGGTCTCAAACTTCGCTGCTGTGTATGTAGGTCGACAGCCCTGCTCTTGTGTCCCTCGACCACACCCACCCCCAGAAAACTGATTTGCGCATAGCGGCATACCTGCAGTCCAGCCAACACTGAATCCTCCCACCTTCAACTCCACTCCCGCCAACTAGGAGAACGACCAGGATCCAGAAACACGCCCACTGCTCCTCAGACATCATTGCTCTGACGATTACGAGCTCTCACAAAAATAACGGTTGTAAACCTGCATTAGCCTCTCCCTTCCCACCGGACTTCATCCATATTTGGATGGTGCAGTTGCGAAAAGGAGGCGTTTGCTGAGGATCTACGCTCCACTCTGCATTACTGCGTGTATACGTGTCGTCCAAGGAAATTCCAGAAAGCCACATCTAAGCTCTGCATCTATCCGATAAATAAATAGTCGAGATGTCTGCAGCATCAACAAGTCCCCCGAAGGAAGATGCTGTGGCATCACCTGAGAACGAAGTAATGAACGACCCTAATGACCCACATGCCGTTGCGCTGGGCTACGAGTTCGAGGTTAAGGAGCAAGATCGGTGGCTCCCAATAGCAAATGGTTAGTCTTATGTCTCTTCTCTCTGATTTGCCATCCGTGTTATTCTCCGCTGGGTGAAGCTCGCCAGTGGCATCGCTTCCATTATCGTACCTTTACACACGCATGTCCTACACTTCGGCCACTCATAGAAGTCCCGGCGCAAAAGCTGGAGATCTGGCTGTGTCACTGTTGTCGCACATCCTATCATGTCCCACACATCTCAATCTCCATCTTTGTCTCCATCTCCATCTCAGTCTCCAAATTCGTCTCCAAAGGCATCTCGCTCTTCTAAGAGTAGCAAGAATGATGGGTATCCTGATGCTAACATTCGTAACTTTGCACCAGTCGCACGGATCATGAAAACCGCGCTCCCAGAAAATGCCAAGATCGCGAAGGAAGCGAAGGAATGCATGCAAGAGTGTGTGAGCGAGTTCATCTCATTCATTACGAGTGAAGGTATGTTTGGTGGTGATTTGAAGCATGTAGTATCATCACTTACTAATTGACCTATCACAGCCTCCGAGAAGTGTCATCAGGAAAAGCGAAAAACCGTCAATGGAGAAGACATTTTATTCGCCATGACTTCATTGGGCTTTGAGAACTACGCGGAAGCATTGAAAATCTATCTGTCGAAATACCGAGAAGTAAGTATGATGACTGTGGATTGAGTTGTGATGGGGTTCATGTCGTTACATCTTAGCGAATCAGGACTGACGAACACAAATAGACTCAATCAACAAGAGGCGAGAATCGACCTGGCAGCCAGGGCTATGGGGCGACTGGCCCATCAGGCGGGGCGCCAAATGCAGCCGCCTCAACTACCTTTCAGGGAGGCGCAGAAGGCACTAACAACATACTTGGTGGCCAACAACCAGAAAACAGTGAGCACGACGCTGGATTTCATGGAAGCCTTTATGGTGGACAAGTCCCGACTGGTCATAATGGAGCCACCGGTGGTGATGGCTATTAAATGCTTCTGAGGTGAAGCCTTGGGCGCATTAGTGGTGTTATGGCGAAGTTGATGAAAGGATGGATGCACAGGGTTTCTTCTTTGCGTGTATTGACTACGAAACAAGATACCAGGATGGTTGGACGGTAGGATGGGATGAAGCATGACTTCCAGTGGCTGTACATTGGAGGGCAAAACTAAAAAGTACGGATGTGCTTTTGTGTGCTTTAGATTTCTTTGGCTCGTGTGAGCATCTTTACGGTTGATTAAGGTTTGCTCCAGGTTCCTTGGGTTGAGGAGCGTTAAGAACGGATGTAGGATAAACAGTCCAAGCAGTATTATCTCAATGTAATAATATGAGGCAGCATCTTTCCTTGTGTCTGTGTCTTGTGTGATCTCCGGATTGGGCATACAGAAAAGTTTTATTGTACACCACGGGGGAATTTTCCTTTGCCGCATGTCCGAGTGAAATTCCCCGTTCCCAATGCATCCCCCAGGAATAATATCTCGATTTCAAGGGAGATCAGATGATAGAAGTTATCAATGCAGTAGTCGAAATCTTTTATTCAGCGTCACGAGGGCGAACTTGTCATATTTCCTTTCAAATGTCACAGAAATATGGTACTAGAACAATCCTGTCAAACAATAAGACCTAATGTGACGAGATCAGATGACTGTGTATTATTGCTCCAACTAGTGGCTGAGAAATTTCTCATTCACACCGTGAGGCATATTGGTTAGAAACGCATTAAACACTTTTATTTTCCTTCTAACGATTTCCCATGGCTATTCGTCTTATAATTGTTCTTTTCATACAGAGTACAACCTACCTAGAGATAGAGGCGGATTGATACATTCTAGATGCATTTAACATTTAGTTGATCCCGAGGCTTCAATCCTAAAAAAAATAGATAGCAATTGCATGTCACAAGAAATACAAAGTTTGTAGTAGGTAAGAGGATCAAGGTTGAAATTGAGTCTGAGTGGAGACAGCAAACTCGGACTATCTTCGGCAAGCCGGTGGGGTAGTGCACGTGAGACCGGATTTAAGGTTGCGGTGGAAATTGAAGAATTTCTACCTAGACCGATATTTGGGCACACGACATCCAGTAGCATCATTGTTTCAAAACACCACAACCTCCACTTCAATCTTCTGTCAAAATAGCAGCAAGCAATTCCACCGATGATAAGAACGGGTTTTCCTTGAGTTAGCGAGAATTCGCGATCGCAGTTATGGTTTCTCTGGTCCCCGCGATGGCGCCTAGTTCCGCCACACCGTCGAAATCCACGAAACCACTTCTGCAGAAAACCACGTCTGGAATTATACGAAAGATCGCGGATACCGATTTCGACTCCGAACTCTCTACACCGACGAATCCTAGCAAGCGTGCGAGAGTTACCTTTAACCCGAATGTGGAGGAGAAGGTCCTGATGGAGTACACACCCCAAGGCAAGAGTCTTGATGTGGTGCGCGCGGAGGTTCGAAGAGCACTAGAAAGTCATGCGCGGGGTGATAATGAGGCGTATCATGGAGTCAAAGACGTATTTTCGAGTTCCACTGAGAATGGGGATGAAGAGGACGAGGTTGCAGATCGCAGGGCCAACATTAGGTCGTATGTTGTTGCTTTGACAAGCTTCACTTCAAGTCTGGACAAGTCTGCTGGAGATATAGTGGATTCTGTATTGAATTGCGAGTGGCTGGGGAGAGATGAGTCATTTGTGAAGGTCTATGTGCATTTCTTGGGAAGTCTTGTAACTGCACAAGGTGGTTTTATGCCACTAGTCCTTGACCGTTTAGTTGAGAACTTCTTTGGAAGTAAGTTCTCGTAGTCTGCTGTAGCTTTACCAAACTAATACACAACAGTAAAACTCTCTAGTGGTCGTCTGCCAGGTTACCCCGATGTAGATCGAAAGCATATGAACTCGAGGCTTCACACGGCGCTGAAATACCTGCTTCGACTCGTCCCAGCTGCGAGTGGAGTTCTTATGAGAATGATCACCCGACGTTTTCCGGATACTGAAGACTCCAAGAGTGATCATGTCAATTATATACAAACCCTTGTCAAAGTCATGGACTATGCACCCGAAATCAAGTCAGAAATCCTGGCTCTTATCACCGACAAGGTTGTCAAGATCGATGTAGCGATGCAGGTCAGATTGGAAGATATAGACGATGACATTGCAGTTGCGGTGATTGATGCCATTGCGATGAATTCAGCCGCTGCTGTGGAAGTAAACGATGACGATTCCGACAGCGATGCAGACTCTGTTACGAGCATGGAACACTTGCACAACAATGCGAAACGAGTCAAGCAGGTCCAAGGAAATGTGGAAAAGATGGATGCTGTCCTCGATATTTTGTTTACTCTCTACACCGACGCCTTTTTAGATCCGGACAGCGTGGAAGCTGCCTCAACCTTTGAGATGATGTTATCGCATTTCGCCAACATCATTCTTCCTACCTATCGCTCCCGCCATACACAGTTTCTCTTGTTCCACTTTGCGCAAAAAGCAGATCATCTCGTGGACCAATTTGCCGGTACCTGCGTCCAATTGGCCTTTGAATCAAGTCGATCGGCCCCCTTGCGACAATCTGCTGCCGCATATCTTGCAAGTTTTGTGTCACGAGGGAAACATGTTGAGGGCCATGTTGTGCGCACTGTGTTCGAACTCATTGGCAACAACTTGGAGCACATTCGGGTAGAAAATGAGCTTACTTGCCGCGGTCCAGACTTGAGAAGATATGCGACATTCTACGCGATGACACAAGCACTGCTGTACATCTTCTGCTTCAGGTGGCGTGACCTTCTTGCATCCCCCGATATACTTGATGAGGAAGATCCCACAGCTTTCCTAAGCCAAGACTTAGAGTGGATCAGTGGGATCAAGGAAACTTTCCGAAATGTTATCTATTCCAAGCTAAACCCTCTAAAAGTATGCTCACCGCCTATCGTCGCCGAATTCGCAAAGATCGCACACCACCTCCGATTCTTGTACGTTTATTCACTTCTTGAGACGAACAAGAGAATTCGCCTAAGTCAATTCTCTATCCTGGGTGGAAATGGAGCATTGCGAAATGCAGGAAGTTCTGCAAATGGAGAGGGTTTGCATCAATTGGAAGCTCATTTCCCCTTCGACCCATATCAGTTGCCTTTGAGCAAAAGATGGGTCGATGATGATTATGTACAGTGGCAGAGCATACCTGGACTGGAAGAGGAAGAAGATGACGACGACTCTGATGAAGAAGGTGAAGAAGATGTCGAAGTTGCTGGAGAAGATACTGCTACTGATGACGACGAATGAGAGTTTGACTGACAAATCAATGGAGTTCTAGGCATCATGGCTTGTTATGGTGTTTCCCAAGGTTTGAAGAAATTGATTGATTACTGGCATTGCGAAACGGCAAGGGAAAATTTGGTTTTATGTTTGATCTGGAAGGAAAAAGTTGGCGCTGAGGATCAATGCTATATGTTGAATATAGCATCGGAGGCGTTATATACCCGTCGCATTGCGGTATAAGGTTTTGATTTTGGTTTGGTCAGGGGGAATAAATAGAGTTACTGTGTAGGTAGTTGACTATCCAATTGACTGCAAGTAAATAGGTATCAGAGACTATGTTAATGAAAACATATTCACCCTTAGCTACTCCGTCTTCTTGCATTGTTTTCTTTGCTTGTCTTATCGAACCGAATTTCCCATCTCTTCATCTCCTCAGCGGGAATAGGGTTCGCGCAATACCATCGACAAGATCATGTTGGTGGCTTCTATCTCATCATTCATATGGAGAGTGATTCAGAGTATGAGACCGAGTAGCCGTGCCAACTGGAAGGTGTGTTGGGACGATACCGGATTTATGGTTGTTCGCTAGAGAAGTATGCCCGAAGACCCGGGGCCGGTTGTCCGTCGCTTGGGATTGCTTATATTTCGGTAGGTGAGAATTGATATCGAGGTTGGGGTAGTGATTGGAGGTTCTGTTGAAGTCACTTTTGTGAGAGATGGATGGGGAAGGTGGATTGTTTTGTACACGGTGAGGCTCGCGAATCTGGTGGTTAATGGCAAAATTTGGCTTTCTTGATTCCCGTTGTGTTACGACGTGTGAGCTCTCCCTTGCTTGTGCATGGGAATTTGATATGTTCGATATTAGATGTTGGTGATGTGGAGTTGGGGTGGGGTCGGGGTTGAGTTTGGTGAGATGAAGGAGTTTAAAGTAGGTGTCTTGATCGGGGATTTCATGAGTGAATGAGAGAGAATCAAAAGGAGGGTTTCCGTCTTGCGTTATCGTTTATCCCTGTTTGAGAATTTTTGAAATTGTTGAAGAGGCCTTATATCTTCTTTAAACTTTCCCGTCGACTTGAAATATTCAAGCTTCAACCTCCCCTCACAATGTACAACCTCACCCTTCTTCTAACCATCCTTCTCTCGTTCATACCCCTCATCCACGCCCTAAACCTCCTCACTTCCGACCCCCCTGAACTACGTGGGAAACGCACCTTTATAAAACGCGATGGTATCGACCACACGATTTTCGAACACGAAGTTACAGGTGTAAAGATCGATTATGTGACGAATTCGGGGATCTGTGAGACAACGAGGGGGGTTAATAGTTATTCGGGGTATGTAAATGTTGGGAGTAAGTTTTTAATTTGTCATTTTTATCTTTTAACAGAAGGGGAATGGGGGTTAGGAGAGGAGAGGGGATCAATGCTAATTGCGGTGTTGTGTATTGGCTAGAGAATCAAAGTATGTGGTTCTGGTTCTTCGAAGCTCGCCATGAACCAAAAACCGCACCTCTAGGACTCTGGATTAATGGTGGACCGGGATGCTCTAGTATGATCGGTCTCTTCCAAGTAAAACTCTCGTCACCTATCCCTATCTTCACTACCGACTAACCGTCTTACAGGAAAACGGCCCTTGCACATTCCCCCCCAATGCCACAGAACCCATCACCAATCCCTACAGCTGGAACGAATACGCCAACATGCTCTACGTTGATCAACCCATAGGTGTCGGCTTCTCCTACGGCGATGAGAAAGTTGCAACTACGTCGTCTGCAGCGGAGGTGGTGTGGAGGTTCTTGCAGGCTTTCTTTGCGAATTTTCGAGAGTATAAGAACAGGGATTTTGGTCTTTTTACGGAGAGTTATGGGGGCCATTATGGACCTGGTGATTCTAAAATTTGGTTTGGATTATGGAAGTAAAATGTGCTGATTATGTGGCAGAGTTCGCGGATTATATTGAAAGGCAGAATAAGGGTATTAATAAGGGGACAGTTCGTGGTCAGGAGATCAATCTTATTGCTTTGGGAGTCAATAACGGCGTAAGCAGAACCCCAAGTTCCCAATCGTTTGAATCTCATTGACTAAATACCTCAAGTGGTTCGACCCTCCTATCCGTAAGTTCAGGAAGTCTTTGTATTTGACCCTCCCCGTATTTCCATACTTCTGATCACCCACACTCTGTTACTGTTAAACTTGCCCCGATCCCTTCACACTTCCCCAAATGTCTTTAGAGAATTTTAACTCGCCCCTTCCCACAGAATTCCCTTCCTTTATAACCTACGCCCTCACCAACCCCTACCGGCCCCTCCTCAACGCCTCTATCGCAAGCCCCTACCTCAACGAGACCCTCACAACCTGCGTCCCCGAACTCCGCAAATGCATCTCCAACACCGGCCATGACTCTGACTGCGTTTACGCACGCGCTGTCTGCCGCGTCATAGACGACAAATACGGCTCTTATTTCCCTGATGTGGATTTCTACGACATCAGACAAAATGGAGCTGGGACATTTCCAAGTTCTGTTTATTTAGCGTACTTGGGGAAGGAAGATGTGAGAAGGAGGATTGGTGCAAGGGGAAAGTATGTAGAGTGTAGTGATAGTGTAGGTGCGATGTTTGATGGCACTGGTGACTGTTTGTTTCCCCTCGGCTCCTTTTACCCTGCCTAAAACTGATTTTCTATCAAGCCGCACACTCCTTCCTCCCCACACTCTCCACCCTCGTAACCTCCGGCCTCCCAACCCTAATCTGGGCTGGTGATGCCGACGCCGTCTGTGACTACATAGGAAACTTCGAAGTCGTCAACAATATCTCCTATCCCCTCTCCACCACCTTCCAAAACGCAAAATTAAGGGAGTATAAGGTGAAGGGGAAGACTGGAGGGGATTTCAAGAGCGTGGGAAACCTGAGTTGGTTGAGGGTGTATGAAGCGGGTCATATGATTATGAGTTTTCAGCCGGATTTGAGCTTGCAGGTTTTTAGGCAAATGATGGGGGGCGGGAGGATTTGGGGGACGTAAGAGGGAGGTTAAGGTGGAAGAGTGAGGTGTGTGATAAGCGAGGGGTTGAAGGGGCTAATTTGTGAGCGAGCCAAATACTAATTTCTTATTCGGTGAATCTTCTCGAGAAAGACAGGATAACGAGGAACACTAGTCGCTGTATTTGCTGAAACTGTGTAGTTGACAGCCTATTGCAGAACCTTGCATATATCGTCCAGTCACTTGCGTCTATGCCAAGCAGAGAACATTAAAACCCAATGACAAATCATGTCAAGAACGAGAGTTCACACACCATGCCTAATTATCACTAGAATAAAAGGCCTTTATATCGAGGGGCTTCTTCCTTCAAATCAAGAATTTAGCTTGCCCTAATTGCAGAGTAATTCTAGCTAAAGTTGAATAGACACAATCTGAGCGCACAAAAGTCCGGATGAATCGATTTCTACTTCTCGTTCCATCGTTGCTCACACAAGGACAAGTGGCTGATTTTAGTATAAAGGTCAGAGATGTGTTTTGATCCCAAGCTACTATATTTCGCTTTGCGACGAAATTTTGATTTCATAGGATCAGCATGCTTTAAAGAAAAGGCAAAATATAATGGTTGGCTCACGAGCTAATCTTGCACCCAAGAGAATCCAAATATAATCCAAAGCATCACCGACTTAAGTAACTGTAAATTTAGGGATCTCATGAGATCATCATTCATTAAGCGGTTGCTAAACAATTCTACCACCCCTTTCTTTTTGCTTTTTTCTCCCGCTTCGTTTCTAGTCCCAAGATCGGTATTATGGCTCTAGAACTCGATGTCTGGTACATGACACCAATTTATTATTACCCCCACTCAGCAAGCAACCGCTTTTCACCCACCTCAATTTCCGCCACTGTGATAATCTTAAATGAAAATTAGAGAAATAAGAGATACAGGAACTGGTACAGCTGAGATATCCATGGTTTAAATCCAACATTTGCTGGAAAGCACTTTTATCCAAAGAATGGTCCATTGTAAGGAAATCTCCAAAATGAAGGTGGAACTGCATATAGACAGTCAACGTTGGGGTTCATGATTTCCTCGGGAGGAAAAACCAGGTATGAAACCTGGAACATGGGGGTTGGCACAATCCGGATTCTGGCCGTGATTCAACTAGATGTCAGAATATGGTCCCGGACTGTTAACGTATATAGGTCTATCCCGTCAGACGGGTGAGCCGCCTCCAGACCGGAAAGCGTTATTTTGGCCCAATTGTACTTGTACGTATGTGTTTGCGTGTCGATGTTCTTCCTTGTAGAATTCGCGCCCTAGGGTAATTGTCACTCGGGTATCTTCAATTCGAGCGGGAGAGGCCGGAGCAACGATGCAAACCAAAATAAGAAGATGGCATGCTTCCAAATATAACAGAGTCCGATGCAAAATCCATCGGTCCTGTTTGCCAATGAAGTTAGCTTTTTACCTCACAGCTTCAAAACAGCACCATTACCAGTCTCGTCGATTCCACAATCCATACTCCGACTAGACAGAACATTCATAGAGCGGTAGCAGGTGCCAACATGGATCACTTTTAAAGCTCAATGAACTTCTCCTTCTCTCCTACCTCACAACGGCTCCTTGGGTTCCTGGACCGGGACCGTTGCCTCAATAGCCAATGAACAAAAGCGCTTATCATCATGGCCAAACATACAGCCCAAGGGATGACCCCCAGCATTAGTATATTCGGGTTCACACTCAGCGCAATACCACAGATGATCGCTCCGGTAATAGCGAAAACAAATAGAGGAGCCTGGAATCTGTCCCTAGCTTGACGTCTGTATGCGAAAGAAGAAATTGCGCAGCCTTCAACAATACACGCCCCAAGAAGCACGCCAGGAGACGGGTCGAATATAAAGGAGAAATAGCCCGGATTGAAAGCCTGTGTTTGATGTACAGAATCTGCTGGATGGTTAAGCTACTCATTGAAGTCAATACATGATCGTGCTTGTAAAGTGTAAGCAACTAACCTGAACTTCGTTTTGAAGTGTATATGACGTTGTAATCACTGAACAAGAAGCGACGAAAAGAATCTCCCAAAGTGTCACAAGCCTGTGAGGGGAACAGTGCCTATTGATAATGTCGTCCGAGGGACTTGAAGATGCCGGATTCGCTGACTGTCGAAAACATGAATAATCGCAGTATTGGCACAGCTTTATTTTCTGATGATGTTGGATTCCCATTTTGCCGATGCTTCGAATTGTAGAAACCTAGATCCGGCTTCTAAAGTACTGGAAATATATCTCCAAGCTTTCGGTCTCTCGGGCTAAGAGGATCTCACTTGATAATCTAAAATGCTTCTTATGGTTACCGAAGAGATTGATCGTCGCCCGTGAACATAGGTCTACAGGGTGCTCACAAAGGATCGAATGCCTCAACAAGGCTGACGATGTGCCCACCTTTACCAGAAGTTGGGCGAGTCCTATTGATAATTGTTGCCCAAGGGATTAAAATCATCATCTCCGCCAACCATATCTGCTCACCGAAGATTGTCAATCGCTTAGGCACGGGCTCAGCGGGCACGTCGTAGATAATGCGTCTGATGATCAAAGTTGTGGCGTTGGGCTGCAATCATCTGCAATCTTATCACAAGGCTGAGTTCCTCTTCTGCTCACCGAAGTTGACACTTGAGATTTGGTGGATTCGCAAAAGCAAGTTTCAATGAAGGCATATCAAGTGAGGAGGCTACTGCCGAGCGTGGGTTGGCGTGGGGAAGATGTTTCATGGTTGGGGTATGTTGGTGGTTGACAATTGGGCTCGATGCGTAGCGGTGTATGGTGGTTGTGCGGCGCAACTTTTCGGTATGATCTTACAAATGTCTCAGTAGCATATTCGCTACTTTGCTGCATCGTTGTATTGATGCCCAATCTTGGGCTATTACGCAATTGTAGTTGATTTGTCGTCCACTAGATTAACGAAGTCCTTGCTAACTGGGTATTTGATGATTGATCTTCCTAGCTTCGTTGTTGGAGAATCCGACTTTCACAATCTTTTCGAACCTTAATACCTCACGAAAGTGCTTACTGACTTTCATGCTGATCATAATTAATACCTCAATTGAAGTCTCTCGTGGATAAAATTCGCGGTATCAACCTCTCCGCAATGTGGCATTCACTCAGATGGGTTGTCGATTATGTTTGGCCTGCCTTCGAAGACAATCGACCTTCGCGTGAGCAACTCCTGGTCCTTTTGACGGGCGTCATGCTTGGATCGGGAGCAGCCTTCCCGGTGTTCTACCCAGCCTCACTTGATCTACGCTATTTCTGCCTTTGGTACTCAGTTTGTTTTTGCGGATGGAGACAAATGCTGACTCTTCTAGGTCGATCGGGTTTTACCTACCTTCTGCGACAGCTTTCGCTATCATCAAGCGTTACGAGCTTGCAAAGTAAATCCGGATTCCTTCTTGGATAGTACGACCTTAGTTTATGCTAACGAAAATCAGAAATGGTGTGATAGCCTTGGCTTATGTGTTTCATCTTGCGGTACTGGTCTTGTTCTTTGGCCCGTCTTCCCTGGAGCATCTTGGCCCTTATATTCCAATCTTTGGAGCATTAGCCATGTTAGGGACAGTTCATCTTGTGCCTCTCATCAAAGAATCTATGGGAACGACACGAAACCTCGCTCTTTACGAGCTTGGGCGCCATGACTGTGTGTTCGGGACTGACACCTCTTCAGGACATCGGTCCTCACGATCAAACAGCTCATTCCAGCTTGGTAGCCCACTGGAGTTTGGGCATCCGCCTTGGAGTGAATTTGAAACCCGACATATGGGACCCGTCTCCTCAGAAATTCCGCGCAGGATTGGAAGTTCCCGAGGCAGCATGAGCAGTAACCCAAGTGCTGAAAATTCTTCCTCTCTTTCTGATGCCAGTATCACTTCGGATAATCCAAGCCATTAGTCGAGCTATGTATAAATGCACCAGTGTGAGCCAACTCTTAGTTGAGGGACTCCGGATCCGTGTTCAAGCTACATGTCCCAATGTTCGACCATCCTCTAGAGGATTTCGCCTCAAAGTCGTTCCTACCCAGGCGATGACCATCATAGATGGCATGGTCATACGTTTATACATATAAAGAATTGGCGTGATTCTACAATAATTATATTATTTGTATTGTCTTCGTCGAACTCGCATCTCAATTGTTCCCTGTATATAATTGAGAGAGGTACTGTACACACTCTAGCTTTGGTGGAACACAGGACACCGAAAAGGCCACAGAAAGGATACATGCGAATTGATAGTGAAGATGACGCTGCGAAGATACAGCAAGACCTTTGATAGTTCGATCTGGTATAACAATCCAGGACGAAAATCCACCGAGACCAGACAATGGAGACATCCTAGGTGGAGACCATTCGGGAACGGGAACCAAAGTTATTAGGAAGTTGATGGAAGCGTACAACAAACCATAATCCTTCACCGCCCATAGTTTATGAATTTGCCCAGAAATCCTGACGAGCCGTAGATATGACAGAAAAGGCCATGACCTATTCAGCAGTCTCCCAAGCCATGATCAGAACTGTGCTCTTCAAAGCTGGGAGCCTTTGATCTTTCTTTTGTGTTTTCTCTCCCAGTATACTTGGCCCGGGAAGTTTGTGTCCGCTCCTAAGGATTTGGATGTGTCTCATGTGGCACCCTGGCTTTGGATCCAATCGCCTTCACCAACGCCGTCGTCAATTGACGTTTGCCTCCCCTCGCACAAATCAAATTTGACATCCTTTTTCCAATGCGTTTCACAACGAAGACCGCCCAACACATGGTCCAGAATTGGAATTATTGACCCCGGAGGATTCTTGAACTGGATCAACACACCATGGATATCAGAGTCATCACAGGCAATATAGAAGAAGAATTCGCACTATGGAAAACTACTCGAGAACAGTTCCGCTGAGCCCACTCACTCTAGATATGGCATGATATTTCCAACTCAGCCGCCATATTTCTGCCACGGGTGTCCTCCGGTTCGCGACGCACGCAAGTACTAAAGTCATATTCTAAGTTAGGAGACGTTATAGGTGGCGATGAGGCTCTTAGCCTGGGTAGTTTCGAAATGAAAATGGTTCCTTGTTGTATCTCCCTCTGTTGTACACCACTTTTATGTCTTTGCTAGATACACCGTGCGATCGGAGGCGGTCTTCTGATTTTTCAGTAATTTCCCAGTCAACGCCTCATGTATCTCCTTGAGCATATTTGCATCCCGAGGAGAATTGGCTCGTGTCTGTTCGTTTTACCTGTCCAATAGCAAGCCGTGGGAGAGTATTCCCGGTCTAATTTTTGAAACCACGATATGTTTATGGATGATGATTTGAGCGTTGTATACTTATGATGTTGCGTGGGGGTGTTCTTGTGTTGATGAGCTTGATGGTTTGCGTTTGTGATAAGTTGCACTCTGAAGCTAAGGTGTTGTGGTATTTGGGCCTCACTTGATGAGAACTGGTATTCTAATTACTGGGAGAACTATCAGCTATGTTCAGACCACGGATAATCGCTAAGGAGATTGACTACTATTCAACATTTTTGCCTGCTACCATTCACTTGCTGTCACTGGCTTTACGAAGGTGTTTCCCCGCCCCATCGTGAGCTTTGCTGAAGTCCAAAACGGCATATTTCACCTCTACATAGACTTCCAACCATGTAGCAATGGTTAGTTGAATTACTTTAAATGTTCCCGACAACACTCGCGACAGCCGAAGTTTGCGTGGAGGTGTGGAAGTTGCTTGAACCCACCGAGCTTCCAAAGTTTGGCATGACAAGCAGGAGGTGCACAACAGCCCCGCTTTATCTACCACGAGCCCGTGACTCTCGCTAACGCCAATCCCAACGTTGCGTATCACAGTATACTCTGTATTTGCCTTGCCTTCGAAAGACTTATACCACCCCAAAAGATAGGCAGGCATAGCATAGCCCGCGCTCATCCTAGAGGACTTCGGTGAAACATGAACACCTTCTGGATTTCACTTTGTGTTTGATATTGGGTTCCTTGAGTTAATATGCGCGTTTGCTTTCTATGTCATACTGTTATGCGCCTCAACGGGGGATGAAAGTGACCAATGCCTTCAAATAGCCATGTCACTTCGTCTCCTTCTCGATATTTCTGCTTAGCATCCAGTTGAAAAACAGGGGGGAAGACACCTACCAAACTCACTCTGTCTTGATTAGGCAATATCAAAACAAGCGTTTGGCGACAAAATCGGATGCTGGTTCGAGCGAAGACGCAGTCATTTTCCTTGATAATTTCATATTTCACTGGAAAATTCACTTCTTGGTTTCCCAAATGGCGAGGCTGGGCATGGGAAACTTAGCAACTGCTGCTACTGTAGTTGTTGAAACTGACTTTGGCCTCACCCTAGGTATTGACTTACGCAGCATTCCAGCACGTCGGATCTTCGCCCTGTGGTTTGTATAGTTCAACAATGAGAGCTCCATCTCAAGTGTACAATTGGGTCCAAATTCAGGAAGAATTCTTTCTCCGGAGGGGTGCCATTCGTGTCGGCTTAAACCCTTGTGCGCAGGACTGTACGTCTAGCAGGTCCACGGAGGAAAAGGCTCGATCCACGGAGCGATGGGAATTCCTGTCGGCTGATAACTTCGTGATCTTCCATCACATGAGAAGGATACACAGTACAGCAGTGAAAGTCTATTCGCGAAAGCTGCTTAAACGGAGCCTTTTCGAGATTCAGAACAATGGAAGCATTTAACTCTCCTCCGACCAAGGTTTATGGGAATTGAAGCCATGTCAAGTTGACAGTTCATTTTTGTGTTCTGGGCCTAGCTCTGTCGGTGCATCCGTCATAACGATGTTTGTCAGGACCTAGTTGTCCTAAGTATCCTTAGTGCAGTTGTGTAGGGCTTAGTGCGCCTCCCTTTCCATGGATACATTTATAAACTACCATGTGCGTAGTGCATCATGAATTAATATAAAATGTCCCGTCACCCTATCTGAACCCTTTTCTCTTCACGACTTCGAGTGTATTCAAGATCCATTGGCAACGTTAGTAACTCGGATTGATAAGATCAGACCCTGCTACTTGTCATTGTTTCTAGATATCAACCACACAGCTTTCACAACAATCATGGGACTCATTGAGATCCTGCAACTCTTTAACTGCTTCCACCCCTGCAAAAGCATGACACTCGAAGAGGAGTATCCTGATGGCTCATACGGCGAAATAAAGGTCATTAGGTCCCCATACTCCGACATCGAGGGCACATTACCTTATCATAACAAACTGCTTTGTCAGGCTTGGGCTGAGTGTAATGCTGACTGCGGGCGTTCCCCCGACAATACTGTTCGACCTCTCACCAACAAGCGGTATCGAGCACAACTTCCACCACATATCAAGGTCAATCTACGATCCTCTGAACGACAATACTCTCAGTTCTGAGGAATTTCGGCATTTCGGCATTCTGGATCTATGGTCTAAATTTCTGAGTCTAGCTTGGGTGCACCGTGGGATGGTATGGTGTGTTGAGAGATCTCCGCTGTTGTTGCTCTTCAGAGTTTGATATCCTTTGTTTTCGATCCTGCCTATCATTCCTGGTGATCATAAAATCACCAAAAAAACCCAACCTCCCCATAAAATCAAAAAATCAAATACTTTTGGCTGGCAAAATCGGACTTCCTGACCTGTACGAGGTGCTGGCTACGAACCTGGAATCATTGCTATCCCAGAGCCAATAGGAGACGTATGAAAATTTTCAACTTGACTGAAAATTGCTTTGACTTCCTTTGTCGTAAATTGACATCTTCTCGAAACTTAACTGTTCCTCCACTTGATTTCTCCCAGCTCGGACCATTTCCAGTTACTCGATCGCTCCCGGTGATTTGATTTCTCCCACTGACTTGGCTTCGCCGACCGACTTGAAGTCCTTGACTACATTCTGTGTGTGACTTGGTACCTTCTCAGGGCTTGAATTTTCCTGAACATCTGTCTGAATTCTCCCACCAACTGGAGACCCGCTAGCATTCCGAAAGAGTCACAATCACCTAACCGAGAGCAGCATCTCGCATCGAATAGTTTCAACGTCCGAGACGAGTAAGAGGATGAGGTTGCCATTTTTGTATATAAGCAATGACCCTTGCATGGTGACCTAACAGTCGTAACTAACCTCAGTCATATTTGATATGTGGTCACGAAAACTAACACGGTCCGCTAGATAACGAATCATTTACAACTTACTGAAAAGAGTGGCTTTCACTCCTCTATCTATATGCATGCATGTTGTAGACAATGGAATGGGGAAATTAGGTGTTGCAGTGGAAATGGCACTATACATGTAGTTATAAGCCCATCTTTGGCTTCAAAGTGCGTCATGGCTCAAAGGAATGGAGTATGCATCCCGGTCATTTGCCCGTATTGACTCGCGAACTTGTTCCACGCCCTCAAAATGAATCTATGTAGAGGCAGAAGATGATAGTTAGATAATTGGATTCATTTATACCACCAAAGGGAGGAATTGTTTGAAATGTGGTGTCTTTCTTACAAGCGATGTCACTTTGATTGGAATCTCAATAGAATAGGCAAATAGAGCGACAGAACTTATTCTTGATGTTATTAATTTTCCTTCCTTATGTCTAGATTGAATCCTGAGATCTAATTATGTATCGCGTTTACGTTCTTGCTAGTATTAGCGAGCAAAGATTTGTCGCTAAGTGTAACACAAAGCTCGTTACGCCCTCCCTCTTTCTGACACAACAGACAGATCTAACGCAATGTCTCGCCTCTGGGGCAAGATATACAGTCATCAAAAGGCTGCTTATACTTACGTGTGTTGATGCCGTACCATCCAACGAGAGGTTGTTGGTGTACAAAGCCTATCAGCGCTTGTGGCGCGAGGACTCCTCGCTTATTTGCTGATTTAGAATGGCAGTGTTGCGTTGTCAGATGTTGGACACCATCAGTGATTGCCGTGTGCCGAAAATATATGAGTTGGTGTGGAGAAGATACAGCAAGGAGTTCGGTAGCGAGTAGGCGGAAGGAGTGGCCTTTGTTTGTGTAGGTTGGTGAAGAACGCCGTGCGGCCAAGGAGGAGGTTGCTGATGGAGGAGGGATGTCTTGTGACTTTTGGCAGTTGGGCTTTATAGCTTGTGATATGGATTGACTTGTCTTGGTTCTTCTGTCTTCATTAATGGACAAATTTAAGTGGGTGGTGGACTTGGGATAAGACCTTGCGACCGGAGATTTTCTAGCTAACATTTGAAGTAGAAGTGTTCTAGGACTAGCATTTCTTGCAATGAAACCACCCATCCGCCTCTGAATCCTGTGATGAAACGAGTCCCCCCCCCAAAGTTAAAGTGTTTTCTTGCTTGATTTCCCCCTAGAATGTCTAGTCCCTAGAGACGGCGGCTAGTCCCGCTGTCAGATTCCCCATCAATGTAAGACGTAACGGTATATGAATCCTATGAGACAACCCAAAAGCTCTAAATTCAAGATCTGACTACATTCTGACAGTTTCTTACAGCTTAGAAGCGTGTATTTGACAGAAATCCAACCATTGATAGTCTTGGGCTCACACCCTTTTACACATAAACACGCCACATATAAGACAGAAAACACCCTCGACCAGATTAGCGCCCCACAGCTTCGAATATGCTAGAACTTACAGCGCTTGCGGAAAACAGTTCATATGATCTATACACCCTTTTCCCTCATGACTACGCCACTAAAATTATTTTTCTGCAGCGTCATCTTTGGGGTCCGTTTCTCTCAAGTCATTCGTTAGCTTGCCAATGTTACCTTATAGCGCAAAAGCTTATTTTTTAATATCTGCCAATACTGTGATGTGGTTTCAGCCTTACCAGACTTCCTGTGATAGGGGGCATCACAGAATTTTGTGTCTGTAACGAGGCTACTCGGTGTTGTTATATAAGAGTTGGTGAAGATCTGCTGTTATATCTGAGCCCTTTTTGCTGTTTGTTTCCTGAGAATCACTTACCTGTTCATTCGCTTGAGAGAGAGAGATTCTACTCCTTTTTTCAACGGCTCTGTTTTGTCCGTGGCTCAGTGGTTGATTTATCCACTTCCTAGCGTGAGTTTCTGAGTGCTAGTTTTATACATTAATTTTTCTTTTGGATTTTGAATTTAGTGACGGATTCTTGTGCTTTTGAGGTTGAAACTTTTCACTGTCTTTGAGCCTTTAGGGTGAGTTGGGCTATTGTACATTAGCACTTTGTCTAATCACTTGATGGCTTGCTATAATGAAGCACTGGGGGGATTTTGGAACAGAGAATACCCGATGCTTGCAGGTTCGTTCCTGTCCATCTAAGTCGTAAAACCAACTAACAACCTCGTCTAGACAAAGTATATCTCGACCACGGAGGTACGACTATATACCCAAAATCCTTAATCGACAGGTTCTCCACCAAGATGACTTCAAACCTATACGGAAACCCCCACTCAGAAGCTCTCCCATCCCAACGCTCCAGCTTCGAAATAGAAACAGTCCGCGAGGCAGCCCTCCGATTTTTTGGTGCAGACCCGGAGCATTTCGACTTAATCTTCACCGCAAATGCCACCGCCTCCATTAAGCTCGTCGCTGAGTCTCTCCGAGACCTAGCATCAACAAGCTCGACAACGAACAGCTTCTGGTACGCCTACCACAAAGACTCGCATACAAGTCTTGTCGGGGTGCGAGAGCTGGCCGACGGAAAACATCACTGTTTTAGTAGTGATAATGAGGTGGAAGATTGGTTGGATGGACGCTGGTCGAGCTCGACGGTGAAGTTGAGGGCCGGAGTCCCAGGGTTGTTTGCGTACCCGGGACAGTCGAATATGACAGGGAGGCGACTGCCACTTGCGTGGTCAAAGAGGCTGAGGGAGTCGGGAAATTCGAGACATCAAGATGTGTATACTCTTCTCGATGCTGCTGCTCTGGCGACGACGAGCCAAATTGACTTCAGCGACTATTATTCCGCACCGGATTTCACGGCTGTGTCTTTTTATAAGATTTTCGGGTTTCCGGATCTGGGAGGGTTGATTGTGCGAAGGGCATCAGGGCATATTCTACTATGGAGGAAGTATTTTGGTGGAGGGACCGTGGAAATGCTGAGTGTGTTCCAGAGTGAGATGGTACATCGAAAAGCCGCAAATCTTCATGAGGCTCTGGAAGATGGGACCTTACCATTTCATAGTATCATCGCGCTCGGCTGTGCGATGGAGGTTCAAAAGGAGCTCTACGGCTCTATGACGACGATTTCTCAACACACTTCGTTTCTCATACAGCGACTCTATAGAGGAATGTCAGCACTCGAACACGCGAATCGGCAGAAAGTGTGTGTGATTTACAACGATAACCACACAAGAGATCCCTATGAGAATCCAAAGACTCAAGGGGCGACGGTTGCTTTCAATCTAGTTGACAGGACGGGCTCCTTTCTGGGGCATTCGATAGTGGAAACCTCTGCTAATGAACAAGGTATATATCTCCGTTCAGGCGGTCTCTGCAATCCCGGCGGTGTTGCAAGTCATTTGAACGTAGAAGCTTGGCAACTCAAACGGGCTTGGTCGGCTGGATACCGTTGCGGCCAGTCTGGGCCTTTGGAGGTTATTAATGGGAAATCACATGGTGTTGTACGAGCGAGTCTGGGAGCCATGTCCACAAAAGCCGACGTCGATGGGTTTCTCGCCTTTTTGTCGGATACTTTTGTTGACGTGGACAAAAACCACTTCTTTTTGGACAAGGCGACGGACCATCTTCAGCAATTCTCCCCAGGGATTCCTAGGAAAGGTAGTTTCTGGAGTCTTTCGATTCAGTCGTTGTCGAAGTGCGCTACAAGTGCTACAACGCCTGAACTTCAGTCTTGCGAATTTGCAAGGTCTGAGCCTGTTCACAAGAGGTCCCAGGATTTTATTCCGGTAGAGAAACTGCCACCACACGCCCGAATGTCTCCCGAGGTTGATAGTCGTGAGAGCAGACCTAAAACAAGCTTTCGATTGTTAGTAAAAAGGTCACAGGTAGCTTTGAGGAAGTTGAAATGAGGATTTAAAGTATAGGAGGTCTATGATATGTGAACTTTGGATATCATATAATTGTGCAGGGAGATTGTTGAAAGCTGATCTGAAGAGCACTGTACAGAAATTGGATTCCTGTAAGAAGTACCAGCTTGAATTATCATATCCATGTTTAGGGCGGAATGCACCGCGAAGTATCGTGCACAGGAATATCTTGACGCTCAATCCAAAACTTGGACAGAAATTTTAACAAGCTGTTTTTAAACAACTAATTAGAAGTTAGTTAAGCAGACTGCAATAAACACGCTGCCAAAAAAAAAAAAAGGTTGTCTCTACCAGAGGAACTCTCTTAGCGTCACTTTCAACCATCGCACTTTACCACTCCGTCAAGGCCTCACTTACCTAGCTATATCGTACATTTTGCACAATGCATTCACCAACCAGACCAACTGGTGGATCAATCGTGCCAAATTCGGCTGATTGAATGGAAGATGAGCCTCGAGGCTCGAGCCTAGATTTAAACCAGCAACCTAGCCGTTGGAGTAGAAGCAGTGGGCCTCGAACCTTGATACCAAACCAACAAGTGACAGTTGACTAATGTATAGATCTCTAGAGATCGAACATTTCTGCTTTTGGTTCCTAGCATTAGTTTTGGAGCGCTTTTTCACGTTGTGTAGCATGGCTGCTTGATCCAAAGGAAACAGCCCCTTATTCTGTTGACTCATTACATCGGCAAATGTATTAGCTAGTCGATTCTATCACAACACCTGGGCGGCTGGCAAAATTTCTCCATTATGAACGGCGCAGGGAACCATTCGGCGTCTGCACCGTTCGGTATACAGTATATGCACATTGCATGCCCTCCAAAGTCCAAGGTACTATTCATCTTCTTGATAGTAACACCGTACGCCGTCCAAATTCCATGAAACCCTTCTATTCCACTGCTCTTGTACACATCTTTGGCGCATCTCTACACCTCCAGCTTTTGCCAACTATCGATCCATTTGTGCTTTCAGCTCGATTCGTCCGTTATGACAACGTTATTGCGCCTCGTCGGTTTTCGCGGAGATGGAGGAAAGCTTGGAAACTACAACCGACGAGGAAAAGCTGTAGATTTACGAATTAGCTTCTTATTTCATCCGTGAACTACTTCTACCAAACGCGACAAGTGTAACTTGAATCCATCCTTCACGAAGTCTGGCGTCCGTTTGTAGAGATGAAAAGAGGTGCACCTACTGCATACACAATCACAGCAGAAAAGACAGTCCCAGCAACCGCAGCACCATCTTTTGGATCCTCCTGAGAACCCATCATGCTGTGGTGATTCGACTTGAAAAGGGATGCGATGACAGAGAGAATTACGATAGCGAAGACGGATATCACAATGCTGTATCACACCTACTATCAGCATTTTCTTCCTGCTTGTTTTCGAAGGCCACAGATGGGGTTCAGATGGCTGAGGATCGAGGGGCGTACCATGACCATGCCTGCATTACTCCGACGACGGGCTTCATGATTGCGATAGTAGGGAAGAACAAGGAAGAAAGGGAGGATATACGATTGTCGTGGTAATTGAGAGGAGACGTAGAAAGAGTGATCACGATTGAAGAGGCTCTTGATGAATTGGGAGCTGTGGTTCAGTCTGCCTATCCTCGCCTGGCTATCGTCATACTAAGCTTCGACGCTAGGCCCAATTTGGCACAGTGCTTCGCGTCGCCAAGACCAAGACGTTTCCTTGTCGTACAACGTTTCTCTTGACACAATATCACATCTCATAAGGAAGTATTTCTAAGAGATCATTACACCGTCACGAGTTTGAAACGAGACCATCCAACAAAAAATCGTATCGAAGCCGTTTATGAAATCAACTTATCTATCCACCGCATTCTAGGACATGCTTTGAACAGCGAACACGCATGAGTACTCATATACGCTCGACATTACTCGACTCTCACTATCTATTGAGGTCGGTACTAGAACTTCTGGCACACAATCTTCTCACTCAGATCCCAGAGTAGATTGGCACCAATGGGATCTCTTGCCCAGCTTTGAATATTTTCAGGCTGCATCACGCTACTGTCTTGTAAATATGATCCGTTAAGGTCTGTTTCAAAATTCAGTATTAGTACTCTATCGCTTGTAGAATCGATGAAGCATACATAATACATCCCGGGAAAGAACAAAGTTGTACTGACCAGGCGCATCCAAGCATGGATGAAAAGCTGCAAAAACGTGTGTTGCAACACCTTGAGACGGCGACTTTGCCACAAAAGGCTGGTCCCAATAAGACCTATAGCCTAGTTGTCGATCAAGCACCCCTATAAATACACAGCTTACGATTAGCTTTCTAACTTTCCTCGGCTCTGGAGACCACATAATCTCACTTACCGAGTTCCGCAAAGTCCTCCATAGCCACGCTTCTGCTAAGATTGGTCCATATAATACCAGGATGGAGGCTAGCAGAGACCAATCCCTGCTTTCCAAATCTTTGTGCAAGAGCTCTCGAGAACAGCATATTGGCTGATTTCGATTGACCATACGCTGCCCAACGATTGTATGTTTTGCCATTCTACCATTCGGCTGTGTTAGATGCTCAATACTATGAAAATCAGGGTTGGGAGGTTGCTCACTCCAAAATCGATATCCTCATATCTAACAGGCCCAAATCGGAAGCCATTGCTAGACACGTTGATAACTCTGATGGGTTGTCCCCCCCTCAGCATCTTTGGCAAGAGGAGATTGGTTAAGAGAAAGTGACCAATGTGGTTGGTACCAAATTGGCTCTCAATATCATCGACCGTCTTTGTATAAGGGTTTGCCATGATCCCTGCATTATTAACGATCACATCGATATGTTGATCGAATGAATTGATCTCTTCGGCTGCCTTTCTGATTTGTTGCATTGATGCCAGGTCTAACTCGATACATCGGACTCGCACTACTGGCGCAGCAGTTGTGATCTCCTCTGCTGTTGCTTCGGCTTTTGCAAGGTCGCGAGTTGCTAAGATGATACATGCTGGGCCATATTTCGCAATTGTGGTTGCAAATGTGGCCCCTAAACCTCCAGCACTTGCACCAGTAACCAGGATAGTCTTGCTAGCTATAATAGATTGACAGTCTAGTGCAACTTCTTCAGCAGTTGTTTCAGCATTGTAAGAACTCATTCTGAGATGTATTTTCCGTTTTGGGCTTGGATAATCCAAAGAGCAGTGCAAAAGATGGCGAGAAAAGAGTATTACTTTAAGAAAACAGATCTAGGGACCGCTACCCTTATACTTATATACATTGCCGTGCCTTACAGCGAGTTCAATCTGGCAAATAATTATATCATCGCAATCGCTTTCTCTTCTCTGTACCATGCCCGAAATGGCCGCATTTTCGAAAGCAATGTACGAGTGTTTACTTTATTGGATGAAGACTGATTTCTTCTCTCGATCAGTCAGCGGATAACACTGTTCTAGGACTTGCCATAAAGTCAATTCATACTCGAAGACGCTTTGCCCCTTTCGGACCCATTCTTCCTTCGAACGGATTCCTAATGTGGTTAGTGACTTAAGGAGGGTGGAGTTATGAGCCTAACGCCGAACTCCACGGGACTTTTCAGTCAGCATCAACTGACGTAGGTGCTCAATCAGTCTCGTTATTTGTGATGTATTGAAAAGCCCCATCTGTTTATCCATGCCAAAATTACTAGGCTGAGAATGATCGAATAAATAAAATATTTCTACCTTGTTTTGCTTTGTTTTTGATAATTCGCTCGCAAATAATTCATGGGATCCGAAGTGGTGTTTCAACTGGGGACGCAACTGAATGAGGAAGTGGGATTGTATAGCTATGGCGTGAAAGTTCCTGGGCCGTGGAAAAGGGGAAGGCCAAAAGGAGGTCAGTTTTTTCTTTGATTTGAAGCCGTCCTACTTCGATAGCAAATAATTGGTTGGACTGCTTTCCCCTGCTTTACTATTCCTGATGTGTAGCTGGAGTGCCAGTGGACTTTACGAAATAACTACATAGGATATGGATGGCCTTCTTTCACATGTTGACTGGGGTACTTGTTCTCTCCTCGTCATGAAGAATCTAGATTAACCTCACGTATGACAGAAGTCTTCTAATAAAAGGATTTAGCCACCAAAAAAATATCAAAGCAAGACAACGAATCCAGAACTCGGCAGAAGGCACCTGACTTTCAGTTCGTGAATGTCTCGAAGCAATCTAGAGACATAGACGGAACATCAAGAGCTCTCATTCGCAAACATGTTAAACTTAAGCGGAACATTACGAAGGTACATGGAGATGAAACTCCTTCCAAGCGGCCTAATTTACCAATGCGAGAGGCTACTCAAGCCGATGGAGAAGCGGAGATCGAAGATGTGCCATTAAACGTGTTATCTCAGCTCAATCTCACGCAGATTCAGGGAGTGGATCCGTTCAACAGATCACCTATTAGATTAGAACCGTATATGCATGACCTTCTATTATACTGTAAGTAATATCTTAGGCCAAAACTCTGCATATACTATTCCTTGATATTCTAAGGTGTTACAAGACAATCCTCTTAAATATCCTTATATGTCTAGGAGAACGAACTTAATTGTCTTAGACAGGATAGTCAGGGTCTTTGGTCAAAGTGCCTAAGTATACCCTGAGTCTTAACGCACGCTCTTGCATTGACACTCTAGGAAGCAGTTCAAGAAATGGAACATGCTAACAACCTTTACCACAAGATTCTACGACAGCATGGAGGCAATTTTACTCAATCGAGAGACTAGCAGGGTGGAACCCAGTAGCCGAAGTCTGGCTGCCATTAGCATTCCACGACTCCGCTCTCATCCATACTCTCATCGCATGTTCAGACTCATATGTCTCAGGAGCCATGACTGCCACGCGTGGATTGCGACACTTGTATGCTGCCATTTCCATCGTCAATGAACGACTCGCAACTCAACGAGATCTCCATGCTAGTGGTACTTTGACTACCATTGCAACAATCGCATTACTTGAGGTATGCCCCGGCATGCTCTTCCTTCTATCATCCTCTTCCGACGAATCTGACTCATTTTGCGTAGAAAATTGCGGGTCGTGACGAGAATTGGAGGATCCATATGCGAGGTCTGAGAAAGCTCGTAGATCTTCGAGGTGGAATTGAGTGCCTCTATGTGGAACCTCTGGTCCTGCACAAGATATACCGGTCGGTGACACCCAACAAGATTTAGAAGTCTCACACTGACATTAACATAGCGCCGATCTCTATGGATCTCTCGATGCCACGCAGCCACCATTCTTCAACAAACCTTATGCAGGCCTCCATGGATCAAGTCATGAAGGTCGTTTCGTTAGTAACGGGCTGAACACTATCCACAAGGCTATAAACCTAGATGAAACACTGAGAGACTGCATTAATCAACTGGAAGAAGCTATGCTCCTCTGGACAGAGGTAGCTACGCCAAAGCATGCCGCCCGAACCCGTTTTTTGCTTACCAACGTCCAATATGCACTCACCTCCACCAATTTCCGGCAAACATCCGGGATTCAAGGCATTTGGGGAAGCCAATTATCCGAGTTTTGTCGTATTACCTTGATCCTGTACTCATTGAGCATTCTCAATGAGCATGCAACTTCATCAACCTTTGGTCAACAAATTGGCAGCACCTTTCGACGTATGATCACGGATTTAGCTTGTCCATCAGTCGGCAATGCCCTCAATCCAGCATCGCCAAAATGGTTGCTTACCCTTCCAATCGACTTTTACCTCTGGGCAATCTTCCTCGTGGCAAGCGTTACGATGACCACCTTCTACGACACAGAAGACGACACAAAAGAGTGGCTTTTAGCGTCATTCACTGAACTTTCATCTCCTGAGTATGGCAACGTTCAAGATTGGTTTGACTTGAGTTTTCGCCTGCGTCATTACTTGTGGGTACCGAGCATTCATGACCCAAGTTCTCAGTGGCTGTGGTCTGAGGTGGAGCTGAGGAGGAAGCAAGCACTTGTTGCTCGGTTGGCCACACCGGGGTTGGTACTAGAGGTTGATTTCTGAACTCCTTTCGTGCTTTAATAGGTTGTCTAGTTATCATCGCTATAGCAGCCATCGGAACACCACGGGGATTTGCTCTGGTGTTATTGTAATCATTATTAATAAAAAGGAACCCTCATGATCCCCCTCGTGCTCCCGCGCCTAATTTCAAACTCCTGGGGTCTGCTCTACTCTTCGGACGCTCACTGTGGGGTTGATCTTTTCGGATATGTAAGCCTGTAATGCGACATTGAACGATGAGACAGGACATTAATCAGCGATAAATCAGTTATGTTCTTATGTCTGTTGTGTCTTGCTTTCCTGGTCTCAGGTATTAATCCAGCCGATATGAGGTCGCAAGCGACGGCGCTTACAGGAGGTTGAAACACATACCAACATGCAGACCCCTGAATCGATCATGACCTGCCCATACGAAAATGACTTCTATTTCAAGTGCTACGCCACGGCGTCTAAAATAATGACCATAAGGTAGACGGTCATCATGATCGATGTTTGTCTTCTCATGAATCTGCCTTGCGAGTTTTGTCACGAACCCGAAAATTTACTCTCGCTGGCGAGAGGAGCGAGATCGAAATGAGCATCGCTGGCTCACCTGTTCCGACACCGACCCCGGCTCAACCAGAGCTAATAGGATGGGTACCTGAATCTGGGGGGCGAGGAACGTTGAGCCTCGTTTTTAGCTGCGTATTCACGATTTTCTTGTGCACTTGGGTGGTAATACATCCACGAGTCCACGAGCGCAGGCTACTATTCAATTTTCATAAAACTATATTGTTGTTCAAGGCAATCATTGCGCCAGAGTTCATTGCGGTGGAAGGTCTGCAAGAATGGAGCCAAGGGCAAAAAATGGTTCAAAGTTGCAAAGAAGTTACCCGAGGAGAACTCAATCTTGTTCACGCTTTCTTCATTGGCATGCTCGCTTTAAGATACCGGACGCCGAGGGGAGAGAAAGTAATTTGGCCCAATCAGTACGGGTGGCTACTTCATCAGCATTTGATTGCGTGGGATGATCATGTTGCCTGGGGCCTGGATGAGAAGAATATCCGGGATAAAAGCAATGCAGATAGCACCGTAAAGCTGGCAGCACTGATTCAGGTCAGTTGGTTCGTTGCGCAGAGTATTATGAGAACAGCTCATGGCCTTCCACTTTCGGCATTGGAATCAATGACTCTTAGTTATGTGCCCCTCTTTGCCGCAACCTACTTCTTCTGGTGGTTAAAACCGAAAGATGTATTGTCAGCAACGGTGGTCGATTTGCCTGCGATGACGGAACAACAGATGATTGAATTTGAGTCAATGGCAGTTAGCAATATCTTCGACAACGAGGACATTTCAGATTCAATTTCATCCATTTGGGCGCTTACACCACGAGTATTCGAGAAAGAGGCCGAGGACAAGGTAGCAAATTTGTACCAGGAGAAGATGGCTGCTCGAGCGGAACGACCGAATAGAGTTGGAACAGCTGACATGGAGGACTCCGAAATACCAGCTGGCCCGCCGAAGGAGATTGTACTTGCGCATTGGGATCCGGATTTATATCGCTCTAAAATCTGGCCTCTCACTTGTTTGTTTGGATCGTCGTTTCCAGCACTCCATCTCATCAGTTGGCACACAATTTTTCCAACGGTTGTTGAGCAGTGGTTGTGGCGTGGAGCTTCTCTTGTTTCTATCGTTACCATGCTGATATTTATGCATTTTGAGAAAGTTGTGCTTAAATGGGGCGGTTTACTTACCATAACAAGTCTTCTGTCGCCAGTTTTGTATCTCTTGAGCCGTGTTGTAATGATAGCCGGTGTAATCGCGTATTTTAGAGCTGTTGAGCCGGGGATATACGAGACATATGTAGTGGCGAACTATTGGTTTCGCTTTATGTAAGAAGACAGGATATATGCGGGATAATGGCAGATCATTACAACACGAAGATGCTGGTGACCAGATGAAAGTAATAGGTTGTCTATGGTGTTTCAGGAGAATGACAAGTGAAAACTTGGTATGAAGCCACGTCGAAGTCTATAGATGTACAATATTAAAAGTTCAGATGAGCTGCTGCGAAGCACCGCATCACGGCTATAGTGATTACCGGGTTACCCATAATAACATCATGCATGCCGTACTTCAAGATCTCTTCTCTAATGTTGCCGTAAGCAGTCTGCCATTCCATCACAGTCCCTGCGGCACCCATCTCCATCCTCCTTGATTCTTTGGCCTCATCAAGTTCTTCCAGGCTGATACCCACAGGAGTCGTAGCGTTGACAGCATGCCAGAAGAGAGTTTGGGCATGATGGTAAGGAATATCCCAATCATCCTCGGCATGAATGATCGTGATTCGATAGTTGATCCCGTGTTCTTCAGCAATCTTGATGTACCGTGCGATTCTATCTTTGCTCATCCATTTGTCTTTAATCAATGATCTAAGGGATTCAAAGATTCGCGGAAATCTGGCCAGTGGGGAGATAATCGGAATTGTTCCGGCAATACTGTAAGTCGCAGCAAGAGCGGCTGTGTCAACAAATGGAGCGACCAGGACTGTTCCACCAAATACAATAGGTTGGTCTCTTAATGCGAAGTGCTCGGAGACTGCAAGAGTAACAGCAGTCCCCATGGACTGGCCGAAGATGAGAATCCGCGAGGGTGGTATCTCAGCCACTTTGATCGCCCAATCTAGCACTGCTATGCCGTCAACAATGATGCCACTTTCAGACGGTGTACAGCCTTGACTCCTTCCAAATCCTCGATAATCGAAAGTCAGGACGTGGATCCTGCCTGGTGCACCTGCTGATAGTGCTCGGTAGTTGGGAGTTCTATAACCAGAACCAACGGTTCCCGCTGCTCCATGAAAGTGAACTACCAAAAGCGCTTCCGGGTTGTCCTTAAGTAGCTTAAAACCAAGCCGTGAAGTGATGTCAGCCACTTTTCCAGAGGGCTCTTTAACCAATTCGGACTCATGCTTGCGATACAGTTCGGTGGGTAAGATGTGCCATGCATACATAGGCTCATTGTTTAAGGATGGGATAGAGAATGGCGTGACTTGATTACGCAGAAACCCAAAAACCTCCGGAGTGTCGAGGTCCTTGAACCAAGTCATTTGAATCTTGTGAAGGTAAACCACATGTGTTTGGAAGAAGGTGGTAGTGAGCAGTCCGAGGAGGCAAGCGTAAAGCCCAATCCCGACTGCAACGGCGGTGGAGGCATATTTTGTAACACTAATGAGAGTGCTCGTCATCCTATATTGGGTTTAGCTATTGGGAAATATTTATGCTCCAGATTTATCATCGATACGGACGTAGTGCAAAATATAGCATAGAATATTGATGTTGTTTAGTTGATGTCGAGTCGGCAGACATTGTCCGTCAAGGTCCAGCAAATTAAGCGCTGCAGACTGCAGGAAACTGACAACCCCTGTCTGTATAGTGACACCTGAGGCATCAGCAACACGGCGACACTATGGCGGCGGAAAATTAGTGGTCACTGAAAAGTAGCAAATAGATTCACAATCAAGCAATCTCAGAAATAAAAAGTAAAAGTTCTTGCATTCCTACTAAATCTCATCATCATTACTCATTGTTCATCAACACACTACCCAACCATCTGCCTATAAATGCAAGGCCGGGATGAAACGATCATGATATGTTTAGAAGCTGCTCCAACCATCCTCCGATATCCAGTCCATAGTAATATAACATGAAATGCGCGTGCATGTAGCCCGCCAAGCTAACTTACATGCCCGCCAGCCCTTTAGATGCCTCTGCCCCTTGTGGAGTTATATTGTCAGGTTTGCTGATCCGATATCGAGGTCGAGGAATCAAGAGGGTGTATGGACAAAATAAATTTTGCTACGGCTTTAGTTGGGGCAGGCCTAAATAAGTCTGTCAGCACTGCTCTTGCATCAATTCGAGGATAGCTGAGGTTGGATGTAAAAGAAAACATACAGCACCACAGGATCCGCAGCTCTTAGAGCCGTCGCTGGTAGCACCGCACTTGGGGCAATCATTTCCGTGCATATTTGCGGTTTATTATTGTTGTTAGCGGGGTAAAGCTGAAAGTTTGACGGTGCTATTCCGCTCGTGGTCAGCTCTGATTTGTTTGAGGTCTACTTTGATAGTAAGGCTTGTATGCTGACCTTTGATTGTAAATCGAGGTTTGTTACTTGGAAGAGGAGTGTAGTCTGGGTTAAGAAGAGAAAAGTCAAGGTTGTGAGAGGGGTAGTCATTGCAGATAAGGAACTTTGTAATAGCGTCGCATATTGGTGTGGCTGCATGTCATTTAAACCCCACTGTCCTGACATGTGGGGTTATCTCAAAGCAGTAAGCCAACCGAATACTTCACCAATCTAATGGAGGCACGTGGGGAGCCGCGAGGTCATGTGGATGCGATTTGGTTCTGATGCAGATGGACTGGGGCACTTTGGGGCCCCCAAAGACTACCTACGATAGAGCCAAGATATGTGCCTAGATGAGATCGTTGTACCAGTGGTGTAAGAGCAGATGACTTCAAGAGTGGGGAGGAAACTAATGCAGCCTTGAAAGTTAGAATTCACGAGGAGACCAATCTTTGTTGTAGGTAACCGCGCTTCCAGCTACGGCAAGCACCGTTATTGCATGGTAAAGAGAGCAAATAGAGAATCACAAGGCCAAACCCGAAAGAGAAACCTCGTAGAATAAAGTCAAACCGGTCCCGTCCCAGTGGGGAGGCCAAACAGCCATGCAACACACGAATAGGTAAAACCCTGACCTAAAGAGGTCATACCATCTCAACGCCGAGTTGTGATGAGCCCACGCATGAAAGCAAAGAAAGTACCAGTATTTGCAGAAGGTGAAGAACTTTGACGCCCCGGAAATCCCAAACTGCCTTTTCGTCCAAGAGACGTTGATGTTGACGGGCCTACAGGGACCTTGTTATTATTGCTGCTGCTTCGTGTCTTTGTCGTTGGAGTATTTCGTATCGGCGATGCTCCTTTAGCTTGTTCTGCAGGCCCGTCTATTTGTTATTCGATGCCGTGCTGTTTTTTGAGCTGCTCTAAATTGTCCTTGCGAGATTCCAAATCCTCTTTCGACTTGACCATCTTATCTGGCTGATGATATAGTACTGTGTGGGTGATTAGCATAGTTTGAAATGTTTGCAAGGCTGTAGACGCACCAACGAGATAGCGATTTTGGAAGTTGAAGCCATTCAACTTATCGCATGCCTGCTTCGCATCCATTACGTCCTCGAATACGACATATGATGTTCCTTTCGTATTATTGGCGATTCCTTGGCGTATCTGGCTGCATGATGTCAGTGATGCTTTGACGTGTTGCTTTCGACAGGATGTGCATACCGAATTGGACCGAATTTGCCAAATAAATCGAATAGCTCCTCTGGTGTAACGTTGTAGCTGGTTCAAAGTCAGTTTCGCGATCCCATGTATTTCACCACTTCGCATGCGACCCCAGATTGTTTCATGAGAGCATTGACGAACCTCAGATTCTTGACGAACAGTATTCTATGGCATAAAGGGTTAGCACGAGCTCCATGCTGCCCTGGCATCGAAATTATCAAAGAAGCAGGTGCGCATAACATACCGATTGACCTCAGGTGCAAGTTTACCGCCTCGACTCATAGCTTGGCTACCAGATTGCGATGTTCAGATTGTGGTTTGTAAAGGTCAAATGTTGGTCGTCGAAATGTATGGAGATATCGGAGTCGGAGGGGCGTTGATTATCAGTGTCACTTGAGAATTAGGGTCGAGCGAGCTATTCCTCTTTCGAGTCTAGCGCGACTACCACAAAGCTGAGTCAGCAGCTCCAATATCAAAACTGACCTTGGACATTCACACCACAATATTGACTCTTATCTGTGAAACACTGAAATATATCAACAGAATTCTGCAAGAAGTCTTAATTTGATCCCACTTTAAGTTGACTTCTGTCTCCTGGGTCGATGAGCTCATGTATAAAAACGAGTTTTGCCTCCAGCTTCAAGCGCTTATCTTCTTCCTCATCACCCAAAGGACGTCCATGTGATAGAATGAATCTGCTCGACTTACCAAAGGAGCTTTTCCAAGTAATTCTTGTAAACTGTGATTGATAGTAGACTGCAACGAGGATTACGTCTCCGATTGGTCAACAGTGCGTGTTGAGCTATTATTCCCACCTTCAATTATTAGTGATTGATCTTGTTGCGACCTCCCTACTAATGCCACCGCAGGGTGTTTCAATGTAGAAACTATCTATTCGATCTTTACTTCGCGCCTGGCAGATCAATTGAAGTACTCTTACAAGTCAACGTTCTGGTCTTCGTACCTCAAGTACAGAGTTTTGGCTAGGGACTGTTACAAATTTGCATACCTCAAACTCATCTACTTATTGGCATCCCAGCTTCTTTCTGAGGGTGAGTAAGACTGCGGAGATGCCCTGAACAGCAACGTTAAAAGATTATGTCATCTCGGCCTCTTCGCGGGATTCGAAGTGAAACGGCTCAGCGAGACTAAGAACACGCGTGATCATGATCATTTTGCACAGCAACATCATCTTCTTGTTGCAGCGGCTTGGTCAAACACATATTCTCTCACGAAACGACTCGTTGAGAATGAAGTTAGCGAGGGCCATTGGAGCGAAATCTTTGGTTATGCGGTAACAGCGGCTGTATCTGAAGGGCGAGCAGCAACGGCAGGTTTGCCGCGGTGTGGCGAAATGCGGCAATCTGAACGTTTTGAACATCTTATTGCGGGATATGGAGCCATCAAAGGGACGCTGGCTGCGCATGGCGTTTCTATTTCGAGATTTTCTTCTTGGACTTGAAAGCCGAAACATAGCCTTGATCGAGCGTATAGTAGAATACATTTCGCCGAAAAGCAATGGGAACATTGAAAAATGACTACGAAATACTTGAATGTTCTACGATTCTTAGATTCACACTTCAGCCTTCGCGTACCGTCCGGTGATTTGATGAGGCTTATGAATTAAGGTTAGTTAACAAAAACCCCCACCCATCATCGGTCCATGAAATGTGCCATGACTATAGGTGAGTTCCAAAAGTAGTAAAATGAACCACCTGTTTTCTACAGCTCTTACGGGGACGCGAGCAAGTGGGCAGTAGGGGGAGACTTTTTGCTGCTCTTTACAATTTCTATTAGCCTAATTTCCAGCTCTATTAGAATGGGAAAGACTGACAAAGGGTACCTCTAATTCACTGTAGAGGAGTAATCAGCTTCGTTGTCTGGCCTTCGAGCCAGGAAATTCAAGTTCTCTGTTTTATCACGAGTCTTACTTCCGTTTCAGTCTTGCTTTTCACACCAACGAAAGCACAATTTTAAGACTATGCACTATGATACAATCACTTCTATTGTGTGCATATTCAAATGAAATCCTATAGAAAAAAGTTCCTCTCGATATTGGGATGGGGGGGAAATTCGGTACCACACTCCTAGATACGCTCCAAAGTAGACCTATTGTTGTCTAAAGGGATATCTAGGCAAGAAAGGTCCAAAAGGCAATTGAGTAACCCTCCTCACACCGCCTCAACATCTCCTCCAACTTCGTATCCTCAGCAATCAGCAGATGAGGCGTCGGTCAATTCCCAACAGGGCTAGCAGCCTGAACTCGTTCCACATCCTAATCCTCACAGCAGGTGCGATTTGCACATAGTGTATATTCAGCCAGAGGTTGGACGAAAAACTTGCCCTTGAATTCCTCTCTGGCCGCGGAATCCGGCTGGTAGGCCTGAAAATTCATTAAATCAACAAGAGGTTTCGGGAAGCGAACGACCCGAGAAATTAATATGACAACCCTTCGAATCAGATTACACTCGACAATTGACAACCTGGCAGCCCTATCAAAGACTTTACCATGCAACCATTCCAACATCAGGAGATCAATTCCCAGCCCCCATCCCAACCACTAATCACACTCGCTTACACCTGCAAGTAATCATCTAACGGCCCGCCCGTCCTTTCTCCACACTTCAACATAAAAATACATCTTGGATATTCCGTGCCTCTTCCTCTACCGCAGGCGCCAACACTCGTGAAAGAACACCATTTAGTGAGACAAGAATACCTTTCAACAGAAAGCGAGAGTCCACGCCTTATATGTGCCGCCGTGCCGTCCTGGGTAACATTTTATGAGGTTTCGAGGCATTGTGCTGACGTTACCGGATTATTAAGAAAGATATATGAGGATATCTTGTAGGAGATAGTTAAGGTGATTGGAAGATGGAAAGTGAATCGCGATGTTGGAGCGATGGGAGCCGGCTGTTTATCCCTGCAGCCGAAAAGAATCTCAATTTGTTGACTTATTGGGTCGCTATTAGTACCTAGATAGTATCAAGCTAACGCACAAGAGGATTTGAGCGTTCAAATGTGTTGATACCTCAATTATTCCTTCTTTTGGAAACGGTTGGCCTTCCTTTTTAGATCTCCTATTTTCTCAAGCTTGCAGTTTTTGGATTTGAAGTGTCAGCGCACTTTAACTATAAGCAAGGTTCCACTGCATATCTCCCACTTTACCCGTCACCACTTACCCTTCTCAAAACTCGCACGTTTTTGACATGTTTACACAACATATACGATCAGCTTTCTCCACATGTCTCTCAATGGTTATTCGCCTTACATCTTCAGCTCGGCTCTCTCCAGCGAGTCCTTTGCTCCTTTTAAAATGAAGGCACCCACACAGATAGATCACCAAGCCAAGGAAACATCAGCCTTGTGGAGGGGCCAATGAGAGAAATGTTTCATCATCGATGCCACCACATGTTGGAAACATTTCTAAAAGTGAATGCTTTGATATGTTCTTGGGTGGGATCAGGGGACAGGTCACAATTTGGGCTCAGATTGATAAAGGAACTCGATGTCGAGACTTGAAGATTTTGAGGCTGTGACGTCTGTGTATTTTGATACAGTGCTTGCAAAACAGTTTCTAGTATTTTTTAGTTGAACTATTTGACACTATCATTGTAGTCCGTCAGTTATGGCTTCCTCAGATATGCCTATGTTATTCATGGGTATCCCACCACTAGGAGTGAAGTCAAACCCAATCAATCCACCTTCGCTAGAAGCACTCAGCCAGGCACTCTTCTCGATCCTGATTGCCATAAACATTAGCTTTGTGCTCTGCCGTTTGTCATTCAAGATAACTTCTGGGTTCACCATAGATGATGGTAAGTCATACATGCTCTAGATGGTCGTCGTGGCTAACATCATCACTGCAAAGTCTTCATCATTCTAGCATCACTCTTAGGAAATGCGCAAACAATACTGATCCTCACCTGTAATTTTTCGCCTACTTGCAACGAATCTCTCAACCTACTAAGTTGACAAAGTAACCAGATGGGCACGTCACGGCTGGGATATTCCCTTAACATGGTTCGATGCTACATACATGAAAGTACGAGCATCATCTCCTCTGTCACTTATATTCCGTAACTTAGACATTCCCAGAAAATGCTCTACGCTCAAACAATGCTTGCCTACGCCTCACTTCTTTTCGCAAAGATCTCCATCCTCCTCCTCTACCTCCGCATCTTCACCATAAAACGCATCATCCGGCAGATTATCTACTTCGGCATCACCTGGACGATTTTAACCTACTCACCCTTCGTAGTCACCGCATCCTGGTACTGCGCTCCGCATATTGGGGAGGAATGGAGCATGGGAGTGGCGTTGAGATGTAGACATTTTGACAGTTGGCAGATTGCGAGTAGTGTTATGGCGATCATTTTGGATGTTTTTATATTAGTACTGCCAATGCCATTGATCAAGGACTTGCAGTTAAGTAGGAGTAAAAAGGTTGGGGTTGTTTTTGTATTTTCTACAGCGAGTTTGTAAGTACGCGGAGTATAGGAAAGATTCTTGGTGGCTGAGCTAAGAAGAAACAGTGCGTTGGTATGCGCTGTTCTTACGATGGTATATCGTATCAAGCTTCGTCATTCTGAAGACCCGTTCTGGACAACGTGGGAAGCTATAATCACAAAGTAGGCGTCTTCTCAAACCCCGATTCCAATCTTTCTTGATTATCGTCATATTAATACCTCTCAGCATCGTCGAAAACAACGTCGCAATAATCGTAGCCTGCGTCCCCGGCACCTTCTCCTTCTGCAAAAAGTTCATCGCTCCCTCCCGCCTTTCCATAAATTTCAGGAGTTTTATCTCAAGTTCCACCAACTCAACTGGTTCTGCCTCGAGGGGATGTACATCTCGAAAGGATTCTGAGGGTACTATTTGCCTAAGTAGTGTTGGAGGAAGCTCTTTTTTGAGTCCGAGGACTCTAGAATTCTCGAAGGGCTATGAGGAACTGAATTATGACCCCGAAAATGGAAGCAGAGGGATAACCACGAACGTGAGGTCTTTGCCGAAGGTGGTGAAGGTCGATGGGTGGGAGCGGAATGGGGAGAGAGGCATCATGAGGGAGGTTGGGATTGAGCAGCGATACACGTGCATTCCTATCTAAAGTGTGAAGGCAGAGTTCTAGATACTGTGTATGGTCTACGAATGTACTTGGATTTCACTTCTTGTAACGGTTATTTTGTATTCTATAACCTCGACAGATCAAGTCTCGAAAATAAATAGTCAACAGTGGTTGCACCTACGGTAAATTTTCAAATCTCTAAATCCTTAGCTACATTTCCTTTAACTAGGAACATTTCTTCACATCACTAAAGGACTATCCTTTAATCTGAACAATTTCTCACAGTACCAAACACACCGACAGATCCCCTAACAACCTGTCCCCATCTCACCCAACCCTTTCCCCTCTCAACACAGGGATATATCCGAAGACGCACAGTTCTTCTGAAAATCCTCACTATTCATCTTTGTCGCCACCAGCGTCCCCGCACTAATTTTAAAATCTGCATTCGCGCCCACGAACGGCAACGGATTGGCCCCTGTAAAATTCGACGTCTTATAGATCTTATACGCACCAAGCGTCTTCTCGAATGTGAACGTGCCGGTGGCGGATACGACTTTGGAGGCGCGTGTGCCCACTTGTGGGAGGTTGTACCATACTTTGGCGGTTGGGGTAGTGGTAGAGGTTGTTAAGGTGGAAAGTATCTAATGGTGTTAGTGGATGCGGTGAATTGAGGAGGAAAAGGCTTACGGCTACGCGAACCATCCAGCGACCAGTGCCACCACGATCCTGCTGAGCGAAGCTTTGGGATGGGAGGATGAAGATGTTGGTAGTGAGATCTCCGACATAAGTAGCACCTGCACTCGTGATCACAAGTGACTTGAGGGAGTTTGTGCCGATAACATCGCCGAATGTGTAGTTCTTGATGGTGTTGAACCCGATGTAGACTGGCCCTTGAGGTGGGATTGGAGGTCTGGAGTCGAAGAAGCCTGGGAGCTCGACTGTTGAGAAAGGAGTTAGCTCTGCATTGTGCTTGCATTGTGCTTTCTATGAAGAAACAAAGAGCAGAAGATTTATGCATACCTCCGACTTGGCTGACTTTCTCTCCAAGATTTGAGCCGGTAGTTTTGACATAGGTGTATGCTACTGTGCTTGGCGGCGGATTTCCGTGAGCAGTGAATGTTCCATTGTAAACCACAACACCAGCTGCCGTAAGATCGAGGGCACCTTTGCGAAGGATGAATGGTCTGACTTGGAAAGGGTCTGAGAGCGTGACTGAGGCAGGAACTGTGTTCATCATCTTGTCGAAGATCTGGAAGCAAGTCTCCTGGAAGGCTGCTTGTGTTCTCATAGCCTTGATAGTGACAAGTCCATCTGATTTGAAGATTCGATCATCTGACCGCTCTGTTATGTTCAATGCTGTCACGAGAGGGCCTCCTTTAGAGCCTGTCTGATCGAGGTATTCATTGATATTGTTTGGATCGAAAACGGCTGGGGTAGTATCGAATGGCAGTCGACCAGACTCACTCGTTGTTATTAGCTTCAGCCATTAATTTTTGATTTCATCTCACCACTTACTTTTCTCCTTCGACAGGGATTCCGCCAATATCACCAAAGTCAACGCCATGCACACCTCCAATTGAGTGACCGCATGCAACTGCTTGAATCATTTCCGTCTTGCTAAAGCCAGCCCGCTCAAAGGCGTCGGTAGCAAATTTCAAAGTGTCGGCTGGACCAGGAACACCGAAAGGTCCGGCTTGTGTTGCATCGACTCGTCCAACTCGAAGCGGCAAGCGATGACTAGCAGGATCGCAAGTTGCTAACGAGTCTGCTAAGCCCTGAGGTCAACGTTAACAGAAAGTTGCTGCATGAGATGTTGTTTGGCCTTGACTTACTACTCCAATAAGATCTGCCATAGACAGATAGACACTCGTGAATTGGTCGAACTGTGAATGTAAGCTTGAGAACATCAAAGAGGTGTTGCTGTCTACTCACTTGGCCGATTGAAACATCGATAAACACACCAACATTCTCAGGACGACCTCCTTCAAATCCAATAGAAGCATCAAGGCCACTAGCATTTTGTCAAAACATCGAATTTTATACCAAGAGCTATACAACTAACCCAAGTCCAGGACCAGCAATGTTCTTCGTGATACAATCATGGAAGACAAGTCGAATCCATTCGGCTGATGTTTGTTGTCCTTCAAATGGAGGAGCACCGAAGTTTGTGCCACAGGGACTAACTAGACTGACAAGAGTGCCTGGCTCAATGAGTTGTCTCTCCATAGCCTCAATCTTCTCCCATAGTGTAATGCCATTTGCATCAGACACTGATTTGGGATCAAGAGCTTGAGCGGCTGAGAGCAAAGAGAGTAAGATGGGGAACAACATGGCTCTTGCTGGAAGTAACTACTCGGTTGTAAAAGGAGGATTGGAATCGAAGTGATTAGTTGGTAGAGAAGTAGAAAAGTTGCTGAAGAAAAGGAACTAACTTTATACTTTTCTGAAGTTGCACTGATAATGTAGGGCAAATCTCATGATTACCAAAAGAAATCATATTGAAAGCGTGGAAATTGATCTATTGTGTCTACTACCATGTGGAAACTTTGACTTGACGAATGGTGTGCCGCTCGGTACCAAAAAGAGGTCGAGGCTGATCTGAAAGGATTGTGGGCTTTCTTTCTGCATCGTCTCATAGGGAGTGGAATCACTTATCTCAAGATAGCATCGTGACGAGCTCGTCTAACACGCCAATACATAGATACTTCAAATTCCCGTGCAGATAGACGCCCAAGCTGAAGGGAGCAGCCTACCTAATTAATGAGAAGCAGTATATGGTTGAAAGTAATCATAATGACTTGATTGGCTGCTGACCAGTATGATTTTTGACAGAGACCGTAGAAGAGCGGTAAGGTCGTGCCAAAAAAAATTGTCAATCACACCTTACCATGGTTTCCACGTGTAAGGGTGCTTCTCAAACGGTAATCAGAGCGTTGAGAATGGTCTCAATGGTGATCCACAGGTCTACGAGCCGCTCAAGAGGTACCCGAGGACATGGTTGTCGTATGATGTCGGATTTCTAAGAGAAGTCTCGAGTGGATTGAGGAGCAAGGCGAGCCTCAATCAAGAGAGGTTTGTGGTCTGCATGGCTTGGTATCAACACCTATTGAATGTTCTTGAGGGTTGTTGCTTTACCATATAATGTCAAAGAGTATTTTCACTGGTGGAATTACTCTTCGATGAATGAGCGAAAACGGCTCTCGTACACGCATGTACTGCATTCCCGCCTACCGCCTCTAAACCATGCTGCATGTGCCGAAATCCTCCAGACCGGTGGGAATCCGTTCCAATGATACTTTTCCCGCATGAGCCAGGGGCAGAAGTTAAAATCCAATTCAGCTCAAACCCCAGAGCTGGGAGACGACCATGCAATGTAGCTCCCAAGGCCAAGGTTATACATTTCTCGGCACTGTAACCAATCGTTTCTACACTACCGGTCAGCTTTTCTAGCCCATTCTCTATTGTGGCTTGTTGATAAATATCCCTCGTATACGAGCAGTACAGTACATAGAGTATTAGAGGGGCAACGCCACGAAGATCTCGGTCTGTTTGGTTTAGTCTTACGAAGGCGGGTTCGGGGATTTGTGGCAGTGCTTGACCAGTAGCGGCAATGGTAATGAAAACAAGCTCACTCGCAATATATTCTTATCCAAAACTAAGTTTCAAAAGCCCGAAAGCGGCATTGGCGCTTCTAAATTCTCGTTAGCAGTAGTGTGCGAATGTTTTCGAGACGGGTCAAAGTCTTTGATAGTTGAAAACTGCGTATACCTATTTGCCTTTACTCTTCTGTTCCGTAATCCATCGACTTGGATGCGCAGCAGAGCCCTGAGAAAGCCTCAAGATGTATCTCTGTATTTCTCATGCACTTACGCCGCAATGTTGAAGCGAGGGGTCACATTGTCGTAAATCCATATTAGGAAGGCTTGGCAAAGAACATCTGCGAATCGCAAGCTCAATCCTGCGGGAGAACCCTTGCATTCAACGAACGATGCACAGTGGGAGAAATCCGGTACCGACCCGTGCTAGCTCTCCTTCGAAAAGAAATATCAGACGCAACTCGAGATCGTAATCAGAAAAAGGTGACATAATTGAGTGCGTCAAGATTCAGGAAGCCACGCCAATCTTCAAAACTCTCCTTGCCCCCATCAAGCATCCATCACATCTCAACAGCGTATCCCTCTCCAGGACTTTTCCTGGACACCTGAGCGCATCCGATCTCGCATGACTATGGGCGACATGATTTGTTTATCAGAACGCGGATATAGAATGGCTATTGCGATCTTCGACGTCCAATGAACAGAGTACAGGAGTTTCTGCTCAATCCACTCAAGGGGTTCCATTCTTTGGCAGGTATTTTGATATTTACTTTGCTCGAGATTCTGGGGAAAACCATCTAGCGGATATATCCAAGACACAATTGTGATCATAGCCTCCGCATTCGTGGTTCTAGTCAGTTTCAGAATCTGGGTAAGGAAGATATGTAGGCTATTAAGAACATGGAAGCAAAAAACGGAAAATATGGAGAGAGAAGATGGAACAGATAATATGAAAGGTAGTTGAGATTGGGGTTAAAGACGAGTTGCTCCACGCTGGAAGGCTGAAAGAAGGTGGTTGGTAAGTGATGCTCCCTTGGTCACGTTCACGGCGGAGAATGCTAGCGAGGCATCGGAAGAGGAAACAGATGCTAGTAGAAGCCTGGAAGACGACCTGCCACATTCGGAGACTGGGAGACGAGTATACTAAATGCACATTATTGGGAATGTGGTGAATAACATCTGAACCCCCTCCTTATGTAAGAACGTAGGTTAAAACTCTGCGTATACCAGTCCTTGATTCTCCTAGGTATCGTAAAATTGCCTGTAGGATTTCCTCGAAGCTCTAGAAGAATGAGCATAAACGTCCTAGATAGAATAGGATAATGTTTCTTATTCTCTTCTCCTGAACAGGACAGTCAGGACCTTTAGATGAAGTGCTAGGCGTACCCAGATTTTGATACACGCTCCTACCTTTCCTGTAGAGACTTCATCGATGAAAGACTGCACTGCCTTCAATCCATGATTTGTCGCGAACGCAGAACCAGCTATCGGTCTCGCTACTATCATTGCCAGCAGTGCTCTGGTCCACGCTCGCATATAAGCTCCAGCCTCTCGCTTCCAACAACTCGAGCAGCCTCAGTAGAAGCAATCTTGTCTTCATGGTCTCCTCGCCGCTCGCCCACCATGGACGTCCCCACAGCTTGAACTCTCGTGCATTCAAATTTTTGTCTTTCCAGTCTTCATTCTGCCATAATTTCATGTGCTTCAGAAGATGCCCCACATCTGAGATCAAGCCCCCATCAGCACCAATCAACCTCAGTCTATCCGACATGTTGAAGCTTATAGCAAACCAGTCGCTCTCGGGGGGTGGCTGTTGTTGCTTTCTGAAGATCATTGTGTCCTTGTCGAATTCTTTCTTGCTTACATCTGTACTTGCGTGTAAAATCCACCCTTCACTAAAAAGGTATGCAAAAACCTCGCGCATCAATATTCTCGATGTGATTGCATCTGAGCCCTGACCCCTCCATGGATAGCCATACATTTTATATTCGTACGATCCGCCATATTTCCGTTCTCCTTGTAAGCCCTTTTGCCAATTGCTCTTAATTACTGTCTTCATTGCAACAACATCTGAATCAGGAAAGTGAAGCATACGAATGCGATCGCCTTGATGGAGCGAAAGAGAGGCAAAAACTGTCTGGGCAGCAGCTGCATATGCTGGGACGGCTTCTTGGAATGTTGGAGGTTTGTCGATGATAAGTTGACTCTTCTCGGGCAAAGAAGAATTCATTATGTAGAGAAGTGATGGGAGCGATGTGATGTGGTTTTGTTGTAGGTCTGCGGACAAGTTTTCGGATCGATTCGCAATTAAAAATAGAGTAGGGCGCTTGTGTGGTAGGTTAGGAACCGCAGTTGATGACCTCGACAATTTATATAACTTGTGCAGCTCGGTGGTTGCCTGTGGTAGTGCTCTAGAGGAGGCTGAGTTCATGTTGATCAATCCTATGATGAGATCAACCGCCGGGTACAGCCGAGACCAAGGAATTGTTCGGGACAGAATTTACGAAATAGTCACCTCCTCATTATTTTCAATATCAATCTGCAATCACATCCCGCGACACGAAAGCCGTTGTGTCCGAACCTGCTGAATCGGAGGACTCGTTACATCTCGGTATCATATCGCCATCTCGAACCATGAATTCAGGGATGGAAACACGCACTGAGTTGAGAACTAAAATACATCCACGGTACTTTACCATGTTGAGTCGGTATTGTATACTGGCAATTCAGCTCAGCTTGCATCAAGGGCGAGCATGCTTGATAGTATGCAATTTCGTGCCTCATTTCAAACCTCGGTCAATTTTATGGTCACATGACCCTATTTCACGCTGCCCTAGTTAAGTTTTTTCTAGTAAGTGCATTTTTATTTTATTTACTGCAAGTAGGAAATCAGAGTTGAAACCCCGTAAGGAAACACTTTGAATCTTTTCATATTTTGAAGATATTGTCTCTCTAACCATGAAAGGTTGACGACCATTATTGACCAGGATTGCCTTTCGAAATTCACTCCACTAGCTAGGTTGACAACGAGAATGGATGAAAATTGCAATTCATTAATGCAAGGTGCTCATTCGCAGGTAAATATCTAATTCACCGCACTCTCAAATATCGCATAAGTTAAGTTTGCAATTAGAATTTCATCTTCATGTTCTTCATCCAGCTGAGGTCCTCCTTTCCCGTAGCGATTGCTTCTTCGAGGCCAATATCTCCGCCAGTGACACTAGTCTCGATCATGGAACCCGGACCAAACACAGCATCCAAATTTCTTCTAGTCTGAAAACATGCCAGCATTTATTCCGCATCCATATTTCGAACCACTTACATGATCAATGACATTGAAGCCCTGAGCATAGACCGAGGTGAGTGGGTTGACATTTCCATCTGGCGGGTCGTCGATGTGATTACCGTCCCAATATTGAGGGGGAAGGAAGATAGAGGTGTCCTTGATACGCTGGTCGCGAGCCTTCTGCTCAGGTACATCCTCCTTGTACCGCTTTTCAACCTCCTCTCGACCTCTGCCGACCAGAAATTCAATGCGTGGCTTGCGAAGTCTCTCGAAGATGACGAGGCCTTCGGTAAGAAGGCGTTTCTTTAGATGAGCTTTATCGATGCACGTAGCAAGGCATTTGGCGTCTTCTATACATTGAGAAGCACCCTCGAGATATGTTAGTAATTCCCAGAGTGAAGATAGACAGTGAGCTTACCATGGCAAGAAGTGAAAGCATCGCGTGATAAAGATCTCCTAACATGACAACTTTCTCCCTAGATCACTCCTTCAATGGAGATTCGTCTAAAAGTCGCCAAAGATAGCACTCGGCCTGAACGGTCTCTGCAATGTCAAGGAGCTTGAGTACGCGTGGATCAAAGCCTGCGAACTTTTATTGAACATGACCCCATCTCACCCTGCTGAAACCACTCGCCTTTCACTCCTTCCTCCTTAGAAGTACTGAATGAAAGATTGGGCTTGTCATCGAAATCACTCATATTGAAGGCAACCAGGACACGCTGAGGACCAAGCCAGAAATTAGCAGACTTAGTGAACTCAACTAGCTCAGGGTGCTCTGCAACAAGAGTGCGTGGGATATTGATGTTGTAAGTACTCAAATGACTTGCTGTTTTGGGGGGTTCTCCATGGCGATAGTCTGTCTGATGACTGAGCTGATTCCTAGACAAGTTATGTACAGTGATGAAATTAATATTAAGACATCTACATACCATCGGCACCAACAACTAAGTCAACATCCTTCATAAAAAGACCGTTGTTGCATGAGATCCATGGGGTGTGTGCATAGTTCACGGATAGTACATTATGACCGTGGAGGATCTTGACACCACACTTCTTAGCGACTTCTTCCAAGATGCATTGCAGACAGAAGCGAGCAAAGCCCCTAGTCCTATGTTCGTGTTAGCTTCAGGGAATGAATCTATGGAAAAACACTAAGAAAAAGACAAAAATCTTAGGGGAGACCATAAATATCCTCTATCTTCTTTGTGTCCAGGTAAGCAAAGACCTGGCCAGTGGTATAGCCACCATGGTTGATCTTTCAACACTCCTCAGTCTACTCCTCCAAAATCTCGCGGAGGCCAAGGTCACACAAGACTCTGACAGTATTAGCGCGGTACCGATTGGACCACCAATGTTTTGAAGACCTATATGGCGTTCAAAAGTGGTGACATTGTGTCCAGTCTTTCTGAACGCAAAGGCGGTAGTCAGACCTGCGATACCGGCGCCGACGATGACGATTTCGAGGGACTTGAAGGCATATTTGGTTTGACCTTCATGGAGTGCTTGCTCTCGAAAGAAGAGGGGGTGTTTACCATGTTTACCACTCAGAAAAGTGGCCATTGTTGCGGTTCTGGGATGTTATCTGCGGAAAGGTGATTGTGCTGATGGTTGATGAGCTTTTGATGGAATTTTGCTTAAGGAGGCAAAATTCGCCTAGCGTCCCGGAGAACTAGCGAGCCGGTTGGTTAATATCATTGGGCGACGAAGTTGAAAGTGCCTTTGAAGACTTTTCGGGATCTTTTACTTCCGGGGACTCCTTTGGCCTGGTCCAGCGTATCTCACAAGTGCCTTTTGAGCAATTCTATTGCACACAAACCATATTCCTTTTTGGACCAAGCTGGAATATCTCATAAGTTGTCTTGTGATGTTTTTCTCCTCGCGACATCTTTGAATTGGTTCGCATATTTCATTAAAATCACTTTGTATTGAAATTGTTGGACACTATGTGTGTTTGAATGTTCTCATAGGTGACCCCTCCTTGAAAATTTGCCCAAAGAACCCTGTGAATTGCTTTTTAATGAAACCTTCCCCTGGCTATCAATGAACGTAATTCTTGCTGACTGGCGGGAGAAGGTAGGTAATTCTCTTCAGAATTAAAGGACCCTCACACCGCTTCTCCCCTGCTGTGAAGGAGAATGTAGGAGTGTGCTGCTAGCCTCTGAGTACACCCAGGCGCTACTCCAAAGACCAGGGAATACAACTTATTATCTTATCCTATTCAGGATAATTAAGCTCATTTTCCTAGAATTTAAAGGACTATCTAGTGTATTATCTTATGGTATCTAGGAGATTTAAACAGTGGTGTACGCAGACTTTTGACAGGGGATCTTGGCTAATTCTCTTCAGAATCAAAGATCAATCACACGACTGCATCGAGGTCTTGTAAGTAAGTGTAAGTCACTGCTACCTGAGTACCCCAGGTGTTAACATGATCAAGCGCAGAAGTGGAATGAAGTGACTTTTCATTCTGCATTGGACAGCTTGCTAATTTTTCTTTCCGTGATTGTAATATAAGGCTTACTTTTCGAGGGGAACCAGGAAAGTTGTATTGTCTATATGATAGGCCATAACTGTGTCGAGGCTTGGGGTTAGTGATTTTCAAGGTCCTGGACGTATTGTATTGTATTTAGAGACTGTCGGTAAGTGAAAGAAGTTTGTGTAATTTTGAGCTGCAAAACTTTTCTACTATTCGTAGTGCCATAAAGCGCTTGATGAAAAGATAATGCTGAGCTGTGGCTTGCCAACCACTTCGGTGTTTGAGTCTCAAATTGTATAGCTCAGCTTCCTTATCTTCATACAAATGGGATTATGTTCCTGAAAGTCGTGTTTGACTAGATAATGAAGTTTATTTCTTTGAACTTGGATCAAATTAGATGGAATATTTTCAGGTGCTAGTACCGCACAAGCTCTCGGAATTCACATGTCCTGACAAGGCATTTCTCTATAACACATCTAGAGATGAGCATAATCGTTCCACGAAATTTTAAGAACACTATTAAGTCACTACTATTGCTTTAGAAGTATATAAAATTCCTATGATGCTCTTCTAAATATTGACTTGAAATTGGACGGAGGGGGTGAATCAACTGCATAATTCCCCGGCAAATCAGTAATTTGAAACAAATGGACTCCCCCGAGCTATCGTAAACCTTATTAAAAAACGTATAAAAAAACTGAAAGGCGGATTGGGGAGAAAAGGGGCTGGGAGGGAGATGGTCGGTCATCAGCTAGCTCGGACAAAAGTAATGCCGTGCAGCAATGAGGAAGTCAACGACATCTCAAGAAACTACAAACATCGTGGGGAATTCACATAGCACCGAGTCTCTCCTCAATGTTAATGCACCTCGTGGCTTAGGTAACTCAAAATGCGAATATTTCTTAATTCGGCCGTATAGCGGCTACCTGCTGGTGAGCACAGGTCTTTAAACGGCCGCCAGCAGCCAACATAGCTGATTGACAAACGCCGCAGCGCTTGAGTCACTCCAATTATTCATATAATGTAAATTATGCAATATCATGGGCAGTGGTTTTGGTTCTCTGTTTGCTTCATTTATTGCCTCTGGTCCTCTAACAGGCATCGGGCAAACGGGGAAACCGGCAGACTGATTCTGGAAGCTACCCATCCTCTCTTATGGCAAATCTGAGGCTGCCATCACATTTATGGCTTAGATGTTTCAAGACCGTGAGGTTGCAGCAGATCATACACTCATCTTCATCGAAGATTGCATGCTGAAAGACCAACATCCAAGCATGCCAAACATGAAACCTGGAACCAACATCAAAGCCTCCTTCAATCCTTCGTTGCAATTTCAATTTCCATTGCACTCTACACATGTATTTCCAATCTATCGGCCTCAAATTTAAAGCGGGTAGCACTTACTGTCGCTTTCTTGCTGGTTCGACGTGGCTGCGGCATGTTCGCGCTTCGGTTGGCCTTCTTCCATTCATCTTTCGTCTTTCATCTACACCACAATACAGCTTCCACACCTTTACACCTTGCCAGACGCTTTGCAAACTTGCGGACGTGAGCTTGGAATCTCTTTACGATGCCGTCACAGCCCGTTAAGCATAATGCTCAACGTCAGCGACTTACCGTAACGCTGAAGAATTTATGTCGCGACTATCCTGCTGGCGGTGGTGTGCTTCGGGAGTTACTACAAAATGCAGATGACGCCAAAGCTAGAAATGTGGTATGTATCGGAACCTAAAATCACAAATACATATTCCTGATTAGTGTTTAGAAATTTTACCTCGACGAAAGGTCGTACCCGCTTGATCCTCTCTTCAACAAGGTTGCAAACAAAGGTCAAAATGAGCTTCAGAAGTTCCAAGGACCTGCTCTTCTTGCTTTTAACGATGCTATCTTTACTGAAAAGGATTTTACGAGCTTGTCACAACTAGGTGAATCTCTCAAAATTGATGATGGCACAACTACTGGCAGGTTTGGTCGTGGTTTTAACACTGTAAGCAGGCATCAGTTAGATGGCCAAAGTACACACATTGACAATTTAGGTCTATAATTGGACTGATTCACCATCAATTGTTTCTAGAGAATTCATCTCGATCCTCGATCCACACGAACGTTGGTCTGAGGGTGGTCCTCGATATGACTTTGTTCAAGGCTCCAAAGAAGAAGATGTGTCAAACCACATGAGTGCTTTCCAAGCCCTGATCGAGGATACGACCAAGCCACTTGAAGGTACGATTATTCGTGTCCCACTACGTACTACAGAACAAGCACTCGATAGCGAGATTTCCGACAAAAATGCCACCGTTTCGGAAGTCCTAGAAGTTTTGCAAAAGTTTGCTGCAGAATTTGGCAAGAGTGGATTGGTATTCATGAAGAATGTTGAGCTCATTACCATCGGATCTACCAATGGGCCAACGATTGAAATCAGCGTCATAAATTCGGATGATGTTCGATCGTGAGTATCACCCTCTTAGGCTGTCAAGCCTTTTATTTTATTATTTTATTTTTTTGGATATTGTACTAATAATATCAAAAGAAACAAAACTAAAGTTAACGACGCTATCAGAACTTCATTGCAAGACCCTAAGTTTAACTTCGATCTCTCTTTTGAGATCACGTTGCAATTAAAAACCCCTCAAGAATCGAAGCAAACATCGTTCGCTGTGCACCATCGCATTATGTGCAAGTCGATGGACAAGAGCATGCGCAAATGGGCTGACCGAGAAAAATTAGCTCCATGGGTTGCCGTCGCCGCCCCTCTTCAGGTATGTGATAATGGTTCTTTCTAAGGAGAGAAAATTCAAGCTATTCTCTTGTTGCATTCTGAACAATTGATCTGGTTCTCTGAGAATATCAAAGTCAATTTGTTTCATTGTTCTTCAAGGGTGAGGGCAATAAAAGGCGATATATGCAGAGATTTTACCTGTTTTTTTGCGGTGCTAATTGAATTATCCAGGAAACCGACTCAGCCCCGTTTCAAGGTTCTCTGTATGCCGTGCTCCCTCTCCCGATTCCCATCGAGCAACCTGTGCACATACACGGCCTTTTCAGCCTATCACCAGATCGCGCGCGACTTGTCAACCTAAGTGATTCGAGCATCACTGATAAGGATCCAGCAAACTGGAATAACTGGCTATTTCGTGAGCAAATTCCAGTCGTTTGGACTCGACTCCTCGAACATTTGGCTAGAAACCATCCATCTTCTAGGTCCTTTCAGCAATGGCCACGAAGCCCGACTAATCCCCACGATCCCCTGAACAATTGTCTCCAGGATGTGATCAAGATCATTGCCGAAGGTGATCTTTGTGTCTGGCCCACCATTGCCGGACACAAGACAGTGAAGGATAGTCTCTTAGACACCAAAGATATTTCACCGTCCTTACGCAATGCTTTTGTGGAGGCCATGGTACCGATCATTTACAGTAATGGGGAAGTCCGAAATCGCATAAAACACCTTTTCGTGGACCGAGAGCTGAATGCTAGTCAAGTCTGCACCTTTCTGAAGGACAAGGAGGCTTTGTTGCAGCCTACAAGCAGCCAATCGAAAGTTGAGATTCTTGACTATCTGTTGCGAGGAGCTCGAATTACCAGTTTCAGCACACTCCCTTTGTTTCCCTTGAAGAATGGGACATTCACCTCAGCTGACCTTGGTGATCTACGAGTCGACCGTTGCGATAATCTCGAAGAGGCTTTGTTCATGCAGGAAAAGGATCACACCATCGACCTTTCTATGCTTAGTCAATCGAGCAGTCTCATCGATATGCGCTGTAAAGAGGGAACTTTTGGCAATATCTTGACCTTCCGATCTGAGCATGCGCTCAAAGATTACTTTCTGAAATATATTTCGCCCAATTCTAGCCTGAGCGATGTGATTAGTTTGGATGCAAATGCCCTTGCATTTGCATCGGAGTCTGCTCAATCATGGGTTTCGAAGGCCTGGAAATGGATCGCAAAATACTGTGTCAATATCGATATCATTTCCGACATATGGTTGATTCCGATCGCCAACGAAAAATACAGAAAGATTGTTCCGCGCCATGCAACCTCGGAGGCCATTCACCCACCAGCGGATGCGTGTGGGACGTTTATGAGAGCACTAGATCACCAAAGTTCATTTCAAACCCTTCTGATTGATACCAACACAACACTAGACGTTGATATGCTGACCTTACTTAAGGGAAATCCAAAATTTCGTGTTCAAGACGGGGGTGATCTGGTTGACTTTGCCAGTTGGCTAGGAAAACTTCCCACGTTCGTCAATCCACTCCCAGAGGATGCCAAAGAGAGCATCATTGAATTTCTGCATCAAAAGCTTCGAGAGTTATCTATTATAGAGCTCAGGAGGATCGCCAAATCCTTGCAATATCTGGAGATTTTTCGAAAGCTGGTCTGGAAGACCAAGGGAGAGCATGCGTAAGTAAGAGACGCTTTTTGGGCATGACGGGTCCTCCCTTCAAAATCATCTGCACATGTGATCAAGTTGGGAAACACTGGTCTCAAAATTCTGTCCAGACATTCTCTCTCGTGTTATCACGGGCAAAAACCTTGGCTCTAACATCGATAATAATACTGATGATTATCTGCAACTTCCGCGAGGATTTAGCTAACATATTACAGGACTTTATCTCAAGCTTGGACAAGTATGAGCGCCTATGCTACTTCCCTAGCCGTGTCTACAGGTTTTGCTATTCCAGAACTCGAAAATGTTCAGTTTCTCAGCGCTAGCGGCCCAATATCAAAAAGTCATTTTGAAATCATTCAGAACCTCAACCTTTGTCGATGCCTAGAGGTTGACCAAATTGTTCAAGACTATATCATACCAGCCTGGAACAGCCCGCAGGCTTCGAGTTGGAGGTTTTCATGTAAGTATCAGCTCTCCGAGTTGATCTTTGACAGATACTACTTTCTACCAGCGAGTTTTCAGCAAAAGCTTCAATACCTGCCCATTGTTCCGATCCAAAAAGTCAATGGAACCAGAACATCAAACTTTGGCTGTTCTTCAAGACTCATTGATCATCTTGCCAAGAATATTGTTAGCCTATTTTTCGAAGACGAAGAAGTTCTACCATGTGACGACATATCCCGAAAGCCCAGTGTTAGGCATTGCGGCTTGAAGATGCAACTTGATCAAGAATTAGTAGTAAACAGAGTCAAGTTCTATTCTAGCTGTGATCGGCAACCAGCTAGAATACATAGGCGAATCAGCAAAATGATACGATCTCAATGTTCCTGGTTGTCGGATGCCACAAACTCAAATGATGTTGATATTCAGACAATCAGAACATCCAAGTGGCTTCCAGTGATCGATGATGGAATTATGGTACTGAAGGCTCCCAATGAATGTCGTAGTCGCCGCGACATTCTTCTCATCAGTTCAGTGATGCCTACATTAAACGTTGTTCCATTGGCGGACTGGATGACCCGTCTTGGGTGGAACGAGACGATCCCTAAAGATATTCTTGTCCGTCAATTGACACATGGTATCAAACAAAAGCAACTAGATATTGTCGACGCCGTGCTCAGTTACATTATGAAGAACGGAGGAGTGGAATTATGGAAAGATGATTTGATTAGCATGTCATTTGTTCCCACAACTAGCTCATACTTGATGCCATGCCAAGTCTTCTCACCAGCAAAAATCCTTTTTACAAGATGCGAGAAGCTAGAGCCATACCTAGGGAACGTCCAACAGGACTTTTGGGACAAGCATGAGGAGTGTCTGAAGGCTCTGGGCATCGCTAATGGACCTACATTAGCGGATCTCACACTCCTCTTGGATAAATTGTCGTCAAAGGCACCTATTGGAGAAGCTGATGCTAGGGTTGCAGCTAAGGCTCTCAAAATTGCCAGTCTGCTACCTCGATCAAGCTTGGTGGGTATCAAAGTCATTTGTGATGACGGTCACTTTTCCCCTATCGAAGATGTCTGTTTTGGCCAAGGAAAAGCTAGTCAGATTATTGAGGGAAAGAAAGTCAATTTTACCCATGCATTCATCCAGAAAGAAACAATTCAGAAGTTAGGAATCGAGGCTTTGAGCGACAAGCTATTCAAGGGCTCTTTAGATCTCGCCGACGATGACGATGAGGAAGACTTCGAACAGCAAGAGAAGACCACTACTCGAATCGTTGATACTTTAGAACGGTATCCCATTGCTAGTACATTTACTGAATATTTGGCAAATGCGGACGATACAAAGGGCGTTAAAGCTATCAAGTGGCTCCTCGATGCTCGAACTCACGGACATGAGAAGCTGTTGACGCCCGAGCTGAAAGATTCTCAAGGGCCTGCACTCCTTGTTTATAATGATGGAGGTAAGTAAAGCTCATAACATGAACAACCATTATGAAATCGTCCGCTTTCTCATTCGAGGCCGTAAAATTGGATGACTGACTAACAAGCGACAGTGTTTAGTGATGATGACTTCAAAGGGTTTAAAAACGTGGGCGAAGGAAGTAAGAGAAGCAACGACGGGGTCATCGGTCAGTTCGGCCGAGGCTCTCAAACAATGTATCATTGGACAGATACTCCTATGGTATTGTCTGGCTCATGGCTGATCATCCTCGAGTAAGTACATTATGCTCCTCTATTGTAACACGGCTGATGTAATAATAGCCCCCAGCAAAAATTACTACCCAAGAGTACAAAGACTGGTCGGCGCAAGTTAGGAATTCGGATTTTAATTTCGAAATTGAGAAGTCTTTGTCCTGATCAACTTGCGCCCTTCAATGCGCTCTTTGACTTTGATTGGAATATCGCAGAATACAATGGCACTATCTTTCGATTTCCATTACGCCCTCTGGATTCCAAATCACAATTGCGCACCGGAGAAAACAAAATCACCGTGGATAATGCGAGAGTCCGCCTGATGAAATATTTTGAAGATGCAAAAATTCAATTGCTGTATTTGCGACAAGTTCTTCGAATCGAGTTTCGTATTTTCGATAGTAATGACTGCGAGTGGTATGTCTCCAGACAGGAACCTTCTGATCTGGCGAACGACGTTACAAAAGTCATGATAATCACACACTGCCAAAATCCGGGGTCGGATTCACAGCTGTTGGGTGAAGATCGGTACTTTGTGTACATCGAAGATATTGATGCTGAAGCTAGCATATTGCCATCCATGAATTCACGGGTAATGAAAAATCTCGAATGCGGATTTGCGGCTCTTGTTTCTTCCACTATCAACAAGTTTTCCATGTCTTCCGGCATTGGACCTCGTATATTCAGTACTCTGCCGCTTCCACTTCTCTCGGATCTCCCTTTATTCGTGCACGCGACATTCTCCATTGCTGGCGACAGGGCATCTCTGGTTTTGGGTGAGTCGGGACAGTCTCATGGCGCAACATGGAACAACCATTTGCTTCAAAAGGTCCTACCTCGCGTGCTGTTGGATTTTCTCGAGTGCTTGGCTATGCATATAGGACAGCCTGTCTTTGATTTCTGGCCAAAGACAGACTTGAGCCCGAGCAGCTGTCTTCACCCTCTATGCGCTGCTTTCCAAAAGCTACTTCTCTCTAGTGAGAAGCGACTATATCCTGCTGCAACAATCGAGTCTGGACGACGCCGGAAGCGTAATGTACTAGATAGCAAGTCTGCTGTGTTTGACTTTTTATCTGAGCCTCGTTCGAGTATACTTGCACCCCTTTTATTCTCGTTAAATGCAAACATCGTTCGAGGTATGCCTGATAACGTCATAACACAGATCAAAAACATCCCAGGTGTTAATACCATTTCCGCCCCCTGGCTTCGGAATCTTCTTAAGACAGATGAGGGCAGACTGAAATTACAAGAACATACCGCTGCTGATCCGAACCTCTTGGAAGTGGTCTTAAATTTTATCCTTGGTACTGAAGATGGCATCGAAGAGTTGGACGGATGCCACATTGCGCCTCTTTCCAATGGGTCATTAGGCACTCTTCGTCTTCTTAGTTCGTCTGATTCAATTCCGGCCTATTATGTTGTTTTGGAAAGCGAGAAGTATTTGTTCAAGTTTGCATCGAGTATAATCTTATCCCGGAATAGCAACAGACTCATTGCCAAATTGCTGGTCAGCAAAAAATTCAAATTGCAAAAGCTTGACCTGCACCATGTTACCGAGCTGATGGCTCTGCGGGAAGCCATTCCATGCGTCACGCCCGAGTCCGATAAATGGCTGTCTAAGTTTTGGGTTTGGTGGAACAATGGGGCTGAAAAGCTTGCGATCAACATGAAGGATGAGAAACGCATTGTCTCTCGACTCGGTCCAGTATTCAGATGTACTATCGGAAGTTTCATTGAGTATCGAGACTATGAAGAGCTTAGTAGACTTCCCATTATCTTTGCCCCAACTCTCGATTGCCACTCTCAGCTTTGTCAAAAGATTCCAGGGCTCATCCAACTCGACCATGACTATATGCCAAAGTCCTGGAAGACTTCAGAGGGTTCAGTGTCAACTTCAGGTGGTTTCTCCAGGTTCTTTCGCGCCATCCAGAGCCTTGCTCGGGAAATCGGCATCAGTCCTGCAGACTTCATATCAACGCATCTGGACAATTCTAATCTCGAGGTATGTTTCTATTAGCTAGTTAATCAAAATTACACCTTTTATTCTCTAAACTGACACCTCACAAGCTACTTCGGTCCATAATCGTGGATGTGTTGACGACGAAGAGAGAGCAAGGCAGCACTTTCATCGAAGATTTCAAGCCTATGCTGAGTTCTATTCCACTGTGGAAGTGTGCTAGCAGCCAGAGTGATTACTCACCAGCTTCAACGGTGCTAGTTCCAGATTCTGAGCAGCTCATGGTGCCGTGGATGAAAAATTATAATCGATTCATCAATACATCTCTGATAAACGGGAAAAACCGATGCTGTCTCAAAGAACTAGGCGCTCAGATAATCTCACGAGGGTCCTTGATTAACGAACATATTTTCCCTCTGCCTAACCTTGACGAAAATGGTTATTGGGATCTGTACGCAAAGCTTATAGGCGAAATTGCTAAGACCTGTCAGGATCCCAGCCAAGCCGATAAAGTTGAAGTCACAATTTTAAAGCAAAATAAGATTGCAGCGAACCGACAGGGTATCATTGTCAAGGCAGCAGATTTATTCGACCACGCAGAGCAGATTTTTATCTCTGCGTTTAGAGGTCAGGAGGATTCAAAATTTCTTCATGATGACCTGAGATTGATGCGACAATTCTGGTCGAAAGTGGGTTTGAGAAGCAAAAACGGAGGCCAGTATAGTTTTGACGACTATCTTGAGTGCCTTCAAGCTCTTAGTGAGCGCTTAGGCAGAGTAAATCACAACATTCATGATCAGGAACTTTCTACTGATGTGGAAATTATCCTAGGCCCACTCACAGAATTCTGCTCAAGCACCAACTCGTTCTCGCCTCATGAATGGAACGAACTAGCAAAGATGAAGGTCTTCCTCTCCAGAAGGGCTTCCCACCAAAACCCGCCGCAGCATGGAATAAACACCATGAGATATATATCTCGCAACACCCCGATTATCTCACTCTCGGAGCTCGTACTATATGATCATGTCTCGGTCTGCTGGAGTCAGACGCCTTTCGCAACATTGGAGCCTACAAGAGAGGTTCTCAGCTGTATCCGGGGAGACCTTGGCAGACCTCCAATCCAAATGGTATGGAAGCATTTGGAACATTTACGAAGTATGGCTCCAACACTTACTTCTACTTATATGTCTGGCTTTGTTGAAGACCTCCATGCTACATACACGTACTTGCAAGACAATTTTAAGACAAGTTGTCAATCTTTCCAACCTGAACACAGCGATTTGTGGCTCAATATCAGCGTAGGCAAAGGGCAAATGGCAATACTCCACGATGTCCGTTCTTGTTGGGTGGACCTAAAGCGGTTAGTGTTATCGACTTCTTGCGACAACGACTATGGAGAGATTCAAGCTATCAGACCAAGTCTGGCACCATATGAGAAACTCTTAGGAGGCCTGGGTTGCAAAGCAATTGTATACCCAACGGTCACTATGCGAACGATACAGGATGGCCCCAGTATGTCTACCCGCATGAGATACCTGAGAGCAGCTGGAACAGGGTTGGATATAACATTTCGTGCCGAGGGGAAAAAAATTCGTGCTCATCGCATTGTTCTCGCGACAGTTTCTAGTTATTGTGCAAAGAAATGCGAAGAAACTTGGAGGCACGAAGATACAATCAGCTTTGATGAGTCCGCGGATTCGATCATATTCATTCCCTTCCACACTCTGTCTGTCTTGATCGACTTTGCCTACGAGGAGACGATAGACTGGGCTGGAATGGAAGTCGTGCCAGGTGAGGATGCTGAAACCATCGAGGAGAAGCTTAGACTTTTGTTGAATCTGCTTGGGGGTTCTGAGTATTGGGGAATCGATTCGTTGAAGGCACAAGCTGAGCAGAAGGTTCTGTTGGCTGCTAAGATGTTCATTAATATCGGCAATGTTGTAGAGGTTAAGGAGCGAGCGGAACAGTCGAGATCATCACAGCTTGCAACATTTTGCTCGGAGTTCATCCGCCAAAATGCTGAAGCAGTTGAGGGTGCCAATGTGGATGGGGAATATGTATCCACTCGAGGGTGAGAGAGAAATTTCTATGATTTAGTGTTTGTTTGATGGGATCATAGCTCATGGTGAGCTACATATCAGTCCGAAAATGAAGCATGTGTAACACACCTCCAACTTCTTTGCTCGCTAATCCATGGCAAGGCCTTCTGTCAAAACTCATGTATACCACACCCTAATCACCCTTAAGTATTTAGGAGAGTAGAACTTAGTGCGCTTAAACAGATAAGAAAATTACCTACATAATCTTCATCCAAATGAGAAACTGGCCCACAATATGCCTAGGTGTACCTCAGGCTTCGGCGCGCGCTTTTATCATGGAGTGCCAATAAATGTGCATTTTCCAAGTGGAAATGATTGCAGATGTGATTGGACATCAAGATTTTCGTGATGAGGCCGGTAGTTCGAATATGAATTCTTGCTTAAGAACCAAACAGAGAGTCGGGAAACGACACCAATTCGGGGTGCCCCACCCTCTCCGAAGAATCAGAAAACGATACGGATCTAGATTCCAGCGTCGCTTCCTCATATAAATATTCACTCTTGTGGGTAACAGATGGAACAATGCACGGAGTTCTACCTGCTGTTGCAGTAGTCTTGTTCTTCAGGACCTGGTACGAAGCTTTCGAGAAGGAATATTTGAGGAGAAAGAAGAGCGCTAGGTGACGAGCACAAAATAATTTGAGAGAAAATAATGTCAAGGGAAGTGTGCGATACTTGCAGATGCCACCTGAAAGACAATTGTTCGTGGGAGGGCTACCGCTAGGCGGATTGAGTGACAATATAATCAATTATTCAGAAATCAGCGTGAAAAGAACAGTCATTTCACGTTCTCTTCCCCAGGATAGGAATGATGTTGCGTTCACGTGGAGTTTTGACCTCAGATCTGAAAATAAATTCTGACTTACCAAAAGCAGTGCCAGAACCTTTGTAAGATACCTTCGCTTGTAGAAGTATTGAGACTAAAACCGCTGAAGCGGGCATGCCCGTCAAGATATACTGAGCGAGGAAGACTTGATAATAGACCTTGAGAACGTTCGTCAAGAATATTCCCCGAATTTTTAAAAAGGTATCAATCCAAAGCAGCAAGTCTATATGTCCAGAATCGAAGGCTGTTCCAGCGACTATGGAAGAGAGCAACGTGACGAAGCCTTGTGTCGAGCCAATACAGGAGATGTCGGATTATGTGTGTGATTTCAAGAGGTTGAGCTCGTAGGAGGCGTGGAACATACCGAACGAGCTCATAAGTCCCATGAAGTGGTCGATGCCAGCAAAGAACAGGCTAATTAGTTAAGGACAAACTGACCAAGTTTTCATGTTCAGAAAGAATGCGCCTAGGACTTGAAGTCAAACTAGCAGTCCTTCCTTCGAGAGTGGTGGGGAAAAGCGCAACAAACTGAACAGTGACAGTAACAGGAGAAGACTTCTTTGCGAAAGCGGTGTCCATGATCTCGTTCTTGTGCTGTGAACAGTTGTGAAATGAAGCAAAACTATATATGTGTGAATATTGTGAGCGGCTGCTGAAAAGCTAGCTCAACTTTGCTATCAATCTATGATTTCGAATATGAGGGGAAATTTAGTTCAACCTAAGCAATGATGTCACGCCAACCAAGGCGACTAACTGGGGGGCTTCCTGGCTGCCGGCCTTCATGAGAACAAGGAAGATGAGTACTGCAGCAAATACTCCATCCTACAACGCGTCTTTCAACAGCAAGCCCACTATAAGGGCTGTCGTACAGTACAGGGCAGCTCCTGGGGGGAACATGTGATAATTGTCGAGATTCGCAGAGGCTCCGAAGACGAACTCAAGGTTATTGGAAGATTGCTGGGTCATGATAAGAACTGGTGCTGGATCTGCTAAGAACAATTTGTTAATGAAATTTAGGGGGCTAAAGAATAAGAACGCTTACCTACACTTTTTTACTGCTGTTAGGTGATGTGATAGTGTTTTGAGACAGTGTCAGTATCACTCTGTCTAGTTTTGTACTTTAAGATGTAATGTATTTGTACGATCAAAAGAGCACAGAAGGCCCAGTGACAAGTCACCTACCTAGATATATCTTGAAATTCATTGTGATCGTCTTGAAGTGCTGGATCCATAATTAACACACTTCTGGCAGATGCGATCTCTGATTTTGCTGTATTGAAATCTGTTGAGAGGTACGGTGATAACCGTATAAGAAGAGCCATTTTTATACTATTCGCAATCCCCAGCGGGGGTACCGATGGCCATTCCGTATTGTTAGAGTGACGAAAATATAATATATACAGAGAAGCTTTAGCAGTCTAAGACAAAGGAACCAGGAACTCAAGACTCTTCCTGCTGCTATTGTAGCTCTGCTTATAATTTTCTTACGTGCCTCACACCAACAAGATCGTTAGGTCGTTTGCATATAGAGTTACCAAATTACCTCGCTAAAGCAGAAGGAGGCGGATCACATGACAGTCATGAACTTTTTATTTTTCATTTTTATTTTCAGATAAATAATTACAGCACTGATAGCGATCCAATATTCTACAGGGCAAGCAGAGTACATCTTGATGCGAGGTACCCCAGATGAGTGTAATGTTGACACGTGATATGAGAACGAGTTTGCTGTGGCCAGTTATTGCCCCTCCAATGGTCCTCTAAATTCTTGGCCCATTTTCTGTATACAACACATTTTCACCTCTCAGCTCGCGAAATGATATCACCTCGCGGTGTTGTGGGATATATTGATGCGCTACCTATATCCTTGATGTGAATTACCACGCTCTTATCTCCGATTGGCACGGAACGCGGCTGAAAATCAGGGTGACACACGCATGGAACGCGCCCAATCCAGTATCAATATTTCCATGTTCGACGCCACTGGAATTTCCAGCTGCTGAGAGGAGATAATGCTTTTTGCGCAATGATTTGTATCATGCCACGATGGTGAGCATTCTTTAACACTCTACTGAAATGTAGCATCTTTTCTTTCTGCTTTCCCAAGTCATCTCCTTCGTTGCAGCTGCTCAGACGCTCGTCATGTCCTCCAAGGGTTACAGGATTGTGGGCTTTTTAATCTTTCTCCTTGCTCTTTTCTGCACACTCCTTTACTCCTTTCGCTCCAGCATAACACAGCACAACTATCAGGCAAGTTACCATGCAGTGTATACTACTGCTGTGACAGGAAAGAAGGCGGCATTCATTGAGGGTGTCGTGGGCACTGAGATCGATGGCCCATTTGACGGTAGCACCCTACAAGCCTTGTGTAGCAGTCGAGAATGGACGCCTGGATTGATCTTTAAATGCGATGCGCCAATGGGCGGAGTGGCCATCGTGCGAAACGTATTCCTCAATTGTGTTCGATTCGCAATAGAAGCTGGAGGTACGTATCGTTTGAACGTACTTGTCCCGACTGCCTGCTAATACTCATTTATAGCAACATCCTTTATCGTTCCAGAAATCAGAGGTCCTGGCGATTACCCCCTGCCTTTCGACCATCTCTTCGACCTCGAACACTTCACACACTCATTGAAGACTTCATGCCCGCAGATGAAAATCGTACCACAAGCCAACGAGCTCTGGAAACAGCCATCGACTGCTAATCCTATGATCCTCGATACAAGTGGACTGAGCACAAATTTTGTCGAAGGAGTACTAGGTAATCCGTGGGAATGGCACGCCGCTTTTCATAAATACCTCAACGAAACACACCCGAGAAAGTTCAATGACAAAAAGCCGGCACTTGTCATATTACAACGACCTCTTCTTCAATTCCCTCTTTCCTTTGATGACCCACACCTGGTTGCGAATTTTGGAAAGCTATTGAGATTCAAGACAGAGGTAAGGCATTTAGCTGGCGCAGTCCTGTACGCCATGGACAAATTGTATGGTTCAGGGATCGACACAGGAAAGGATGATGTTCGTCTTGGCCAGTTCTATGGCGCGCATCTACGCACGGCTTCAGATGCGACGACTGCCGGGTGGACCCCATATGAAGATCAGGCTATCAATTATCTATCTCACGCCAATCGCACAAAGCTGAAGGTCATGTATGTTGTGTCGGGAAATGGTTTGGACGTCAAGACATTGGCAGAAACGGCGGGCAATATGAGCATCACTGTCACAAATCGAGACATGTTGTTAAGCATGAGAGGGTTCGAGAAGGAGCGAAAGGATCTCCAAGTCATGACATGGGAGCAAAGGCTCTTGATCGACTACGAAGTGCTGCTGCGAAGTGCTGCGTTTGGCGGCACTCATGAAAGCTCCTTTGCTTGGAATGTAGCAATGCGACGTCATGTTGTGATTGGGCGAGGTAGTTGGACTGAGGTTGGCGGAGAAGGGCTCAAAGTGCGTGGCATTAGACAGTCCAGAAATGAACGACAGAGCACTCAAAAGTCTACGAAGAGAGACGGACCAATAACGAAGACGCCGCCTGGAGCCGATCGTATTTCAGAGCAGAGTTTCTTTGATCAACTCAGTGTCGTCTTCGGTCCTTCGGGGGAGGGGAGGATGTTCCAGCTGAGCATGTGGCCCTGAATATCTTTTTGTCTAATGATATTGGAGTCCTGGAATTGGTAATGGATCTGACTTTTTTTCTGGCATACTAACATGTGTGGCGTACGGAATTTAGATTATGGGACTAGAGTCTGGGACTTTTACGGCACGGGGAACATGTGGGCATTTCATAGATAAATTTGCTCAGTTTAGAAAACTATAGGTTCTTTTATTGGCGTATTTTCTACGATATTTTAATTTTGTGTTTGCTGGTAATAGTGTCCATGTGACAACGAAACAAGTGATTTTGGCGATTTTTATTCTCTCGGTTAACTGTACTGTCTCAGATCTTGATTCCTGCCTCAGAACTCGGCTTCGATGGCCGACAATCTCGAAATTTCATCCCGACGTAGCTTTGTGTTGTATCATCTGTCTTACCCCACACAGCCACCCAAATTTGCTTTTGGTCCTTGCCAAGAAGTCTCTGTTCTTCCCAATGAGGACTTTACTCGCGATGGAGGAGTATCTTACTCGTACAAAGCGGAGGATATTAGAGAGTTTAGTAGCCTTCTTTTGATGTATTTTAAGTACACATTGTAATCTTCTATGCTCTATGATTGATCTTCAATATGCAAGGCTTGCACGGTCCAAGCTCGAAGTTAAGCTCCTGGGTCAGTGCCTTGCCCAAAACCTCTGGGTGTGGGTTGTAAGCATGCAACCAATGTTGGGAAGAGCCAAGAGATCTAGTAAACAGATGCACAGAGCGAGAAGGTTTGTGGGAGAGCCAAAACTTTCGTGATTCCGGATTTTTTCCTTTTTAGGATTCGCAACCTTCGACCTGCATCAGTAGACTTCTTCAAACATACTTTTACGTTTGTTTGATATGAAGTTAAAATTTACAGCAAATTTGTATTCTTAGCAATCGGCTTTATTGTTCCAATAGTCACTAGGTATGCTCGCGTGAGTGTGTATTCTGAGATTTGGACCAACACTTATAGGCAGAAATTATCTACATAGGGATGGACTAGCTTTATGACGCTCCTGTCGAGTACCATCATGAATAAACTGGCAACGCAAGGCCAAGCATTCCTGACTTTCTCAGAATACCGCACGGTCATATAAAGTTTTGTGGTCGGCCAAGGTCGCATCGGTTCAACATCCGAAAGTCATCCCATATCGCATACGCTGATGCTACCAGCACTGTCAAATTTGACGTGATCGAGAACTGTGAGTCGGTTGTTTTTGGATCAGCGGGGGGACTCTTCACGTCGGATGCACTTTCCCGTTCGCCAACAACCTGTACCGATTTCAACATGGAAAGTCTTCCGTGGGTTTGCCATCTAACTCAGTATGTCCTAAATCAGCTTCTTGCGAGGTAGCCTCTGGGAAGGAGAGTTCCACTCCATGCGAGAAACAGAGGATGTATTGAACGGTTTTTATCGGTACACATGATCAATTTGCAGTATTGAAAGCTCTCGGCCATGCGACCTATCCAGATGAGCATTAGTACATATAAAGAGACTTCGCAGTTATCAGACCATGAGCAGCAGAACTTTTGCGAGCTTTATTTAGTAACCCTACATTTTTATCGAGACCTTTCGTCCGACAAGACTAATCTCACAAGCAAGACTTTACACCTCCATTTAACTATACACTTTTCACGACTCCATACCCCACCCCATCACGCATCCAACAAGTCGCTACTATGGCTCCAGCCTTGACAGAAGCAATTTCATCTTTCGCCAATAGCGGGGCCAAGAGCAAACCGGCCTCCGACCACATCGCTTCAGAGACATCATTTGCAGGGCCACTTTGGCTTCGCGACGAAGTTGGCGCCCTATATGCAAAAGGCGAGGTCCATACCGGCCCGTTCTCCATGCCTCTTTTAAAAATGGGTAATCTTGATAAGCTGCATATGCCAGAAGATGGAAAGAACTTATCCATCTTGGACGTCTGCTGTGGGACGGGTATCACAACGCACGAGCTTCAAGCGCTGTTCAAGGAGCAGGGGTTGGACGGTAAGGTTGATCTCACTTGTGGGGATCTGAGTGAAGGGCAGTTGGCGTATTTGAATAAGAGGATTGAAAGGATGGGATGGCAGAATACTAAGACCGTGCAGATGAACCTTGAGGTCTGTACCCAGGATCGGCAATTCTTACATTGAAGCTAACGTATATCCAGAAAACTCAACAAGCAGACAGCTCCTTTGACCACATAATTTGTGCTCAAGGCCTCTTCATCATCCCCGACTCTCAGGCGGCACTCGCAGGTACGTTTTCCATTCACACCCCCGTGTTTCTCATTGGGCCTTACTAACCACCATCAGAATGCTACCGCATGCTTAAACCCGGTGGCACATTCTCCATTGCCCTCTGGCACAAAGAAATGTGGTCACACCTCGTCCATGATGCCCTCTCCCACCTTCCAGGGCACCCCAACTGGCCCGAATCCTCCGAAGAACTCACTTCCACATGGGCGCAAGGCCCGTGGGAGAACCGCCATTACGTCAGCTCCATGTTACATGTCCGCGGCTTCGAGGGTATTAAAACCCAGACATATAGCGAGATGATCAAATTCAAGGATGCGGAGGACTTTTATGAGGTTTATGATGCATTTATTGAATGGGTTACGGATCGCTATTGGACAGAGGAAGAGAAGAGAGTTTGTAAGCCGTTGATGAGGGGGGAGGTGATTAGGTATCTAGAGGAGAAGTTTGGGAGGGGAAGGGGTTTTGAGGTTGAAAAGGTTTGTTTGTTTGCGGTTTGTAGAAAGGGTGAGGCTTAAATGGGAGCATGGCGTTTCTAGGCAGTCACAATAGGCATCTTGTGGTGGTTGTACAGTGCTGGCGCACTATAGGTCCTGCTGTCGAGTTTTGTATTATTAAATTACATCTTAGGAATGAAAAGTGCGGATACTGCATTGCCATGTTATGTAGATATCCCGCCCATTTACTTACACTGGCTAATTATATTTCGTGATTGCACACCTTCAACCTACAACCTCAAACCTTTCCCTCCTACCTCACCCTCCTCAAGTACTGCCCTTACCCTCGTCAGCCTGCCCTCCTCATCTTCCAAATACAACACATACTCCTATATCATCTTCTTAATCTATTCATCGCTCAACATCGGATACAACCCCTGTATGAACTCTGCTATCTACTCTATAAACGCTACCTGAACAATAATACTAGATGTAACGGATGTGAATGCTCTGCTACCTTTGCGCCAGGGGTGAGTTTGATGGCTTCAACTTTGACGTTTTCGAGTTCGGTGTGGACGGCTGGGTCAAGGGGTTCTGGAGCAGGGGAGGGGCGAGGTTACTGCCTTGCCAGCGGGTAGGAGAAGGGAGCTTTCGGGCATGCTTATGTTGCCTTCGCAAATTTCTGGCGGTTTGGATGATCCCTGATAGTGTTTGTTGACTCAATTATCGTGTTGTGCTGTTCGTTCAATCGATGGCTCATTGGCTAAAGGTGCGTTCCTTGACGAATAGCAACCGGGTGGATAGTAGC